>VKOC01000005.1:21513781-21533027 GCA_009364415.1 Spea multiplicata | reverse complement strand
CGGAACTGGACCTACGGGAGCTACTTAAACGCCTACCTTCTAAGGCTGATATGCTGGCTATGATGTCCAAGCTGGAAACTTCTTTTCACGCCAAGCTGAATGAGCTCTCAGCGGACATCACGCAGATAGGGTCCCGAGTGGCGGACTTGGAATCGGATAAGGACCAGGTGTATGTCCAGTTGCAGACCATGAATCACCGGCTGGACAACCTCACTGACCAGGTACATACACACTATAGACATCTTGAAGACCTAGACAATCGAAATCGGCGCAATAATTTGCGCATCCGGGGCTATCCGGAAGAGGATGCTGAGGATCTTGCTGTCCTCATTACGGAATATTTCAATACCATACTCGGTCGGCCACCCGATACACCGCTGCTATTTGATAGAATTCATAGGGTGCTTCGCCCGAAACCTAGTGACCAGGCACCTCCCAGGGACATCATTTGTCGATTGCACTACTTTACAGACAAGGAAGCCATTCTCAAAGCTTCCCGGAATGCTGACATACAAGCCCTTACGGGTGTGGACGCACGGATTTTTCAGGACTTGTCATGGATGACTCTTCAAACACGTAGGCATCTTAAGCCCCTGACAGATGAGTTAAGGGAACGCAACCTTAAGTATCGTTGGGGCTTCCCGTTCTCCCTCACGGTGATCCACCAACAGCGTACCTATATGATCACCAAGGCGCAGGAGATCCCGGCCTTCACCGAAGCTCTGGGCCTTCCGGATATTCCTATACCAGACTGGACGGACTTACCGCTACGACCATCTTTTCAGCCGCAGCCTCAGAGACAACGTTGGCAGACAACACAACGAAAGCGCAAATCGCCGACTCCGCGTTTGGGTCCTGCCTCGCTCACCCAATCCTCCCGGGTTAAGAACTCCTGAAGCTTGCTTGCTGGCACTCGGCTGAGATTTGCGTCTATGCCTCGTCTTCTGGACATTGGCTGTCCTGCCTGATTGAACGTTTACAGTAATATGACTTTTTTTTTTCTCTTTCTTTTTAATATGTTGTGTTTCTTTTATGCAGTTTCTTTGAGAATTTTACTACGTACTTACTCTTGGCTGTCACGATAACTCTCTCTCTATCGATGCTACTTCGTTTTAGGGGGGGTCACCTGATACATGTATATACTGCATAACATTCCTTTGTGTAGTTGTGTGACCCCATTGTCTTTTGCACTCATGGGTTCTAAACATATCCATTCTCTGCCCTCGGGCCTTTTTTCGTGTGGGGTATCCGAGGTTGTGCTGTCGATTGTTACACCTGCTAGACCACCCCCTTAGCAGTGTTTGTCCTCTGACACCTGCTGCTGCCGGGAACTACTGGCTGACTCCGGCGGCTGCCGCTGCGATTTCATGATGTTTGGTTTGTTCTTCGTTCTGGTTTTGTTTTCTTGTTTATTTTTAGTGACACATTCTACCGAGGTTACCTGCCGGGCGGTGTTTTATGCTTCTATTCTACAGCTGATTTACATGAATGGCTAACTTTAAATTGATGTCTCTTAATGTGAGGGGGCTAAATATTCCTGAGCAACGTACTATGGCTCTCCAGGAAGCTAACCGCCAAAAGGCGGACATTATCTTTTTTCAGGAGACTCACTTCAAGGCAGAGAGTGCCCCGTCACTCCGCAATCGTCATTATCCGGTGGGGTACTTTGCTAACTTTACTGCGAGCAAATCTAGAGGAGTGGCAATTTTGTTGCGAGCCACGCTACCATTTACATATGTTGACCATAGATCGGATGCGGGTGGCCGCTATCTACTCCTGAAGGGGAAAATTGGTGATACTATGTTCACGTTTATTAATATTTACCTACCCAACCATTCGCAATGTCGTGCGTTGGCCACAATCCTTAGGATATGTGATACCTTTGCTGAGGGGCATGTAGTATTTGGTGGTGACTGCAACTTCACTCTAGACGGACACTTTACCGCCGCAAGCGTTGAGACCCACCAACCGTCCTCTCTCACGACTAGGGCCACAGACCTCTTACATAAAGCACAGCTGACGGACTGTTGGCGCGTAATGCACCCGACTGATACCGATTATACTTTTTTTTCCGTTCCTCGACGTTCATATTCCCGCATAGATATGTTGTTCCTTTCCCATTATGCTTTGCCCATGTTGTCCGGCGCTGAGATTGGTAATATCACGTGGTCAGACCATGCCCCTATATTCCTTACTCTGAATGTGTCTGCGCTGTCGCGGCCTCCGAGACATTGGAGACTTGATGATACCTTATTAAACGATGCTACTGTCCTCACTGCAGTTTCGGAGGAGTTGGGCCATTATTTCCGCGCTAATGCAACAGATGATGTTACCCCTATGATGTGCTGGGAGGCACACAAGGCCGTTGTTCGTGGGCGCTTGATTCAGCTGAACTCCCAGCTTTTGAAATGTAGGGCGAAGCAACTGAAAGACTTAGCGGATAGGATTGCTGTACTTGAACGCGACCATAAGCACTCCCACTCTATCGATCACTATAAATTGCTGACGGCCGCTCGCACTGATTTACGCATTTTGCTCTCTGACCGGGCCAAGCGTTCCCTATTACATAGTCGACACACTTTCTACTTACATGGCAACAAGAGTGGCAAATTGCTCGCTAACGCTCTTAAGGCGAAGAGACAATCTTCATTTATAGCGAAGCTTAAAGCTCAAGACGGGTCTCTGAAACACTCTTATGGCCCACCCCGGCTCCGTTGCAACATACGCAGGATGTTACGCTTTATTTGGAGAGACACTTGCACTCCACAGTTCCGCCTAATGTCAGACACCATCTAGATTCTCCCATCTCCTTAGATGAATTTTACGCTGCACTTAAGGCCACTCCATTGGGGAAAAGCCCGGGCCCGGACGGGTTTACAGCCAAATATTACAAACAATTTGCGCAGGATTTAGCCCCTCACTTTTTGTTAGCCTATAATTCTTTACGACTTCACCCTACTGTGCCCCGGTCTCTTACTGAAGCCGCAATTACGGTTATTCCTAAGCCTGGTAGAGACCCATTGTCTTGCGCAAATTATAGGCCCATATCACTAATTAACGTGGACTTGAAAATATTTGCCAAAGTGTTAGCTCTCCGACTTCGGCCGTTTATGGGGGGACTGGTCCACCCTGATCAGTCGGGGTTTGTCCCTGCTAGAGAAGCCAAAGATAACACCACCAAACTTATTAACCTTATTCATGCTTCTCATGCCTTTAAAGATCCAGCTCTGTTGATGGCGGTAGACGCTGAAAAGGCGTTTGACAGGGTGGACTGGTCCTTCCTCTTTGGGGTTGTGCGGGCCATGGGCTTTGGGCCGGGCTGGCAGTCATGGTTACAGGCGCTTTACTCTAATCCATCCGCGAGGGTGGTGGTTAATGGGGAACGCTCTTCTCCATTTTTGATTCAAAATGGAACACGGCAGGGATGTCCCCTCTCCCCTTTACTTTTTGTTTTGACTCTCGAACCCTTGCTCCAGGCTATCAGATCTAATGACTCCATTAAGGGGTTTCGCTTAAAGCAAACTGAATACAAGACATCGGCCTTCGCTGATGACCTTTTATTTTCGTTATCTAGTCCCCTGCAATCCTTACCGTCTCTTCTGCATGAATTACATGAGTATGGTGCTCTTTCCGGTTTCAAGGTTAACCTGGAGAAGACGCAACTCCTTAATCTGACGGTCACGAGGGATGAGGTGTCTAAGCTCCAAGCTTTATACCCATTCACTTGGGCGAGCACCTCGGTCAAATACCTGGGCATTCAACTCCCTGCCGCTACACGATCATTGTTTGACTTAAACTTCCCTCCATTACTTAATTCGATAAAGGCTGACCTCGTGAAATGGAACCTGCCGCACTTTAATTTAATCGGCAGAATTCATATTATTAAAATGAATATTCTGCCGCGGCTGCTTTATCTTTTACAAACGTTACCCATACATATTCCCCCTGCCTTCTTTGCCGAGGTCCGTACAATCTTCACGAAATTTATATGGGCTCATTGACGCCCGAGGGTCCGCTATGATTTGTTGACTCGTCCTCTGCGATTGGGGGGTTTGAATCTACCGGACCTGAAATGTTACCATATGGCTAGCCTGCTTGCGAGACTGTATTCATGGACTAGGACTGATTCCTGTAAGCAATGGTTGGATATAGAGGCCTTTTTTTCCAAGGTTCCCAGACAGTCCCTTCCTTGGCAATCTGCCTCGTTGGCAGCGCTGGGGTTGGCCAATCACCCCACTATTACCCCTACTTTGCTGATGTGGAGGAAACACAAATTGGCCATGAAGTGGTCTTCGGCCAGTTCCCCACTCACTCCGATCTCCCATAATCCCCTTTTTCCCCCTGGTGTACTGGGTCTGGGCTCCTTTCAAGATCCTACGGCACCTTACGTTTCTTTACGTGATATAGTGGACGGCGGGGGTGTTAAGTCGCTGCCCTCCCTGTTGGGGGACAAGGGATGCTCTGGTAATACTGCTTTTTTATACCACCAGGTGCGTCATTTTGTTACTCCTTTGTTACACCACACGGCTTCTGACCTCCAATACACTTTGTTTGAAAGGCTGTGCACCACTCATAAAGGGGTTCCTAGGCCGTTCTCCACCTTTCATGGCTTGATTCGTAAGGCCATGTACAGCTCACCTCCCTTCTATATGAGAGCCTGGGAACGGGACCTTGGCTGTGTTCTTTCCCCTCAGCAGTGGCGTAGGGCGGCGTCTATGATGTCCTCCTCGTCCCCTGACTCCTACCTCCGCCTTTTGAATTTTAAAGTACTGTGTAGATGGCATCTGACGCCTGACACACTTCATAAAATGGTCCCTGCACAATCGGCTAACTGTTGGCGATGTGGCTTCGCACCTGCTACCCCTGCTCATATCTGGTGGACATGCCCTAAAATTAGGATCTTCTGGTCTAACGTGACACAGATGGTTAAGGTACTCACCTCTATTGACATATCTTGTACTCCTGAAATTGTCCTTTTTCACCTCGCGCCGTTGTCTTTTAGAAAATACAAATCTTCCCTTATACCGCATCTCCTCAATGCGGCGAAAGCTCTCGTTCCCAGGCATTGGAGGCAACCTGAACCTCCTTCTTTGCAGGAGTGGTTAGTAGAGGTTGAGCGTATCCGTAGCTTGGAGGAGCTTACCTTTAGCTTGGGTAAAAAATATCATCTATACCTCGACACTTGGTCCCCTTGGATGCGCTATACCGCGTCCATGGGAGACTCTGCCGGATAGCTGTCTTAGCGTCTCCCTGTGCTGGAAATCCTTCCCCCCTCACTGAGACATACACACCTACCGACGTTCGCTTCAGTTAGCGTTTAAAGTGAATCTCATCCGTGCTGATCATATAATTCTTTTTTCTCACCGCTTTTATTTTTATGCTCTTGTCACCTATTTGTGTGGGGTCTCTTGTTCCACTGATTCCATACAGTGTTCTCCTTCTCTGAGTTCTTGCAGGACTACTCGTATCTGCCTGGTTCATTATGGCATGGCTATTGTGTCATGATTCCCTGTTGTCTTTGTCCTCTTTTCTCCTCTCTTTTCTTCAACTTCTCTTTACTGTGGTAGTTCTTTCTCCTACCGGGTTTACTGTCTCTACTGTATGCTCAGTGCGATTTTACTGTACTGGCGATCGACTGTAATACGAACTGCCTTACCACCTGCGAGTGGTTTATTGAAATGTATTGTTTTTCCCCCTTACCCCTTTTTCTTTTCTGTACCCTTATTTTGGAAAAACCCTTGAATAAATATATTTAAAAAAAAAAAAAAAAAAAAAAAAAAAAACTATTCAAATGGTAGTGTAGCAGTTCCTTTGACCTGACTTTGGTAGTACTGTAATTCTCTTTAGCTTGGCAATGAGCGCAATATCTTGAAGTTTGCTAGATATGTTTGTAAACACAGTATGATGTAACGTTAAAGATGGCATTGTAATAAATTCTATTTTATATTGCATGGCATGTAGCTAATTAGGAAAAAAAAAAGTTAATTTCCTTACGTAGCAGACAAGGTATCTTAATAATTTAACTGCATTACAATTTTAGTTATAAATATGTCAGCATCTATGTTTAACTAAGGAGTATTTACTTAATTACACTTTTGGGATTTTTTTCCATTTGTTTTATAATATATTTAATATGTAACTTATTTTAGGTGAAGCACTTGGGATCAAGTACCCAGTCCAAGTGCCCTACAAGCGTATAAAGAGCAATCCGGGCTCTGTCATCATAGAAGGTCTTCCCCCAGGAATCCCATTTCGTAAGCCCTGCACTTTTGGGTCACAAAATTTGGAGAGAATATTAGCAGTGGCGGATAAAATCAGATTCACAGTTACAAGGTATATATATGATGTTCATCTCCTGATTTTTTTCTTGATGATTTGGGGGGTTTATTCACTGAAGAGGAGTCGACAGGAGAGTTTACATATTTAATTTCACTTTACATTTTGAAGCGCCAGCTCCATTGGGCTTCTACTAAATAATTAGGTTCAGCAGAGCAGGCAAAATTATATAATTATCTTTACTATTTGACTATGCTTCTATTGTTACTTTAATGATCATTGGGTATGGCCAGACAAAATCTATTTTTTTAAATTACTTTCTGGTATTATATGGGGTAAGCTGCAGATTTTTTAAAAAATTATGTATTTTCCTTTTCTCTCCCCCTACATTAAGGCCTTTTCAGGGACTCATTCCAAGACCAGGTAAGATATATTTTTCTGTAGATATAGAGCTTCTCATTGTATAGAAATAATATCATATGTACCCAAGATACCCTAGCCTGATGAACAAAATAGCATACCTTAAGGTAAAATGGAAAGCATCCAATAATAATATATTTCTATTAAAGCCACATATTATAAAAAAAGAGGCATGACTATTCCTTTAATGAATAACAAATATTCTGCAAATATGTGATGACCATTTCCGCTTTTTTTAATCAGAAAAATCATAAATTAGAGTCTCAAGTGGGCTTGAAGCAGTGTTTCCTGATATGTGCATAGAATCCCAAAAGTGTTTTTTTTTTTTATTTTAAAAAAGGGATATGTTTTGCTGTTTTACTTTAAGTACAGATTATATTATATGACTCTAGGTTGTAAGCCTGAGCAGGACCTTCCTTATCTTTTGTTTCTGTAACTGAAAATTGTAATGCTATTTATGTCCTGTTTAAACATTGTACCTCGCTGCGAAATGTGATGGAGCTTTCTAAATCAATAAGTAATAAATAATAAATTCCAGAAATCCTCCATGTACCATAACTGGGGTGTACAATAATCAAAATAAGTGAAAAACTTGCTTTACGGTTCTCTGAAAACGTAAACATTGCGACAGGCGGATAATAATAATAACACAATGTCTATGTTTCTTGATTGCACAAATCTAAACCACATTTTTGAATTCTGTATTTTAGATGATGAGGATGCCAACAGACTGGGAGAAAAAGTCATTCTCCGGGAACAAGTTAAAGAGCTTTTTAATGAAAAATATGGTTAGTCTTTTTAGTGTTACTGCATAAAACGTATCATGGACAATATGATGCTGTTTACTAATACTATATAATAATATATATATATATATATATATATATAACCTGACTAGTGAAAGACCCATGGTGTGTACAATACAAGGATCTGTATTCATGTTTTAGAAGTCTTCTAATCAATGTATTCATATGTAGGATAGATAATAACTTGCTAAATAAAGAGTAAAATTCAGCTAAGAAAAATAACCAAGATGATCATCTATGACACCAAGTTCCTCATATCAGACCTTGTGTAAATATTAAAAAAACACTCCCATCTTATCACATCTCCATACATGTCTTATGCATTATTAACTTATTGTGTGTGTGTTGCCAATTCTAACAATATAACCTATTTTTCACACAGGAGAGGCACTTGGATTAGGTCGACCAGTACTGGTGCCCTACAAATTGATCCGAGATCACCCAGATTCTGTTGAAATAACTGGACTGCCAAATGATATACCTTTCAGAAATCCCAACACTTATGACATTAATCGGCTGGAAAAAATTCTTAAAGCAAGAGAGGACATCCAAATGGTTATAATAAATCAGTTACAGTAAGTGTCTCTTAAGAATGCATTTTCTGTCCTCGTGTCATTACACTTATGATACACACCAATAAATGACCAATCAATTACTAGCTACCTGCCCTTTCACCAGTGAGACTCTGTTTGAGTATCAGACAATGCAGGTGATGATTTCCCAAGGGTTTGTGTAGACTCCTGTAGACTCCAGTGTCCAGTGTCCAAGTCCAAGAGAGATATAACAATAGTAAATATCTGGTTGAGTACTGGCTAATTTCTGACCGCTATCAAATCTTTGATGAATCAGTGACATTTTGAAAGTTTTTTGCAAGATAATGTCTGTGGAGTGAACAGACCCACTTTGCTGTAGGACTAAAATTGTGCTGGACATGCTCGTAAGGAATTGTATATTAGGCCTGGACTGCTTTTATGATCTGAAAAAGTTGCTGTGAAGCATATAAAAAAAAAAGGTTTTAGTAGAAGCAAGGACTAATTATGATGCTTTTGGCATGGCTAAAATTACATTAACAGATGAGGAAATAGGTTGATTCCCAGCCCCACTATGAGAGTCCACACTCTGAAGGTTGTTTGTGGTGGCAAGCAGGTGTTCCAGGCAGAGCTACAAGTGAATGGGAGGAAGATAAGTAACATCATCATCACCCACCTGCCCTTGAATATGGCCACACAATTATTATTTTTAATAATCAAGATTAGGGGTTATTTTCTGTAATCATAAACCTGCGGAAATCAAATCTACTTCCATTTCACACACCTGGATTAACTGTGATGTACCACGTTTCAAAAGAACCTCCTAAATTTACAAAATTCTCTTTTCACCTATGATTTTTGCGGACAGAATTTTTCATTATTTAACACATGAGCAAAAATAACCAAAATAAATTGTTTTAACCAGGTTTGTAACTGAAGAAATGAATTAATGTATTTGGTTTTCATAATTGATCTTAATCTTTTAACATAGACCATTTTCTGAAATCTGCATCGAGGCACCACCTATACGTAAGTAAATCCCCTTTGCTTATTGAATGTATTGTTACATATTTTACATTTCGTTACATAGTGTATTAAATGCATTTTGCATTTATAACCATTTATAACTGGAATATTGTTTTCAGTACCAATCCCGTGTTGTATACAGTTGGCAAAGGATGCCAACGACGTACCTTATACATGGTGGCACATCTGGGTCGCCTCTCTTTGACTGCGAGAAAAAAAAACCTTTTATGTAGATTAGGATGCTGCTGATCGGCCCCTGAGGAGATTGGGAGCTACTTCTATCCCAAAGCAATACAAAAAAGCAGCATGCTGCCAGCTGATCTATTGAGACCGGATGGCTAGCATGCTGGAGGAAATGACTAATATGGAGGGATTAGTAGTTGTGATGCCATAGGGAGACACTACTGTAAGCACTAACTATATTTTGTTTTGTTAGCATAATTATGATATTCACTCGCACTTATATGTGCCTACACTGTGCTGTGAAGGATACTGCCACCTATATGGACTGTATGTACAGATTTAGTGGGTAAAATCTTTAATAATGTCTGTTTAAAACAGAAAACATGAATGCTTAATGTACTTTTTTAATACAGAAAAAGACATCTCTGCTCCTAAACGGAAACGAAAGAGAATCTCTGAAGGGAATTCTGTATCTTCAACATCATCAAGCTCTTCATGTTCCTCCTCATCCTCATCTTCTAATGTTGATCCCATCTCTTCAGCACATCCAGTGTCACTTGTGGTAAGAGCAGGTCATTTTGCCGTTATTACTGTATTTATTATGTTAGTAAGCAAGATTGGGGAAAGGGGATCAAGGAGAAGGTGTAAGAGAAAGGAAGTTAAAGCCAAAATGTGGCTGGGGAGACTGGACAAGGGCAGAAAGAACAAAAAGAGTTCAACAAGTTGCTGTAGTTGAAGGGTGGTTAAAAAGTACAAAATGCTCTTCTAATGAAAACTCTAAGCATGTTTGTGGAATCCATCGGGTCTGACAAAATAATTGACTTAGGTGGCTTTCCCTTATGGGAATGGGCACATTGGCACTTCATCTTTTAGTGAATGTGATAAAGTTTCACCATATTGTATGGAAGTTAGGAAATAAGAAAAAAAAACACAATAGAATTCAGAAGAACAAGAAAGATGTATAATGAATGATGCTGAGGCAAAACATAAAACAGAGAAGTTATGAAATCGGCTACAAAAATGAAATAGATTGTTTCAGATTAAGTAATGTGATTATATGGTTTAGTATATTAGAATATGATATATATATGTCTTAGGCTATATGTTACCTACCCTGTTATATTGAAATAATTACTGTCATCTCATGTCTGTATTTTTTATCTTGTTTTTCAGCAATGGCCTATGTACATGTTGGACTATGGAGGCGTGAACATGCAAATCCCTGGCCACATGAATTATTAGAGCTCAGTATTTAGCTTTTAATTAGGAGAATATTGTAATTTATGTAAAAAGAAATGTATATTACTGTGTATCAATGCCTTTTAGTTTTTTCAATAATTTTTACAGTATGTTTCTGCCATCCAAGACGGCCTTTTTGAATAAAATGTGTTGCCTTGTTCTGACTTGTGTTTGTGTCATTTATACCATTCTTAAAACATTTACCCTCTTTTGGTCAGTTGCATGCTTGATCTCTTTCTTGGAATTTTGGCAATCCATTTTCAATCCATTTTCAAGAACGGCTTACCGAATAGACCTTTTTAAATGCAATTAGCAAACGGTATCCAGGAACAAATGATACAGGTTCTAATAAATGTGAGTAACTTAAAAATATAACACAAAAAAAAAATAAGAATGAGTGCAGTTGTGTTGTGATTTGGGGGATTTAAACAGCACTTCAAGCAAAGAATGAAATTGAACTATATAAGATGTCTAAAGTTTATTTGGAGTTGGTTGCTGATAGCAGGTAAGACTGGTCTGGGGGTCCACAAGGAGCGTTTATCTCAGACCTCCTCATTAAATAAGGCTCTAGTTTACATCTTTACATACATTTCTGGGTGTGCTGAAAATGTTTCTTATATGTTTTAAATGTCATAATCATACAGTCCAGCATTTTTATACACTAAAAGGACATAAGTTGAAAGGATGCGCAATTGTGAAGATGATATTTGAATAAACACAGATGCTGTTTACTTAGCGTTGCTAACATCTCAGTTTATTCTGAGAATTAAAGCTCATTCTTTAATTAAGCTCTTTTTACATGCCATCTGTGCACAATAAAGATGGTCCCATGTTTAACAACACAAAAGGATCTGTTTTATTTTGGATTCATACATAGCAAACTTGGTTAAATGGTGTGAACAACATAAATATATAGCCTAAACATCTGTTATGCAGTGTTTGGTACAAAAATCTAAATATATGATTATCCCATGGATTATATTTTGGAATGTTAATACATTAAATGATCAAGCAGCCTATTTTCGTTGGTTTAGCTGATGAACTCCCCTGCCCAATGAATACACACAGACTTATGGATCCCTTGAATGAATTGTTTCAATAGATCATTTTGAGATGTCAGGAGGCAGCACAGAGGTAAGTAAAAAAGCAGCATTTCCCAAGGAAACACTGCTCAGGGACAAAAGAAAACATGGCATGTCCCTATAATCTATATGTGACCCATGTCTGTGTTGTCATCGGCATAGTGTAAAATTATATTAGGATAACAGTATAACTAAAGACCATATATGTAAATACAGACCAAAAGCTTTACATAATATTCTGGCAGTTTCAATGATCTAGACTGTTAAATTGAAATAAAATGTAATCATCTCTGTCTATTTGTGTCTTATTCTAGATTAAAATGAGGAGAACATTTAAGTCGTTCTCCAATCCATACTTGTCTATGAGACTAGCGGGCCGGTGGCATGAATGAGTGCAGCATGTCCAATTTCAAAATCGTCTACTAGGGGACAGTAGGCAGCAACCTAAGCAAAATCCAGTACTGTACTGTTTGTGGAGTTAGAATGTGTCATAGTATCCTAGTTCTCTGCAGTGTGAGAAAGCAAGAGGTGGAAGTCTGTGCTGGGAGTAGTGCAGGTCTTTGCTCGTATTTCTACTGCAGAGGGGCCCCTAAGTATGGTAAATGCAAAGAGGTGGCTCACAAGGGTTATAGGGGGAAGAGCAATGGGACATTATGTTTTATGATCACTTTTGGGATTCAGTAACATTTGTTTACTATTATTGTAAACAGGAGCATGATGGTAGAAGATGCCCAAGCGGCTCATAGAAATAACAAGTCACTCTCCTGTGTTGGAAGTTCAAGATACCGTGCAACCAAAGAGTGGTGAAAGCCAAGGCACCAAGGTCTGAAATGAGAGCCAATTAAAGGGGCTTATCCAGTAAACCATATATTTTTAAGTGAGTTGCTGTTTGTTCACGGTGTCATGGTTTAACAATTTATTTTGAAGGGCACAGGACTTGTGAACTCAGATTACACACAGACAAGTTACTTGCCGAGATTGCACCCACAGGTCTTAACCAGCGCCCACAGTTGTCTCCTCAGAGTCTCAGATGTCTTCTGAGTCTGTCTCAGATGCACCCTTTATTTACTCTACATCTTTTAGGCCCAAAACAGTAACAGTAATGGATAGGCCATCAGAATACTCACATACACACTACCCTCACAAACACCTACCCATAAACACCTACATATGCATGCATTTTTACGCTTGCCCCTACACAACCCCCTTTATATCTTCCCTTCTCTTTTGATCATCCGCTTCTCATTATCTCTCCCTCTTTGTCCAACCTCACTGCACCTCTCGACTCTCTTGATTCACTGCCAGCGATCAATGCTGAGTGCCGGGATATGGCATCATTAATTCTTCTGTGTCACTAATACCTTGAGATGCTGCTGAAGAATAATGCTGAGAAGCTGCAAGGTCGGGTGCACCGCCAGTTGGAGGGAAATCTATGATCTCCTCAACCAGTCCTGCTCCTCCAATATCGGGCAGTGAAGTCTGCTGCAGAGGAGCCACCCCTAACTGATCTGCGCCCTAGGCCGTTGCCTATAGGTAGCCCCGTCCCTGCTGTGGAGGTATCAAGCCCTGCTACATAATCACAGTAGGATCCACTGTCTGTACACTACAATTCCTAAATGGAAAGATTTGACCATTCATTTATTAGTAGATATAATATACTGGATGTTAAATAGTTTTTTGTCAATTCACACTTTGGCATTAGCACTAATGCTTTCAGCAGCAAAAGTCATCCAAAATATCATGACCGACAACAATGGCAGCCTCCAAAGGAAGTTTTTTTAAGCATAACAATTTGACTAACAGAGACAACAGGTAAGGAGGGCCCTGATCAAACGAACTTACAGTCTAGAGGGATTTAGGGTGTATTACACAATAGGTAAAAGTGCCGTTGTTAGGGATAGACCGGCCACGCTAGTAAAAGTATTGCAGAAGAGGGACTATGAAAGGTTTAAGGAATATGGGAGGGCGTTAATGTGCTATGTTGTAAGCATCCTTAAAGAAGTGGGTCTTGAGGGATTTTTTGAAGGAATAATGGCAGGTGGAGAGACGGATAGACCGGGGGAGAGCATTCCAGTGGATAGGGGCAGCCCTTGAGAAATCTTGTAAGCGGGCATGAGAGCTGGAAATCAGAGGAGAGGATAGAAGGAGATCATTGGATGAGCGGAGAGACCGGTTAGGAGTGCATTTAGAGATAAGTGAGGAGATGTAGGGAGGGGAACCGCTGTGAAGGGCTTTGAAAGTAAGAGTGAGGAACTTGAAATGAATCCTGAAGCGCACAGGCAGCTGGTAAAGAGACTGACAGAGGAGAGAGACGTTAGTAAAGCGATGTGAGAGGAAGAAAAGTCTGGCAACAGCGTTCATGGTGGATTGTAAAGGGGTGAGACAGTTAAGAGGGAGACCGGCTAAGACAGAGTTACAGTAGTCAAGACGTGAGATAATCAGGGCATGGACAAGAGCCTTAGTGGCATGCTGTGTTAGGAAGGGAGGGACAGTTTTTAGAGACAGACTGAATATGGGGTGTGAACAAAAGGTCGGAGTCAATGGTGACACCAAGACCACGTGCATGAGAAGACGGGGGGAGATGATAGCACCATTAACATTGAGGGAGATAGATGGGGAATCTTAGCATTGGAGGGAAGATGAGGAGTCCAGTTTTGGAGAGGTTACATTTCAAGAAACTTGCAGACATCCAGGTAGTGACAGATGCAAGGCAGTTAGTTACATAATCTAAGACAGAGGGAGAGAGATCAGGGGAGGATCAGGGGAGGATAGATAGATCTGGGTGTCATCAGCGTACAGGTGGTATTGAAAGCCAAAGGATGAGATCAGTTTGCCAAGGGAGGAAGTGTAAAGAGAGAACAGAAGGGGTCCTAAAACTGAGCCTTGAGGTACCCCGAGAGAGGGAGGGGAAGTGTTACTGGAGACAGAAACGCTGAAGGTACGATCAGAGAGGTAGGAAGTGAGCCATGAGAGAGCAGTATCACGGAGGCCAAGATCATAAAGCATTTGAAGGAGAAGAGGGTGGTCCACAGTGTCAAAAGCAGCAGAAAAGTCCCGTAGGATTACCATGGAGTAGTGGCCCTTGCATTTAGCAGTGAGTAAATCATTAGTAACTTTAGTAAGGGCGGTCTCAGTAGAGTGTAGAGGGAGAAAACCAGATTGAAGAGGGTCGAGCAGGAAGTTGGAGTCAAGAAACTTAGTTAATTGTATATAAACAATTCTTGGAGGTGAAAGGAAGCAGAGAGATGGGACGGTAATTGGAGAGATCAGTCGGGTCGAGGGAGGACTTTTTCAAGATAGGAGTAATGGTAGCATGCTTGAAGGACGATGGGACAGATCCAGTAGTGAGGGAGAGGTTGAAGATATGAGTTAGAGTAGGGACAAGAGTAGATAGAAGATACTGGGTGAGATGGGAAGGGATGAGGTCAAGGGGGCATGTGGTTGGACAAGAGGAAAGAAGAAGAGCATGCACATCATCTTCAGTAACAGCAGAGAAATGATTAGTGTAGTGAGGGGAGAAGAGGTCAGTGGGTAGGGGGTGAATAGTCAGAGGGAGGTGACTGTGCAGATATGTTATCTCTGATAGTTTGAATTTTATTCTTGAAGTATGTGGCAAAGTCAGATGCGTTAAGGTTAGTGGAAGGGGTAGTAGGGATCGCTCAAAGCAGGGAATTTAAAGTATTAAAGAGTGGTTTAGGGTTGTGAGACAGGGAGGAGATGAGGGAGGTGAAGTAGGTTTCTTTAGCAAGGTTAAGAGCAGGTTACAGTCCGTCATCCGTCCCCCTCACAGACCATGGCCACCGGGTTACCATTGATGATCCATTACAGCAAGGTCTGCTCAGGTGAGTCAGACATTCTCACCATATGTTGACTGAATCCACCAAGACATTTTAGAGGCTTGCGCACAACTAACCAGAAAATGTGTCCATTAAACACATCTTCTGCATGTCAAAGAGCTAAAAACTCCTAGCGTATGAAAATAAAATCTAAACGTTAGCCTGCTACATTAACAGGGGAACCGGCTTGAGAATAGACTTGTTAAAAAGCCCAAAGTGTTATTTGAAGTACTACTTGTTATGGCCTGTTTGCTCACGGTACAGCGCTACAGTATATGATGGTGCTATATATTCTATAAATAATAATACCTGATGGCTTATATCAAAAGCTGTATACCACAATCAATATAAATAATACGGACAATGCAAAATTAATATCTGATTTACACTTTGTACATCGCTACACACACAGTGAGAGCTATACCAAAACATCAGAAAAACGAAAACGAAGGGTGGAGTTAAAATTTATATTTCCGTATGTTAACGGACACTACAGAAAAAGACGATAAACCAGGCCACCCTAGGGCTGGGCAGGCCCCTGTTGGCACCGGTAAAATGGCAGTACAGAAGATTAACTACACAGCCATATTTCAAGCTCAGCCCGGGTACTTATATAGAGGCCGCTGCAGCTCCAGCCGCTTTGTTCTTTTTTAGAGCAGTAAGCAGCGTCAAACGTGGAGGGTGATGGGACTTGTAGTGCCGCGAGCTGCCACTTCCCGTCGCTGCACATTGATTTGGCACTAGTGTAAAACTACAGCCCCCATAGCCCGTCGCGGTGGAGGAGCATGCGCGCTCTCTTATCTCAGAAGAGAGCCGAGAAGAAAAAAAAATCTAAAAGAAAAATACGAAGAAGCTCGTCTTGCACAGCGCGGTGCGGCTAATGCATGGTATTAAGGAAGCACCGGGCAAGAGTTCCACGAGTCGCCATCTGGGACTGTGAGGGGGCTCTCGTGACACGGGAAGCTTCGCGAGCGACGGCGCCAGTAACTGCACTGTATTTAGCCGTGTCCGGCTTTAGCATCTGCATTGCAGCCGATTAATTCGGTAAGGAAAAGTCTTTGATGTAATGGATAGGCGCGGGGGATGCCATATTATAAAATGCAGTAAGTGCACACTTCCTAATGTCCGTGTAGCATAAGTACTGAAAAGATTCATGGGCCCGTGCTGTCTGGCCCTATGTTGGTGTGATTGGCTAGGGGTTCCGCGTAGGCGGGGCTGCAGCAGCGGTAGTGGTGGGCGGAGCCGGTTGGGTTACTCATAATAATCACTGTGGGCAGAAATGGGCTGTCTATGTTGGTCGATCTGCGTTTGGCATTGTTCATGATTAAAGGGGCCAGGCTCAGCTGTGTATGTGTTTTCATTGCAGGAAAATTCTTAAAATGGGCTTGTGTAAATCGAGATAGGCCAGTATTGTCATGAGGTCAGCCATGGCTCCAAGCGCTTTGTATAATATATAATTTAATGTTGATAATATAAAGAAGGTCATTTTATTTTTCCTTTCTAAAGCTATATTGTGAGGTCACCTTTAGTAATGGGGGGGGTGAGGGCCACGGGTGAATGCTGTTAATCTGTGCTGTGTTAAGAGCTATGGATAGAGGCTGAACGTTTGGGTGATAGTTTACATGGAGCTAGCAAGATAAGAAAATGTAAATGTGTGTATTATTGCGTTACATTTTTTCGCATTACCAAGCGCGTGATAGAGAGTTTTGATGCAGTCAATCAGTCATTATTTTTTTTTTTTAGTCTCCGTCAGTATTGTTAAAGGGACAATCCACTACCCCACACAGCCTCTTCAAATTTCAATGCGTGTTAGTGTATTAAGTACCTGCACTTTAAGGAGTATATTAAGTATTTTTTTTGTACATGATTAAAAAAAAATAATAATAATTTAGGAAAATGTTGCTGCTTGAAAGAATCCCACCGTTTTTGGCTTAACAACTAGTTATTTGGTTGAGACTTTTCTAATCACTGAGGGAGTTAAAGATCGCAAAGTAGAGCATTTGTGTTCTTCTCCTTTACTTACCCTCCGTGTTATCTATAAGGGCTCAACCCCGATGATGGCTGACTGTTCACGTTTTATACCTTGTAATGTAATGGGATGCTGCGTCGTTGCTATTTTTTTCCTGTAGTATCAGTCTTGGGTTTACATCTTTAGATCTGGATGAATGATTGTCTTTGATGGTCTTAGTGATAATGTTGTGTAGACTCCGGCAATCCCACGACCGTAATAGAATGGCATTATTATTTGAGCTCCGGAAAATAACGTAATGAAAAATAAAGGCCCTGTGACTTCAATTGAACCATTTTATGAAGGAAGAAACCCATTATATTGCCCGCATGTGGCTAGACTACATCTGCATGTAGATACGCAACCACATTGGACAAACACTTTTGGTTCTTCCAACAACCACGCAAGTCTAGAACTCTTGTGCCCCTTAGTTCAGTTTCAAAAGAGCTCTTGGGCTCATGATGTTTTTTGAACATATACTTGTTTGTCGTATCTTGTCTCGTTTCTCGGTAATATCCACCTCTGTAGAAAGCAAGCAAATTTTTGTCATCGTCGACATTTGCTTCCGAACGTTACTTTCCTTGCATCTGCAAGCAGGTTCCCCATCACCTTATGTATTCGTTTGTCTCAGTCTTGAGGGAAAGCTTGGTCTTCTGGCCTTAGGGCTGGGGATGGAGCCCGATGTGTGATAGCGTCCCCTAGCATGGATGCCCCGGGGCACTCGGCTCTGTGATGAGTGTGTGGGGGGCAAACTTTTTTTTTTTTTTAACTTTGTAGGAGTTGATAAGCATGTTGTATTCACCTTGGATCCCCTCATGACGCACTTTTCTTATATACCCACTCTTGAATTGCCCTGGCCACTGGCTGGTTTTGGTGGGTGAATTTTTTATCTTACCAGCCATTGGATGGGGCCTGTGATACTCACTGGCACCTATTTTGCCACCAACAGTTTTTTCGGATTCAGCACACGTTTGATTCAGGTTTCGGATGAGTTTAGCACCATTGGGTTGCACAATTTTTGGTGGGGGGAGTCTTCATGTACGGGAGGAAGTGAAGACTTCAGTGAATCTCCTCTCGGGGAAATCCTAGAAGATCCAGCCCACCTGTGTCTTCTGCCCGGGTGAGAAGGAAGGGGCTGCAAATACCTTTGGGAAGTGCATGCCCCAGAAGATGAAGATTGGAGACTCGGCTCCACTGTGGCTCCAGAAGATGATTGCAATGCTATAGCAATTCAATCAACACTACACCAAGTAACAATCTGTTTTTCAGGCCACAGTTGGCCTTTCCTCAGGCTGGGATTAAATATCGTGAGTAAGTGGTTCTTGCTTTTTTTGTTTGCTTGTTTTCTTCTACTTCTGGTTTTCTTAAAGCTTTGGTCAAAGCTTCAGTACACCGATTTCTGCACCAGAATTAATTTTACGGCATAGCATTTTCCTCTCTTTTTTTTGGTGGCGTGTGTACAAAAACAAATATCCACTTTGGGTTGAGACTTTAAATATTTAATTATATTAATTTTAAAAAGTTTAAAAATCAGAATTACATTTTAAAATTGATAAGTGTCTTTAAACTAAAACGTGTGAAGTGGCAATAGACCCTGTCCCCGTTAAATCCAATTTTCTTCCAAACGGTGAAGCTTTTAATAAAACCATCTCTGGAGTTCTAGATAAAGAAAAAAGTTAAAAGCCAGCAGATGGCGCTGTCCTGCGAGTCCAAGAACCTAAGTATTTATCTTACGGGTTGTGTATTTGTGTGCGTTGCAGTAACCTGATCATGCCTTTTGTTGTCTTTTGGGTTTTTTAAGCCGGGATCAATTTAACTTTGTCCTAGTCTCTTCCTTATT
>VKOC01000005.1:21500920-21513681 GCA_009364415.1 Spea multiplicata | reverse complement strand
TATCTGGGGTGTCAGAGTGGCATTTCTGGGGGCAGAGTGGCATACCTGTAAGTAAGGTGTATTATGAAGGGGGGGACCTTAAAATGGCTATTGGTTTTCTGTTTGTATATAACATATGCAAGATAGATAAATACCAAAGTTGTTAAAATACATGTATTCCTGTTAATTCATTAGACAAAATACTGTTTTACCATTCCACTAAATGTGTATTTTTTCTTAAAAAAAATTTTTTTCTTTAAAATAGCACCAAACTTTAAGGGTGCGGCTTCACGTTCTGTCACGTTCTACCCAGACTGCAGAGCTGCAGATCTCTGTCTTGCTATGGTTTCTCTGTTTTGCTTCAATACATTCTTGGATTTCCTTATGCTCTGTTCTTATCTTCCATTCCTTGCTTCTAGTTCTGCTCTTTGCTTCAGCTCTATTTCCGTTATAGGTGTGCCCCACCCGTTATGTTTGTCTCAGTCTGCAGTCTAAAGGTATGTCTCTCTGATGTGTGCTTAGATTTCATGTTTGGTTTGTTTAGTACCTCTGTAAGCAGGGTTTAAGGTACTTTGGCGTAGTGGTGGGCTAAGCATACTATGGCCATGTAATGTGACAAAATCTCCAATTGTTATCTTGTAGTCCTAGGCTTGTGCTGTTTGGTCCTGTGGTTTCTGTGTATTCTTGTCATGTGTTGCCTGGTCAGTCTTTTCAGCTCTGTGCTTTGTTGTCCTGTCCTGTATCCCTGGTAGAGGGGATAAGGAATACTCAAGATACTCAAGAGGACACCCCTCTACCGGGGATTCAAGACAGGATACCCCTCTACCCGGGGATTCAAGACAGGATACCCCTCTACCCGGGGATTCAAGACAGGACACCCCTCTACCTGGGGTTCAAGACAGTACACCCCTCTACCTGGGGATTCAAGACAGGACATCCCTCTACCGGGGGTTCAAGACAGGACACCCCTCTACCAGGGGTTCAAGAACAGGAATAGCCTCCTACCGGGGATTAAAAGAACAGGCACACCCCTCTACCTGGGGATTACAAGACAGTGACACCCCTCTACCAGGGGTTCAAGGACAGGACACCCCTCTACCCTGGCTGGGTTTCAAAGACAGGACACCCTTCTACGGGGATAGGTACAGGACAACAAAGCACAGAGCTGACAAGACTGACAACACATGACAAGAATACACAGAAACCACAGGACCAAACAGGACTAGCCTAGGACTACAAGATAACAATTGGAGATTCCGTCACATCATATGGCCATAGTATGCTTAGTCCACCACTACGCCAAAGTACTCCAATATTCCGTGGGGCACACCTATAAAGGAAACAGAGCTGAAGCAAAGACGGATATCCAATTTTAATTTCACTCTTTCTTTCTTGTTTGGGAATCTAATGAACAGTCTACAACCGAATTGCAGAGGGGAGCTAGTTATATAGGTATTCTGTCCTTGCCTATCCCTGACCTTGGCTTCATGTACTGACGCCAGCCTTGTGTTCCTGTCTGCCATATTTCCCTGGTGGTCATAATCAAGATCCTGCACTGCTGGTCTTCTAGCTGTGACACTTCCCTCCTTAACAAAAGTCTTTGCGCAGCACACTATTAGCTCCTTGTACTTTGCATCCCAGCACTCCATGTTTTAAAGGCATGCAGTCTATGGAGGCAGTGCCGACACAGCATAGTATAAATGGGCCGGTAGGGGAAAACAGAGATCTCTTCTGTAACTGGCCTTTTGAGCAGCAGCACACCCGGGGCTGAGTTCCCAAGAGGGTGATCTGGCCCTGGTTTTTCAGCAGGGGCACTACCACCTTAGGCCCAGGCCAAATGACCCTAGGCCAGAATATACTGCTTGCATGTACAGTTAAACTTGCTTTAACGTATGTGATTCAAATGTAACAGGGCACTGAAAGATGTACAGCTAAACACTACTTGAAAATCATTCTGACCTTCACATTGAGGAATGCTGCAATATTCAAATCTAACATTGGGATCCGTAGTATAACACCATGGTCCATTTTCATCATCATCTGGATTACGACAATAATTGGCCTCTAGACCAGCATTTGGAAACTTTGCAGGTGTGATGCTAAAAATGAAAATTATAAAAATGATGCAACATAGTTTACAACAAATGCTAACAATCTACTTTCAAAGTAACTTTTTAAACCACAGGTTACTGGTGGAACAGTTCAATAGTAGACCCCACCATAGAATAATACACTCTGTTAGTACTTTAATAGGATTCTTTTTAAACAGAAACAAAGTATAAAAGTACTTACCTGACACAGAGTATGCAGCCCTGCAGCTGCATAAACTTATATCCTCCATGGTCTGACTATTATTGCCACTGATTGGTTGCCTGAAGCAGCCAATTAACAGCAGGAAATCCCCCCATTAAAATCAGTGGGAGCACTTTCAACACATACGTTTTGGGGTCCGAACACAGATAAAAGGGAGAAATAAATATATTTGCTCATGTTACTATCATATTAGGTGGGGGAAGGATTATACAAATGTATTGTTTCATTTTATCTGTAAGTACATTACTTTATTTATGATACAGAACTGTACAATGTAGTATTGAGGAAAGTTCTGTGTTCATAAACTGGAGGTCATTGGAATTGGTATGTCTTTATTTCCATTTATTACATTTTTTAGATTTGTTAACCATTTTTAAAATGTTATTTGAGGTTCCTACTTTGGTATATGTGGTTCAGCAGAGCTCCAATCCTGGCATGTTTTTCCTGAATGAGTTGTGGATTCTGTCCCCCTGTAATCCTTACCAGTTCCTCGTTTACAATCTTCAAGATAGACTGCATAAAAAGTAAAGAAATCTCTTAATTTAATATACTCATAGAAATGTTGTCCTCCAATACTCAAACCATGGGGAACATCAAGCCAAGTGTCTCTCTAATACAGTGACACGAACATCATTTGTCAGGCTTTATGCTAAATGTGCACTATCCAGCCCTACCCTATACACATTCACCAAAATTTCATAGAAAGCACATAAAGGTGCACTTGAAGGATTTAGTCAGTGTCTAAATCTTTTCTATAGTTTTATAAACTCTGGTGGCATTGTGTGCAGAAGATTTTAGGCAGTGTTGCCAAATCCTTCAAATCAGAGCAGCCCAGGAGGTAATTACCCCTCTGCCCCTTGTTAGACTCCTTCCCCCCACCCCAAGAAAAACATTAGTGTCCATATAGCTAATAGAAGTACAATAACATATTTATTTTATCTTTTATTTTACAATAACAAACTGTTTCTGAAAACCACAAACATTTAAACACAAATATAAACACTGCTAGTGCCCAATTGGGCTAAAAATGTTTAGTGTGCATTCGCAACTCTCTGTATCACTTTATGAACAAGTTGTACCAAATGCCAGTTGTTCAATAAGATATTTTTAAATGTACTTTGTTACAAACATTTTTAGCAAAAGTCAAAGCTTTAGTCAATAGGACCCTATTAAATGTGCAAAAACAGAAGAGTACGGGCATGATGATCAAATATGTCTACTTAGTCCCTGGTTTACTTAGCGCATGCTGTTAAAAACTTAAATTTTAACTTATTATAAAAGTATACCCTTGTATAATATGCATGCTTAATTTAATATTAAGATTCATTTACACATAGTAGTAGCTCTTTTTATTTAGTAAATAAATATATGCTAGTCAAATGGGATTCATTAGTCCAAGAAACCAGAAATTTTATGTGTACCATATTAGCAGTTCTTTGGGAGAAGCAGAAGTGGTCACTTTCATTAACATTAAAGTCCCCTTTTTTGGAGGCAGATATTAAGAAATATTACTACAGAAAATGAATACATACTTCTTTTCTCATAGAATGTTACATCATTTCTTCTTAATATGGTGGAAGACTTGCGATTATCGGGTAAAGTGGCACAAAGTTGACTTTTTTTACTTATTAGAAATGACCTGGGAAAATATAAGTATATTTAAACCACTGCAGTAGAATTCCAAAACACACATTAAGTAAATGTACAAAATAGAATTGTAATTATCCATTAAAAAATACACAATTTTAAATTGTAGAAAAATGTACATCAGAATGTACTTGGTGATAAAATGTTGGTTCCAGACAAACTTGGCTGGAATTTTTGTTTGGTTTTGAACAGAACACTAGGATGTGACGTATGATGACAGATGCAAATAAAAAAGAAGTATGGCTCATATTACAATACTATATCTAAAGTGTAATGAGATTGTGAAAAGGTAACAAAACCAAATTGTAACCATAATCACCTATAGTATTATTTTAAAATCTTTATTAGTTTCCAAAGCCAACATAATTTTTTAATTAGCACTTAATAGATAGCTCAGATCTTTAGCTTTAAGGCAGTTAGATTTTATACCAGATCTCCTGGTCTGATGTGTCTGTCAACCATCTTGAGAGATGTACAATCATTGATGCGTCATGATATTTTTTAATTTTTAGTAGGCCTATCCCACCTTGTTTAATGTTTTTACTTAGAGTTTTTACAGTAATTCTGGGGGTTTTACCTCCCCATATCAATTTCATAAACAAACTTTGAATTTCTTTCAGCCAGCTATTTGGAAAATATAAGGGGATCAGCCTAAACAAGTATATCCATTTTTTTAATATATATGATTTCACGCTACTTAGTCGGCCCCACCAAGAGATCTCTAAATTAGACCAAGAATTTAATGTGTATATACTAAAAAAGATTTGAAATTTGACTCCAGTAACTTTTCTGGGTTTATTGTTATTTTTATCACTAGGTATGTTACCTCGTTATTTACCCATGTAAAACAATAATTATTCCTTAATTCCTGCTTCAATGTTTCATGTGGGTTAGAAAGTATTGCGCATGTTTTAACAACATTAAGTTTATAATTAGAAGTTTCGCCATATAGGCTAATTTCTTTCATTAAATGGTCTACTGAATTAATCTGATCTGTTACTGTAATGACTATATCATCAGCGTATAGAGATATTTTTCCCTCTGAGCCCTTATTCAGGCATCCTTTAATCAGTGGTTCATCTCTAATTTTTTGAGCAAGGGGTTCCAGAGTGAGCACATATAAAAGAGGAGATAACGGACAACCTTGCCTTGTGCCATTCCTAACTGGGAACCAAGGGGAAGATATCCCTGCACCAATAATTCTTGCACAGGGTGTTGTGTATAATGCCATAATTTTTTCTAAGATTTGTCCGGTGAAACCATATTTCTCTAATACCGCCTTCATGAATTTCCAGTTGACCCTATCAAAGGCTTTTTCTGCATCTAAAAATAGAATTAAGCTAGTGTTGTTCCCTCTTTTATTTATATCCTGGATATGTATAAGGCGTCTTATATTACTACTACAGGATCTTCCGGTCACAAAACCAACTTGATCTTTATTTACCAGATAAGGTATTAAATCTGTTGGCCAACAGCATTGAATATATTTTACTATCTGTATTTATCAATGATATTGGTCTATAATTAGGTATCTGAGTTGAATCTTTATCTTGCTTTTATATTTGCCTGTAGCATTTCAGCTGGGACATGTAACTGTTTCCCTATAGTATTGAAGACCATACAGAGTTTTTGAGTGAGTCTCTCTTTTAACATTTTAAAAAATAAGTTGGTGAAGCCATCTGGACCAGGGGCTACGTTTTTTTCAGCTTGTCAATTGCTATTTGGACGTCTTCCAGCTTAAATAAGTATTAAGTTGTTCTATGTGTTCTTTAGAAAGGTTTGGGAGTTTTATTTTCTTTAGATAATTATGTATGGTTGCATTTCCCATCTGATCTGGAATATTATATAGCTCATGATAATATCTCCCGAAGGCGGCACCTATTTCTTGTGGTTTATAGTATGTTTTATCATTTTCCATTATTTTATATATTCTATGGATATGGATATATTCTTTAATTTTGCTGTCAGGAGTTTATCCACCTTATTATTCTTATAGTACCATATTTGGTTTAATTTTCTGAGGTTTTCTTTTACTTTTATCATATGCTGTAAATTAAGTTTTTTATTTTTAATAATTAATAATTTAAATATCATTTTATCCTAGGAAAGTGGAGGTGTGGATTATAATTTAAAGAATGTTATATAACAGGACCAGACTGGATGTTAAACCACCAACATTCCACCATTATCTGGAAAGTTGACTAGATGAAACACATCTCCCTTGTCTGACTAGGGGAAGCAGGGATTCCACTGGACACTCCAGGTCAAACCCAAAAAGCTCCCAGCATAATAACGGTGCCAGATGCATCATATTTGGTATATTGGGTTATGTCATCATAGAATCCTGCACACACAATGTGCCTGACTTTAACTAGATCTTCTCAAAAGTAGATGAATTGGAGGGATGGGATCCTGTACTATAATAAATAAATAAAATTAATGTAGGGATATTATTTCATTTTTTCCAATGGATTTCTAGTTTTGACCTAGGTATATAATATATGATACAGTATGATAGCACTACAGTTTAAAAATTAACACTATTTAGTCATGTTGATCATCCATGAAAATTATAAGAAATAAGACATTATTAAAAAAAATTCTGATGGATAAAGATAATTTTTGATCATTTGAAATTATTTTCTGTTAAATCAGAACCTACCTGCAAGTGAATCTAGTTTCACTTTCACATTTTTCAGCGCATTCTATCTCACTTCCGGTTGTATAAAAATATCTTTCTCGCCCACGCATCCAAGCACCTTCAGTTTTCACATAATCTTCTGATAAGTCTCCTGTAACTAAAGCAATAAAAAATAAATATTATTATAATATACCGGTGGCTCCCAATTTTAAATACGCCAACAAATGGAGAGAACAATGCCAATAAAGGTGTAAGAGCTTGTAATACTTATCAGTATTATCCTGTGGGGACCTTAACTTGTTTTGTGACCTAGACTTTCCATAATTCTGTAAGTCTCTGTGCCTTCAGTATATACTTGACACTTGATTTTATCTTAAAATGTATGTGAAACAATCAGTTTAGGTTCCCTCTGCAATGCAAAATAAAATGTTAACTAATTAAGTATGGGCCATGACTAAACCAACACCTGATGCATTTTGTCCAAAAATTGGACCAAAAGCACCAGGGGTTCTATTTGAATGTTTGAAGCTATAGTGTTGCTGTTGTACTGAAGATGGAGCGATATGATTTAATAAAGATTATTTTTTCTTGCATCTGGATTCTGTTTTCATTTGCCTATGGACTGATGTTCAGGTTCTGACAACCTTTGTAGATATAGTCTGATAGTTTGTTGCCATATAAGCTCTTTTGGTTTTATTTCTGCATGTGTGTGTGTCCATGATTGCAGAAGAATACTGGCTACAATGTTGTGTGTATGGGCATATGATGTGTGGGAGTCTTGTTTGCTTTCTGTTTATGACTTATCTATCCATTGGTATCTACTTAAAGGGATAGTTCAGCCTTCATATGTTCTTCAATGCATATGATAGACAAGTGACAACTTTAAATTGCCATTCTCTCCCCATGTAAATGCAGATTCCAAAACAGACATCTTGCCTCTTAACTTGCCTAAGTTTTTGGTTGAACACATGCCCTGTTTGCCACTGTCCATGCATGGTATACTTGCCAGCAGTCGACACTTTCCTACAACGATGCATCGGCTTCTTGATATCAGCCGATTGGAAACCCAGGGTGAGCAGAAATATATTACATCGACATACTATGATAATGCCGCTCAATTATTCCTACTACAACAGTGGCACGCTACTGATAGAATAAACAGATGAGTGGACTTGAAACACAAATTACTCCCCTCCAAGCCTCTCAAAACCCAACCTGCTCTAGCATTCTCCACTCTATTTTGACAAGTTGGTATATAAAAGTGGGGCCCTTTTGATTTTCTCAGATACATGCAACTAAATTGTTTTGTAGCCCCTCCACAATCTACTAAGCTCACAAATACTACATTATCCTCATTTGAGTATTGTCGCTTTGATAAAGCTGTTCTTTATTCCCAGGCCTCAAAAATACATTTTCTTATGGGAGAAAAAAGTAATGTTGATGATTAAAAACAAAATAAGGGATATGATCAAGATGGACTGGTTGTCTGCAATATTGCATGACTACCAGAGATCTTTATAAAGTCTGGGACTCATGGCTTCATGAGCCTACATTGCACTCATGACCCATAGTATTTTGCAATTAACACTGGTGTCAATCTGATTGGTTATCATATTTAATTGCTTTGTTCCTTTGGAACGTTCCTTTTATTTCACTGTTCCTATACTTACGGTACATTTTTTACTTTCTTCCCCTAGGAGCATTACATTCTTCCATCTAAAATGTTTAGAATTTATAATCTTGTCATCTTTATATTTTGTCTCTTTCACTGTAACGGGACACTGTCCTATTGATACATGGTTTTTGCAGTTATTGCTGTTTTATTTTCTCAGCTTTGTTCAGGTTACTGATGTTTTTATGCATAAGTTACTGTGTATTTATATAGTTGGTAATAGTTATGCCCCGCACTCAATGACCGTTCCCTACAATAAGTGATCACCTGTATGTCATTTCATTAGGACAATAAGTGCCTTCCCAATTGGTCCCATGTGTCCATGTTTGAATCTTTTAGCCACTTTGAAGAGACACTTTGAGAGGGATAATGATAACCAAACTAATTTGTGTCTATTTACCCAAGATCACTTGCTCTTTTGTCCATAAAAACCCTGTGTTTTCCAAAAAATAAACACTAGTCATTATTGATCTAATTCCTTGTTGTATCTGGTGGTTCATTTAATTTTCTTCTCCTAAATCGCACCTTAATCTGAAAACCATAGTAGCCATCTCAGAGTGTAAGGAAGGCAGCAATGATGGCCAAGGAAGAACAGATAGACTCTTGGTTCCATACAAGTTAACTAACCACAATGAAGCTATTAACGCTAAACGAGTTGTTGATGGATTATGGCAATGTGTCCTTCTACAAGCATTACATATTATTGGCATACCTGGGAATCCAACTCACTTTTATTCATATGAATTACAATAAGATTTTTGCCTCCAATAACCGAAGAGAATGGGGGGAAAAAGAGAGGTGTTCAGGCAAGTAGCAATATGAAAGTTGACTTATATTTCATAGTTATAGCTCCATTATTGTATCGTTTCTATTACAACCCCCCTCCTCTATCTAAAGAAACATTGGAGAAACATCAGGAAATATTAGGCAACCAAAAATCAAACATACATAGATAAGGGAGGATGGCTGTCTACAACCGTTATTTATTAACATGTTGCTGCATAAGTGAAGGCCACAGATTTTGCAAGCAGGTAGCCATCAACCTCTTCCAGATTTTGTCCATGCGTGGCCAAAGCTTGAGTGCTGGGGAAGGGGCAAATGTACATTAGGGAATTCTGTAGAATCCTCAATGCCTTTGCAAAGTAGATACCATACAAATTAGAAGACATCATGCAACAAACATTTGCCTTAACGTGCATATGGTGGCTGGAGTGTGTAACTACACATTATCTTGGACCATCTAAGCCACAGCTGGGGAAACTTGCTGGGATAGTCCTATAATAATGTTTTTTTACTTTTACAAAATCCATTTCAATCTTTTGAAGTTTTGTTTTTTACAGTACAATTTGCATTGTATTAAATAGCCAACAATACATAAAAGTCAGATAGGATGCTAAATGTGTACTGTCTACCATTTTAAGGGATTAAAACACAGATAATCTAAAAATGTTAGGAATGTATGCATTGATATTGTGCATACTGTGTTGTAAAATTACTCCAATTGTATACTTGAGCAGATATACTGTATATTACTGCTATTATGTACACTTGGATTTAATGAGACTACCTACAAATTAAGTGGTGGATGAACAGATATGTTTGATTACAGCCAGGATTTATGTCAATGATAAAAAATGCTTTTTTTCTGAATCAGTTCATTAAATCTTAAAAATGACAAACAGAACAAAAGAGGAAAATCTTGAGAAAACAAAAAGGAAATAAACAGCATACATATCACTCATCCAAAGCATACACATATTTCATTAGACATATAATAAATGCAGGATACTCATTAGCATTACATTTCCCTGGAATGAATAAATATAAAGCAACATAGAGAAGCATAGAGAAATATGTAATGTGTCAAATTGTTTTGAGCACTTGCAAAGTAAAAATATAAAAATACCTGTGTATATCAGACAAAGAAGAAAGAGCACAATTTTGCTGCTGCCCATCTTAGAAGAATTTTGAAGATGAGCTAATACTTGTAACATAAATGCACTTTTGGAGATGGTCAGGAAGAGTCAGTTAAACAAGTAGATCATTGTTTCTGATTGGTCAGTAATAGAATTGCCAGTTGCAGTTAATTATTATCCAGGTGACCTGTGGAACCTTATATTTTACATTGTTCAAACATAGCCTTGAATTGGAGGTGTTGCAAGCTCCTATTTACCGTTTATCTTTGTGAGGATGGTTTCTGAATCTCTATTCAAATGCAAAAATGCTTAAATGCAAAATTCTGATTTAAAGATATACATGTACATAGGTAGTAAGAGTAGCTCTCAATCTAGGACTGGTTTGCCCAACGTTGCAAGAAAACACGCAGGAGCAGTATGTTACTATCGTGTTTGATTTCATTCTTTACTCTAATGTAATATTCTAAGATTGTGCTTAATACTGAAAACAGACACACAACTGTCAATATACTAAGTACTAAAACTCTTGGCATATTGCAAAAATGGAGCGCCACAGTGCTTCATATGGGGAGTAAGGCGCACCAAGGCCAATTCACTAGCTGAAAGGTTGCTTTGGTCACAAAATTTATGCCAGCCTGTATATTTACCATCACCAGTACTGAACTATTAAACTTTATCACGGGCTCCAGAATCAGATTGTACTACCTTACCGAGGCCTTGTAGATTGCTATGTGTTAACCAGCATTTGTTGCTGAAAGACCCATTCCCTGTTTAACCTTCTACATATGCTAACAATTAGACTCTTGAAATATTAACCCATTAATAAAGATTTAACCCATTGTAAAGATTTTGTGCACTAAATTGATAAATGGCTCTTATACAGGTTCTCTGATTTGGCATTATATATTACCAGTACCCTGACTTGACACTTAATTATGTCTACAAGCAGGAATATAAACCATAACATACTGATAGCAAAAATAATGAGCATACCTGGGAACTTCTGGTATGATAATGAGCCTTATTATGGTAATCTGCCCTCTCACGCTGAGATTTTAAGATTGGGGAAAAAACTCAGACTCAGGGTCAAACCCTGAGAATTCTGAGGTATGAATGTGAATCCCCAGCATTCACTTTCCTAAATATAACACTAACAAGTAGGTTTGGAACTCTTTTAGTAACTGGAATAGCTCAAACCTTTACTCAACACAGTTCACTTTAAGTTCTTCAATTTACTTAAGGTGTTGAAGCTAGAAATGTAGCCATAGGTGATAAAATTGAAAATGTAATTTTGGCTATAAAGCAAGAGATTGGTATTAAGGGGACGAGTTCGTAGGCAGGTAGGTACTAAACAGAACTAATATATCTTCAAATATTAATAATAATTAGCTTGCCATAACAATTAGGATGTAAATTATCTTCTCGTAAACCTTTGTGTTGGCCACATGTTGACAATCGTTTGTTTGAAGTACAGAGAGAGCTTATTGGTTAGGTGGATCAGTTATCAAAGTTTAAATCAGGGTTGAGGAGATGTTTGGATCAATGTGTTAGTACAGAGGTTAAAGTGTAATCAGAGTAGAATGTTTGCTTCAATTGGAAAATAAAATAAACATGTTTTAAAGTCTACTACAATGAGAACATGTGTTTGTTATGCAAAGTGTTTGAAGTAAACTTTAACATGTAGGGTTTTGCATGATAAAATTCAAAGCAAAAATTTAATTGTCCTTTTGAAATTGCTGAATCTTACAACGCTAACATGTCTGGCCATAATAGAAAAAAATGGATGTTAGGTCTGACCAGAATATGGAGGACAGAGTTTGATGATCTTTAAACATTGACAAACACAAAAGTGAAGGATCTATTATTTTATGTGCACATTTTCCTTGATGTTGTAGGCTCATTTGTTATATAATGAAAAGTCTTGCATGCCTTTTTTTATTCACAAAGACATTTGAGGGGGTTCCCAATTGGGGAAGTCCCTGACACCTTCTGGACTCACCTCTCATTCTAGAAATGTAAAAAGACAGGTTCCCCCAGAGTTAGTGATGGGAAGTTCGGATCATTAAAGTGAATCGGATCATTTCGACTCGTTCACTGAAATTATCCGATTCATGATCCGAATCTTCGGATGACTCAGTGTGACTCACAGGAGTTACTGTTTCCCAGTCCCTCCCTGAAAGTAGCGCCGGCCAGCGGCATCAGCATCCAGCGGCAGTGAGCGATGGCCGCCTAGTGATGGGAGCAGTGTGAGGGGTTTAACCAGAGTGGCATATAGGGGTATAAGGCATTTCTGGAGGCAGAGTGGCATATAGGGGCTACAAGGCATTTCTGGAGGCAGAGTGGCATATAGGGGGTTAAAATGCATATATACCACTCTGCCTCTGTATATGCCTTTTAACTTCCTATATGCCACTCTGCCTCCAGAAATGCCTTATACCCCCTATATGCCACTCTGTCCCATGAAATGCCTTTGAACCCCCTATATGGCAGAGTGGCATATAGGGGGTATAAGGCATTTCTGGAGGCAGAGGGGGCATATAGGGGGTTAAAAGGCATATCAGGGGGCAGAGTGACAAGCCTGGGGCAGATGTGC
>VKOC01000005.1:21456077-21491243 GCA_009364415.1 Spea multiplicata | reverse complement strand
GGCATATCTGGGGGGGCAGAGTGGCAAGCCTGGGGTCAGATATGCATAACTGGGGGGCAGGTTGGCAAATAAGAAAAATAAAAACAAGAAATAAATTTTTCTCAATTATACTTTTTATTAAATATGAAAACATAGTTTCCTTATCAATTAATATTTACTAGTAAAACTTTTTTTAGGTATTAAAACCTAGTTTGAGCGGGCAGGATAGGTCACATATGTTGCGGGAGTGGACAAACAATCAGCGGGAGCGGGCGGGATTGGACAAAAAATCAGCGGGAGCGGGCGGGATTGGGCAAAAAATCACTGGGAGCGGGCGGGATTAAAAAAGCAGTCCCGCGCAGGGCTCTACTGTGGAGCTCGGAAACAGATTTGGGGTCCCTGCATTTTGGGACTGTGACGGTTCCTAGAGTCACCCTACCCCTCAGTTAATGTTATCCTTTTGTGTGTTATTAATAAAAACGTATTTTATCATTGCCTTATTTCCTAACCGTTTACACACAGCACACTAAAGTCTGGGAGATAATCTAATCAAGACAAGGTGTATTCCTTATTTTAGTGGTGTCTGTGTCTTTTTGTATTGTTAATCCCTTTACTGCCCCTGTTGTCTCTGGGATGCAGATTAAGGGGGCGGTTTGTATCCCAGTATCTTGTTTTATGTTAATGTGTGTTTTGCTGGATTTATCCAGCCGTCTGTGTCTAAAATAAATCACTTCTCCTCTTGTTGTACCTAAAGACTAGTCTTGCCTGGTTATTTAGGTACTGGATCGCAATATCCCTTTACTTTGCTTGGGGATGTTGCCGACGGATTGCCGTGGTTTCTCGTCCTATCGGGAGAAGTTGTCTCTTGGCGGAGAGGGACAACCTGAGGTCCCTGGTCGGTCCTTCACAGGAGGGAGAACAAGATGTAGGATACTTCATTGATCTTGGATGAAATTTTGAAAGGGTCGATGTATTTAGGTACCGGAGACCTTTTGAAGGCAGAGATTGCGGGTGGATAACCAAATTGAGTGATCTGAAGAGCGGTTCTTGTCAGCGGCTTTCTTCTGGATAGCCTTGGCTTTGGAAATGGTAGCAGAGAACCTGGTTTGTTCTCTCGGCCTGTCCATTGGATACGGGGTGGTAGACAGAAGAAAATCATAGATGGATTCCAAGATTAGCACACAGGGCTTTCCAGAATCTGGACACAAATTGGGGCCCACGATCTGAAGTAAAACTCTGCAGAACCCCATGGGCTACTTTTAGGATTATTACTGCTAGTTCTTTGGGTGTAGGTAACTTAGATAGAGTTACAAAGTGGGCTTGTTTGGAAAACAAATTACGGTCCCAAGTCACAATGGAAGTGACAATTTGAAAAACAGCTGGAGCATTGCACAATACCAAAGGTATTACTAGATATTTGTAATGGCCATAACTGGTGTTAAAGGCTGTCTTCCATTCATCATTCTCTCGAATTCTTATCGAGTGGTACGCTCCCCGGAGATCCAGTTTGGTGAAGACTTTAACACCTTGAAGATGGTCATAGAGCTCCATTATTAAAGGCAAGGGATATTTGTTTTTATAGTAATCTTGTTCAAACCACGATTGTCAATTCAAGGAGAGACACATCTTTTTGTTCAACAAAGAAGAATCCTGGTTCAGCCAGAAAAGAAGGCCGGATGGGATTTTTATTTAAATTATCTTTAATGTATTTGGCCAGGGCCCGGTTTTCTGGTTTGGAAAGAGGGTAGGTATGACCCTTTGGGAGTGGGGGGTTGACATGCCCAGATGTAAATCAATGGGACAGTCGTACATACGATTGGGAGGTAGAGTCTCTGCCTTTTGTCTGGAGAATACGTCCAAATACTCCTAGTAGCGAGTGGGCACAATAGTACGAAGGTCCTTGTAGATGGGTTCTAGGACGGCGTGAATTCTCATAGATCATATGCAGCAGCGTGACAATCCGGGTCCCATGCCGTTATTTGTCCCTCCTTTAAATGAGTTGTGGGGTTATGGTGACGAAGCCAAGGTAAACCAAGAATCACCAGAATGCGTGGGCTAATGAAAACGTCAAAGCTGAGCTGTTCATGATGTAGCGTTGACACCCTGGTCGAGGGGTTACCATCTAAGGCTGCACTGGAACTGCTAAGAGTTATGCAACAATGGAATCCCTTGTCTGATTGCCTACGCTTGATCGCTTAAATTACCTGCTGCACCGGACTCAATGAAAGTTTGTGTGGTTACTGTGTGACAGTTCCACTGCAGAGCAACAGGGACCAGGAAACGCAAGGAGGTCTGAGGCAAAAAAAATAATGGGTGGATTGCTTCTAACATTCACTAAGCGCAAGAGTTTCTTGGCTTGTTGGGACAATTGTAGGGCTATTGCCCCTTGTGCCACAGTAAAGACAAAGGCCCAAGGAGCGGCAATGCTGCTTCTGAGTTGCTTAGGTGAAGTATGGGACCAATTTCAATGGGTTTGATAGTGGAGAGAGATGCTTCAGGAGTCTTGGGAACAGAGAAAACTGGAACCAGAGGACAAATAGGTCAGCCTTTTCTGCTCTCTCTTGGTTATGGGTGTCTAATTTAAGGCAGAGGTAAATAAAGTTCTCAAGGCTCTCGAGTAGGTCTCTGTATGTGAGTGCGTCCTTAAGAGTCATTTAGAAGAATGCTCCCAGAAAGATACCTTGACAGCTTGGGAATTCCAATTGCTCCGATATTCAACTGCAAATTGAGCAGCATACTTTCTTTGTTGATGTAGATCCATAAGGCAGGATTCAGCAGTCCCTACTCTCCCTGAAGCATAAAAAAGGCCCGAAAGCATCTGGTGACCAGCAAATTTGTCAGGCATAGGCATTTTAGGAGGTTTAATTCCAGATGTTCTGGAGCCTTCAGGAAGCACAGGTTCAGGAGCAGATGCAGCCACAGCCAGGGATGCAGCTGATGAGGTGAGACCCCTGAGCAGATTGGTGATAGTGTCCATCTTTTGTTCCAAGGACTAAAGATGAGAGGCATGAGAGGCTAACACCTAATCAGAACGGTCTTGTCTTGTGGACAAGCGCACCAGGTCTGCCTGATTCATGTATTAGGGCCTGAGATCACTCCAGGAGGAACTGACACACCAGGAGGATGCCATAGCAGGTACCTGGACGCCTGGGCAGATGGGACATAGGAAGAGACTGGAGGTAAGAGGAGTAACTGAAGTCAGGACTAGCCAGGGTCAGCAACAAGATATACAGATAAATTGTAGACAGGACAAGCCGAAGTCAGCAACTGGATATACAGATAAATCATGGTCAGGACAAGCCAGGGTCAGCAACAGAAAATCATATAGAAACACTTTACTACAGCCAAAATGCACCAGACACTATCTCAAGCACTGTATGAAGGTTCACAGGAAGTTTAAATAGTGTTTCTAATCAAAATCCCACTTCCGGGGGTGGAAACCAGGTGAGAAAGGGGCTGTACGGAACCCAAGATTTCCCTATTCCATACAGCAGAAGCATCAGACGTTTGTGCATGTGCGTGATCCATCTTAATCTCGGCAGCCACTCGCATCCTCTATCTCTGGCAGGATGCTGTCCTACAGACTTGGCATCTAGTCAGAGCTTACTTGTTTCCTCCATTCTCTATGATCCTCAGGTCCCCCATCTGATGCGGTGCCGATCACAACCCTTTGGATCTTGGCTCCCTCTTCTCCTAGAAATATCTTGTGCCAGACCTCTCGTCTTCCCAGGATCTAATTTAGATTCTGAGGGAAATCCTCATCCCTTAGTCCTTCAGGACAGACTGTGTCTGGTGGCTTGGGCTGTTTCGGGGTATTGTGGAATGTGTTGGGATTATTGGAGTATGCTTGAGGCTTACTCAGGGACTTTTGGGCACTAGGAAATCCTACCGACAAGCTTGGTGAGTTTGGCATAGCTGGTGTGTGGACAAACACCTCGATCCTTTTATGGCCCTGCTCTATTAATGTTGCATGCTCAGCTATCTCGACGGTTCCTTTTTCAGGGTTCTGCCATTGGCAAGGATCCGTTGGTGTGCTGTCTTCTTTGTGGCATTTGTCTGGCTCGTCCTCCACCCCACGTGTCCTTCTGGTATGTGTCAAGGACTTCAGACATCCGAGCTTTTGACTCAATATCTTTTTATTCTCCCCGGATGGGGTTTCTGTCACTGTCTCGCACAGGACCAAGTCCAATTCCTCTACGGTATTTTATCTGTATTTCACGTAAAGACCTAAACTTTGTGTGGCTTGTTGCACCTGAGCAGACTATGTGTCTGTTCAGGTTCGGTCGGAGACTGCTGATTCCCTTTTCATTTCATATGTTCGTTCCATGAAACCTGTTTCGTATCACACTTTTGCCCGTTGGATTAGGTGGATTCTTGGCCTCAGTGGGCTCAATGAGACCTTTGAGCCCATTCGGTCCGGGATGCAGCGTCTCAGTTGCCTTGGATTCGGGCAGTTTCCAGGGTCATATCTTGGTTGCAGCTGGCTGGTCACCGGAATCTACCTTTCGAACGTTATATTTTAGGCCTCAGTCCCATGCTGCCTTTTCCCTAATTTCCAAGCGTTAAAACTGCAAATATGAAGCCTCCTGTCTTGCTGTAAAACTTTGGTGCAGTGATAGTCTAAATTTTATTAAAGACAGGAGGCAAATATTTTCCATCCCTTTATGCTTTATCCCATCCCTGTACGTGGGTTTACTTTATATATTGTATTTAATTAGCAGTGTGCTTCTCATAGTAGGTGTTTTTTTTCCACTGCTTCATATACAGTTTACTTTCACAATTCTATTTCTGTTCTTCTTCTAGTTTGACTTTCTACATTGGACTTCATTCTCCTTCACATTTGATTTAAAGTTCTTGTTCCTGTTCTTGTTGTTTCTGCAGCTCAGTTAGGTGCATCAAAGAAAGAGTAAGAGAGGAAGGCCCTATTTTCTTACTTGTTTCTTTGCTGCTGGAGGTTGCAGTAAAGAAGGCCAATACAAATATTTGCCTCCAGTCCTAAATAAAATTTAGATTATTATTGCACAAAGGTTAGTATAATCCCAAATTCTTAATAAAACATTTAGTATTGACTATAGACTAAAGGCCCATCTCCTATTCATGTGAAAAAGGCCAAGCTGGCCCAATATAATATTTAGTTAACTATGTATAATGCTAGGCCAACTCCACGATTGGTCTTTTATGATCTAGAGTTAAATAGTTGAGATAAATGTATGTACGATTTATTTTGTTTTGGTAAATGCTGCCTGGTTTGTATGGAAAAATACCAATAGACATTCCATATTTGGGTCTATGAATTAGTATTGTCAACAAACGCTGCTATTCATAAGGACAAGAGACTCATTAACACACAACTTTTGTAAATGGCAAAAACATTATACATTGTTACATAACCGTGTATTCTACTGCATAATATTGCATTATAATTGCATAATATTGATGATTGTATTCTTAGTAATATCTGCTAGAGTGCACTTACATTAATTTAAAACACACCATGACGAATCCTTGAAGTCAGTAAATAATAATCTTTGTAATGCTGAGCATTTAATTAAATCGAAAGATGTCTTATATAAAGAATACTAAAACATCTGCCGGAAAAATAGGCAAAACTTGCGTAGTATGCTAGAACTGCATGCACATGATGCTTCATGGTACAGCTTTGAACCTAGATTTTAAATTGCGGTAACCATCATAGCTGGTTGGCATGATTCATTAAACACTACAGTGGTTATACTCTAAAGTGGGAATCATTGTGGAGCATTATGAAGCACGTGTCCCAAAGGAAACTCTCACACTTGAATGTGGTATCTCAATGTACATGTGTAATTTTAGGCAAAACACAAAAAAAAGTAGCTTTAACCACTTCCGTCCCTATGGACATACCGTTACGGCCTGACCTTCTTTCAGCGGGACAGCCTGGGCTCCCCTCTGTCAGCACCAGCATGGAGATCACAGTGTGATAGGTGCAGGGGCATCGCAGGGAGGAAACCATGTTTCTCACTCTTCTCACATGCTGAAACATGAATCAAAGAAAAAAAAGCGTTAGTGATTTTTTTTACCAATAAAAAAAAATCCACTAAAATAATCCAATAAATAATATTAAAAAAATAAGTGATGTCATTGTAACATGTCCAAGAGGTCCCTAAGAGGGCCTCTAACCATACTGCACTGATAAATTTAATAAAAAAATAAAAAAGATAATAAAAAAGAAAAAAACATCCCATTGCCCTAACATCTAAAAGGTATAACCCCTTGCTCCAATTCACTACCTCCAAACCTATTAAGCCATAAGTATAAAAATTACAAATTATTAGAGTACTATATGTAAGTACCAGGTATGTTTATGTGTGAGGGGTGCATGCTAAATTAGAGTTGTGTGAGTAGGCCCTGTGAAATTGCCAATACAGTTTCTAACAACAACATCAACAATGCTGTTGGAGGGCTGAGGAGAGACCTGATGGGAAGTGTGGTTACCATGGTTCAGGACATCTATCTTTAATGACTGTTAATCAATCTTTAAAAACAGTTTTACTATGTTCATTTTTAGAATTGCATAAGCATTTGTTACATGTACTGAACTCAATTTTAAAATGTATTTCTAAAATGGCACACACTGCAGCCCCCCTCCAAGAAATTTCTCAGAAAAAAATATTTCAAGTAAAAAGTACTGTTATGCACATAGCATCTGTGCTTTACAGTGAAGGCATACAAGATACCATGGTGTTCCTGGAATTACCTCAAGTACTGGCAAGTGTAGGTTGTTTTGCATTCAGATAAATCTGTTAACGTGTGTTTTCCTAAACCTCTAAGGCTCCGAACCAGTTCTGTTCTCATCAGTGACGTACCTAGAGTACCAGGGCAACAGGGGCAGATCTTTTATGTGGCACCCCCCACACACAAAAAAAATGTTGGCAAGAATATTTATTTCACAATTTGTAAACTGTATGAAACTGCTAAACTAGAATCTTAAAAAAAATAACATTTACTGAACAGATATGGTACAACATAGCAGCCCAGCAGCCGCCTAATGCGGGCCCGCAACTTACTGCTATGGCGCCCGGACACGGTGTGAGGAAAATCAGGAAGTGATCTAACGGTAAGCTATAGGCCTGTGTTAGGCAGTCGTCGGGTCGCCTAGACATCTGCTCGGCCTACCCACTGGGCACCCTGTGACGAGTGGTACCTGGGGCAGATACCCCCCTGCCACCCTTAAGTATGCTACTGGTTTTCATGGTACTTTATATATTTTTGTGTCGGGTCTGGTTGTCATAGAAAAAATAATAATTAAGACTCACGATGGGGCACATGCTGGGGTGGTTCCAGGGTGGCAGCCCACTTGGCGACCTTGGTTTTCTTCATGTCATCTGGAGACTGGGGTTTGGTAACTGCGGTCATGGAACTCTTGTCTGGCTATATCTCAGAGCACACTGGGTCGCTCTGGGACTCCAGGATTGCAGCCGTTTCATCTGGATCACCACCAAATCAGTAACTTTGTGCTATGCGGGTGTTGCTGGCTATGGTGACCGGTCTGTGGCAGCAGGCTGTTCGGGCAGGGTATTGTCTGTCTTAATGTAACCATGCTCTTGTTCTATGGTTACTGGTTCTATCTGGTGTTTGGGGTTCATTATTTTAATACATTTGTTTAAATTGGATAGGCCTAGTTTGAATACATGTTTTGTGAAATATTACATTTTGTGATCCTTAAAAAACATTAGGTTATTTAGAGACCATACAGTAGATCTTAGTCACTTTCTAATTTTATAGTGTGATTTCTTGTCAGCACATGCTCTTACAGTGATGTGCTGAACCCTGCGTTTTTGCAGGCTTAGCAAATTCTCCCTTATGAAGCTCATTTGACTTTAAGTTGTCTAAGTCACCTTTAGAGCTATCAATAACACTGAGTACATATGTACTGCTGATAAGGACTCTTGGCAAAGCCTTAAACTTGTAACTAAAAAATATTTTTGTTCACAGACTGTAAATCTCATATCTGAACTTTGTAATTAGTAATTCACTTTTCTTAAAATGAAAAAAAATTGGCACCACAGCCTATTTAAATATTTGACTCAAAGCTATTTAAAAGGCTAATAAATGTAATTAGCTCCCATTTTGATCAGTATAATAAAATTCAGATGATATGTTAAGTAAAAGACAAATTTATTTTTGACACGATAGTTTTCAGACAACAAATTCTGTTTCCTGTGAATTCAGCTGCAAATTGGCATGTGTACGTGTGTGTGACCATGGATGTGTACTTGTGTGTGTTATCATTGATGTGTAATTGGGTGCGTGTGTCAGTATGGATGTGTAATTGGGTGTAGTATGTTTAAGTGTGTATAATTTGTGTAAGTGTGTTTATATATGTTGTATGTTGAAAGGGGGCAGAAAAGGTACAGACAAGTTGTTTGGGGGCAATGATGGCACAGACTAGCTCTTGAAGTTGGTGGGCCCTGGGGCAATTTTCACACCGGGCCCCTTGGTTTCTAGTTACACCCCTGATAATAGGCCTTTAATAAATGTGTTAATGGGTTGTATTCTTCACTTATTAAGAGAAGTTTTAGATTTGGATCAGCAAAAATATTTTATTTTTAAAAATGAGATGTGATTGAAGTAGTTGTGAATTATATACATACATACAAAAATATCCTCTTCACTCAATGGCATTATAGCTGTAGATAATTTTTCAAAATGTGTTCCCTGGTTTGTGTGATCAGGGTACAGATCATGCATCTTAACTTTTCCTTTACTGCCTTCAGACATTTCAATAAACATGCACGTGTATGACAAGAGGTGATTAGAACCACCAGTAGTCTGTGCCAATCACTAAGGTGTTTTAAGTTTCAACTGTATGCCTCTCATGATCTCATTGGTACACACCCTCCTGAATATAAGAGTTTGTAACATGTGTTTGAACTAACATCATTCATTTATAATATATTCTGTTAACTGCGTTCAATCAATTTGTTTTTAAATATTCAACACAAAGCCATGATCATGAAACTCTGATTTGATGTTTCATTTAGTTACTGAGATAACACGCAAAACTAACAGATGCATTATTAACTTTGGGTTATCAGCTATTCAAATTGGAAGTGCTTCCCATAACCACTGGTTTTTTTTGCATATTGTGTAGCTAACACAGACTCTCTGGCATTAGTCATTAACCCCTTCCTTACTAAAATTTTTATTTTTTTTTAGTGTAACCCCCTATAACAACATTATATATTTTTGTTTGTTTGTTTTGTTTTAGAAAAATAGAGCATTCTTCTTATGTGTGTAGTCAAACAAACCCAGCTTCAAAGCACATGACATGATGGTATCTCCCTCCATGCAAAACAAATAATGTGTACTCTTCATAGACATCTTGTAATGTTGTTGTGGATTTCTTGCAAAATACAGCTTGGGCTCGAATATAGGACGCACCCTAAAAGTTTGCCAATGTGCCCCCCTGCAATGACACTCTGCTCCCTAGATATGCCCCCAGACTTACCAATGCATCCCCAGACTCCTTGGTTTCTAGCAGGACCAGCCAGGGGACGTGTGCACAATGGGCGCAGACAACCTCCGCTACTGGCACTTTTGCCGGGGATTCTATGGTGGAACACCGGAAGGTTATGTCATGCCGGGGCTTCTATGGTGGAGCACCGGCGTGACATAACCTTCCGGTCCTGACACGAATCAGTGGAAGTAATGCCTACAAAAAATTGTCTGTGGGTACTGGTGTACTGGTGATAAGCTTTGCAGCATGCATGGAAGCCTCACAAGTGAGGCTGATCGTGGATCCAGGGAGGAAAGACCTCCCCGCAAGAAAAATGGCAGCCGCACCGATTAACAAAGATCGCGGCGGCGCCCGGCTAAAACAGCTTGGTACTGCATCCAACCATGCAAGGTCAATGGAGCCCAGCTCACTAATCAGTGTGATTATTAATAAATAAATAAAATATTGTTCAAAAATTTTCAAAAACTTATTGAAAAAAAAATGGTAACGTAAAAATCCCCACCGTCACCAAAAAAAATATAAGTTTTTTTATGAGCAAGTCCTCTAATTATTTATCTTCACAAAAATTCCTGCATAGAAGGAGTTAAAATATTGGCATTATAAATGCCTATAAAGGTGTCTAGTTTTAAAAAACATGTATGATTTGATGGGGTAAATTGAATTGGCTGGAACCCATCAAACCAGTTTGAAAAATAGACACTGCGGGTATTTCAAATACTCGTATTTTACCCATTTCCAAGCACTAATTCTACTACCAGTTGTTGCCAAAGTTTGTGGTAGTATTTTTTGTGTGTTTTTTCACACACACACACATTGTAATCCAGGTATGAATTTACTGCTGAAATATGCCACTTTCAAACAACATCCCAATATGTTCTACCACCTCATATGAATAATGGAGGGGGACAAATACATGTATAAAACACTTTATATTTAAGTATTCAGGGTGGAAATAGGGTGACTCAGATGTGAAGGGAGTTTCCCTAGGATTAGCTTGGGTAGCAGTAAACTATACAGTAATTAATGTGCTGTGCATGCATGGATCAGGCTGACATTAGAGGCAGGTATCTGAAACATTAAAAGATTTAAGCATTGAACAAAGGGACTTACTATGCTAAACATTGAGCTAATAACAATAGTCTTTTTCACCAAATAGGTGTACCATAAACATAGCTTCATAACATATGGATTATAATTCAAACTGTTTCTTCTGGTTACTGTTTTTTTTAAAGATACAACTAAAATGATTTAGAGATACCCAAATCAATGATTGGCTATCCATGTGTGCATTTTTCTTTATATTACTCATTAGTTGCTTCGCTGGCTACCTCTTGGGGTTTTCTAAACATATTGATGATCATGGAGACAGAAACACATGGTTACTGAATGCAGGATTCAGTTCTCTGGTGGAGTTGTATAGAGCTCTGGGTGGGGCTAAATACATTGAATGTTTTTTGACCATATCAGAAGTTTCATATTGACTGCTACAGCACCATTTTGGAACATACCATACTTTTATTATAAATAGTTCATATTTTTTCTCTAGTACCTTCCATGAATATGATACTACAGGAAAATTGATTATTGAGAATGTATCCAGGAGCTTTCTAATTAATTAATCGCTATAAAACTTCCTACAGCCATAAAAACTCAGTTACCACCATATGCCCACTGATTTATTTGGGTACAAGCATGCATTTCAACCAAAACCGTGTACCCACATTGAATGATCAGTTTAGTTTTCAAAGTCAAATACAAAGTTAGTCTGTTAGTGGTTTTGTGACTTTAAACAATACATTAAACATATACTACTCCACCCTCCAAACAGGAAGAATGATGCACTAGAACACTTATCCTTAACACAACGATATGAACAACCCCTTACTGCATCAAAAATGTAACTGTTTTTAATCATGAGTACAATTTGTGTTGAACCTGCACAGAGGCATCAAAATGCTTCCTAATAAATCATACTTTCAATTAGGTATGAAAACAAAAAAGACGTAAGGTTTAATAAGCTGTGTGCTTGGTACAGTTGAAGAAATACATAAAAATGTAGATTGTTATCAGGTGTTGCTCAAGTTTCAGAGAACTATAAAATATAGTTACTGTAGACAGTGACACTGTTCATGTAAAATAGGGTGCATACCAAAACAAATGCTCACACAGTACAAAACTGTTAGTGGTTTGTATAGCTTGTGGAGGACATTATGATCTCACTGGTATTTACTGCTAACTCACAACAAGACTCTTAATAAAAAATGTCATACCTGCATTAAGCAACCATACACATGACAACAGCTTATTTTTAAACTCAAGAAAAAACAAAGGAATCTTTTTCTTACTTTGAAGTCACAAAATAAACCAAAGCACAAGATTGGCAGGCAGTAATATAATAGTTTTAGTAACTGTTCTATTGCATATTACCAGAGAATAACACATCTTTATAAATATGCCTTTTATTTTCATAACAGCAAGGGAAAATGTCACTTCCTAAAGCAGCTTTCCTTAAAATGACTAAAAGTCTAATGGTCCATTCAGCACCACGACCATAGATGAATGTTAAAATACTTTGTAATCCTTTAATTTGTATTTTATTCTTGTCCCCCAGCAGCAGAATAAGGCCCCCTCTGTTGCTCACCAGAGGAAGCAGAAGCCAATCAATGGCAAAACAAGTGCTTCCAATGAAATCAATTGGATTGCATTCTGTGCATGCACTGGAGGATCTTGCTAGACACCTTGGAAGTTAGAACTATTGTGTAAGCCAGGGCTGAGGATGGCTGCTGGAGACTACGCACACTACAGTCCACTACAGTAAAGGACAATTGCCTGTTGCCAGGCCTTCTCTGATTTTAAGTGTATTTGCCAACTGCTTAAATTATATAAACAAGACAAAAATAATTCTGACTGCACAGAAAATAATCAGCTATAGGGTATGCATAACTTTCAAAGACATTTCTAAGAGTGCTCTTCTAATAGCTAAAACTTGCTATCAAAAGTGGAATCACACAAATAATCTTTCTATAGTCAAATCAGTCTCATTCTAATGGAAATACCCACTTTTGTTTTCTTCACTTTATTAGATGCCAAAATCCCAATAATTACATGCAGTGATGTACTGGAGGAATGGGGGAAAGGCTGTTCCTATGGCGTGTTCTGAGGTTCAGCCATACTCCACTGGGAAAGAAAGGTGTACAAACGCTTCTCTTCGTTCCGCACATCCGTCTTCATTATTCTGCCCTGGTGTAGTACTTCTGCAACAGGGTGGGCTCTTCCCCCGATTCTTCCAGTCGGGGAGAACGTATGCACCTAGGAAACCTTTCTCTTTCTCCGTGGATCCATCTGCATTATTCCCGCCTGGTGTATTACTTCTCCTTCCAGTGGTGGCACTACTACACCAGGCTGGGATAACGCTGCAGAGAGCTGGGACAAGTGGGCTACCAGAGAAGACAGAAGGAACAGAGAACAAGAACAGGAGTGGCGGAGAAGCACAGAATGTAGGGAGACGTTGACAAATCGTGTGTGTGAAAATTCGGAGCGCTTTGCTTCTTTTTTTGTTTGTTTCATTGGGACCCCTCCTAGTTTTTGGACATTTGTACAAACTGATCAAAACCCATTAATAATTTACATTTGTACAAATCTGAATGTACAATCGTAGCTAAAACATGCTTTTTGTCTCTTATGTAATTGTATTCAATATCCTATAAATCATCCACAGCAACCATGCTATTGATTTTTATATATCCAAATCGAGAAACTACACATTTCTTAAAACATAAAAAAACTGAATGTAAACAAAAGAACAATAAGAAAAACAGTAAGAAAAAAGGGAGAAGTCAAAATAAAATAACAAAATGGATTATGGATGCTACACAGGATTAACAAGTCTGAGGACCAGATTTATTAAGAAAAAAAACTTAAGTCTGAACCAAAGCTGTCAACTTACCCAAGTCTATATTGTCCATAATGTTCTGGCAGACCTTCAAAATGGGGGGGTGAACATTTAAGAATGAAACAAATGTGAATAGGTTTAGACTCAAGGTCGGAATCATTGTGTTCATTATCAAGTAGCCACACAGCCAATTCAATCAATATAGGGTTACAAGAAATATTTCATTTTGTTTCCCTGGCTGTGGACAATGAAATCATGAAGATAGGTTTAGTGGGGGAAAACATATATAAAAAAATAAAAAAGGAAGAGCCTGTGACTAGATTGTAAGCTTGAAAGAGCAGGGCCCCGTCGTCCTTTTGTACCTATTACTCATTGAGTTTCAATTATTTTAATGAATATCCTGGCGCTTTATAAATAAATAAATGTAAAGAGCGGTAATGCCTTGGGTTTCCGCCATCACAAATAGTTACTTTATCGCACAAAATACTGTATTAGTAAAATCGTTAATACGCTCCCATGTTACTCTCTCAAACGATGCATTTCAGGTATTCGTACTGTTAAGAAACAATAAACAAAAAATCCGTGTGTATACTTATAGAAATGAAAATACGTGTTAACATATTTTCCAGACTGGGAACTTTTACGTACAGGAATTAATTTAAACACTAATATCGAAGAAGAAAGCCGTCCGCAATCTGTGCAACAAAACACCAATGGCGGGAGAACGATAACGAGGATGTGACGTACTTTGCCTTAGCTGGCCCGTTCACCGCAGGCTTCTGTACGTCATTTCCAGCTACCAGAGTCCGCTGGCTGCAGTCATTAAACACGGCGAACGTGGAGGCAGGACTATGTGCTCACGTTGAATGCAGGAAGCTCTGGACGCCAGCCTGCGATCAGCCTTAACAGGAGGAAGTGCGGCTGGAGTCGCTGGCACGGAGCCGTATAATAAAGCCACGAGCGCCGGCTGGGCTGAATCCCGTGCATGCACCGGGGACCGGGTTTATAGGAGTGCGCGGCAGATTTGAATTGCCCGTGGGTTGCAGGGTCTTAACCCCCCTCGCTTACAGTCGGTGGCGCTGGGCCCTAGCGCTGCAAGTTTCTGCAATCCCGACCCTACTGCACCATCCACAAGGCTGCGTAAGGTTTGGAAAATGAATCGCGATGCATACGTTTCAGAAGTCGCTCTGCGTAATCTGATCTGAACATAATGCACGGATCTCCTGAGCGTGCAAAATGCGCAAAACGGAGAATGCAGCCGGAGAAAACCTGGATTGTGAAGCCGATGAGTTTTCAGATGAGGCCAATGCCGAAAGCCTCTATGCCACCTCTCCGCCCAACAATCCCCGACAGATGAAACGTATGTCAACTAAGCACCAGCGAAATAGTGCGGGGAGGGTGGTCAGCCGCTCCACGTTCAAAGGTCAGTGAGTGCCTTCCAAAATGTTTACCTTCCTTGCGCACGGATCTAGCAGTATAGTCTTGTCTTACGTAAATATCACGTTAACGGATCTACAGATGCACGTTGTCAGATACAGTATAAAATCTTTTTTTTTTTTTTCCCGGAGGGGGGGGGTTTGCGCTGTCATAGCGCACCTTATAATTTGCAGTGGGTGGTGAGGAGTGGCGTCAAGCAACCGTCATCTAATATGAATGTAGGACCAGAACGGATAACACAGGCTGTCTTAACATACCTTTTTGGTAGCGTAAATGTCCGTGTCCGACTTCCCTGCGCACACGGCAGGTCTGTGGCCGTCATGTAGCTGTCAAACATCGGACGGTTGGTTGACAGAACTAGTCGCCCATGTCATTGTATTGAGTATCATTATCGGGCAGTGTTGGAAAATACATGGGTATGTTAAATATATATATATATATATATTTAGCAAAGTTTACAAAATGTAAAATGCCCCCTTACATACTGCTTGTTTTTAAACTTTAGTGTTGCAGTCTTTTTTTTTTTTTTCCTTTCTTACCCTAAAGGGATAGTTTGTATCTCTGACACCACCATGAAACAAATATATATATAAATTGCCTTAAGTTGAATCTCCCCCACGATCCCATGATTTTTGGCGCTATTGGCTGCTTGAAGCCACTAATCAATCGCAAGAAAGCGCTCCCATTGAACTGAAAAAGGAGCGCTTTTTTTCTGGAAAGATCCCTGCCAGTGGCATACACCGAGCCAGCACACTTGAGATAAGTTATGGCGGTGTGTTTTGGTCAAACGGATCTTCATTCATGCAGTATACCTCCTTCTAGTTAGCTCCAGTTCCCAGCATAAAGCCGGAGGGGGGTTACGGATAAATTCATATATGGGGTATATTGGGGACACCACAAAAATGTAAATGGACCATGCAGCTGTTCTATGCAACAAAGTGTGATGAACTGACTTAAATGAAGCTGTATTTCATCGTGGTTATTGCCTGCCATGTTGGCTACTTCGCTTTTAGATAGACTTGACATTGACCATAAAAGGGCCAATTATATTGAGCGCTTCAGAGAGCTTTTTTACTGAATGAGTTTGTCATTGTGGTCTTATATTTATAATTGTATGTTAAGTGCTGTTTGTTAAAATCTTAAATGAAGAAACCATATTTGTATTATATCTCACTAGAGATGTGTATTTTTTTTTTTGATGTGGAGTCCTTGGAGATCTAATGAATGGATATTGTTTGTGTTGGTAAATCTGTCATTGTGATATGATTTAATGGCGGGTTTAAGTGTTTTTTACCTCTCTTGTCCGTCATTATAGAAATACCTATGCCAACCATTTAAAGAGTCCGTTGATTGACAGCCTCGCCAAAGAAGAATGCACATTAAAGTACTTTGAGTACTACGACATTAACTTTTATTTATTTATTATAGTGGTAACAATTTATGGAGCTCCTCTTTCAGTACAAATATTACGTGGAATGACAGTACTAGAATTGACAGACTAAGCTTAACGAATACATTCGCAAGCTTGTATTTTCCATTTGTAGGGTAGTATATAATCTGAAATGCATTTGCAGTAAGATAGTGAATACTACATTTTTCTTTTAAACATAGTAAAAAGTTGTGGTTTTCTATAGTTCAGGTGATCTACAGCACTCTTTGCCCTGTAAGAGACAAGAAAAACATTGCTTTTTAATAAAAGCAAAATCCAGAGAAGGTGGTACTTTTGTATATAGGTGTTTTAAATATGCTGCCTGATCTCTCTATTAGACATTGAAAGTCAGATACTTCCAGGCCGCTTGCTGTTGGTAACACTTTGCACCAGATGACCACTTTCTTCATTGTGAATCGGAGAGAGAGAGCAAGTGGTTATCAAGAGTATAAGATAAAAACACTCGCACACACATTAATAAAAATAAATATTGCATATCCGATTACTATCTAATCACTGATTAGTGACATTTTATGTTGCTGATTATTCACTGTATTAACTGATCAATGCCAGTGGGCTTTAAGTTGTCACAAGTGATCTGGTTTTTTTAACCTTTAACCTAATAAACTGCTATCTGATCAATGAGTAGTGACTTTTTAGGTGACCTAATCTGCTGGGTGCATTTTATGCACAAGTACTTTATTTCTTTATACCTGTAATACAATGCGCGTATTATAGCCAAGATATATAATGGAAATCTTGTGCATCAATAGCCTCAAGTTATTGGAGGATGTCTTGCATTCTTCAGTGACATGCCCCAGTCTTGTTTTATAGGAGCCCCTGGGGGGTCCCTGTTTTGTTTGAAGATTTCCATTTGTGTAATTTTTAATTTTATTAGTATTACTACTACAATGGTTTGCAGGCATGGAAGGTGTTAACAAACTTTGCATACTTCAAGTGAGGGCGCTTATTCCTTGCTTATGCCCTTCCCTGACACTCGCGGCTCTACCACAAGATGTGGTGGGCATGTCCAATGTCCATTACTTGCTTCGGGGTTCAGCCTGGTGAAATGGGCTTTATGCATAGTCTGGGTGATATAGGCTTTGCAGCATGATAATGAGGCTTTTTTGTCTTCTATATATTTTCTATATATACTGTGCATTGTTTGCATGCAACAAATGGGTAGTAGAAGCATTATTAAACACTCATCTACAGACACCAGACAAGCCAGAAGGCTTGTTTTCCTCTCAGAAATCTCATGGTGCTGCCACAGCCACAAGGGATTCTGGGTAGGCGCATGCAAATAAGGTCAATTATAATCACCTTTTTCCCCTCTCTATATCCACTTTATACATGGATCCGTTGAAAGTAATTGCCCGCTGTACAACGAATGGAAATATATGTTCACTGTTTTAAAACAGTACGGGGAATGTGCATTCACTTGGTCCCCTTGAACCGAGTAGATACAAGCTGAAGTAAGTCATTCATATTTGAAAACATCTGGGCAAAGTGGCACTCTTCCATAGTGTTGTAATGTTAATTTTGAAATATTTATGAAGCTGCTGCAAACAAGGCATGAGGAAAGGCTGATGTAATGGAAGGCATTCATTAACTGCAGGAACTAGTCCAAAGTGCTAACATACTAGCTTGCCCTTTTGATCCCTTAGTGACATTATGGAAAAATGCAGCAATTTCCGTGCACAGCATTCCTGACATGTCCAAAAAGGACTGGAAGTTTAGAACACATTTAAGCCACTGGTAACAGTTCAAATGATTTGGGTAATTGTTCTGTTTGATATTTTTGGACTTATTTTGCAGTTCCAAATCTTTGGAATTACTAATCGGCGTGGGAGGTGAACAAAGAGATCTCATATTGAAGCAAGTTCTGTCCCTTAAACTCTGTACTGCCAAGCATATGCCAAAATGGAGTAAGGGGTGTATAAAAATCTCTGTGTACTGCAACTTCAACACAATAAGTGATCCGATATCGCAGAATGCAGATTTTCACTAGAATTTTGCCGTATATGGTATTTTGGCCTGTTGAAGAGATTCATCTGTCCATATTTGGTGGTTGAATGTATGTAGATTTTTCCCTAAATATTTTAAGGGCACACTCCAGTATCGTATGCAGTCTCACTAATGAAGACTGTATTGGAAAGTACTTTAATTATATGCATTTTAAACCTTTTTTTATTTTAAGAAAAATAAATCCACTTGTCTATTACTAGAATATTCAGCGCAACTCTCCTTTCGTGGTGAAAGTTTTTATCACAGGAAAGCATAGGGCAGGGCTTGACAAATTTGTTGTGAATTTTTTTTAAATCAGGAGTGATCTGATCATCATCAGGCCACTTACTAAACTCACAGCATTTGACCTGAAAGCACCCTGGACTTTCAGGCCAGTGCTGGTTTTTGTTGTTTTTTGTTTTTTTTTTAACTCTTTCAATGCTGATGTTCCATTGGAGCACAGCATTGACTGATATTTAGTCCCCACAAGCTTGTGGGGACAAATGTTAACCCCTGCAATGCCACGAATGTGTCATACACAATTGTGGCATTGAAGGGGTTAACGCTGCACTGTCGCTCTCATGGATTGATCAGGCAGCGGGGGAACCCTGTCCCTGAAGCTATAGACCAGCCATTGCAGGGAAGAGTCTTTGATGACTCCTGTAGGGTTCCAAGCGTACAGGAGTCATCAAAGGGCTTATGGAGACTCGTTTTTGCTGTTGGGCTTCCAGGCAGACCACCAGCAGCAGAGCCCCGTACAAAATGGGAATTAACCCCTATGTGCCATATGGAATGCCCGCTCAGGAAGCAACAAACTCGCTTGTATACATGACCTTTTTCTATCCCATGTTTTTAACCTCCTAGCTCTTACTGAAACCTGGATCCCCTCCCATGACACTACTGCTTCTGCTGCACTCTCCTTCGGAGGACTACACTTCAGCCACACTCCTAGGCCTGATGGCAGAAAGGGTGGTGGTGTAGGCATCCTTCTCTCACCTCACTGCACCTTTCAGCATATACCAAGCCCTCCCTCCCAATAGTTTTGTTCCTTTGAAGTTCACACAATACGTCTTTTCTCTCCACTCTCACAGTTTCTCTCCACCTCACAGTTCTTTGACCACCTTTCTGCCTGGCTCCCTTTCTTCCTCTCTTCTAATATTCCCTGTCTTATTCTGGGTGACTTTAACATACCTTTAGATATATCGAACAACTCTGCTAGCTCCAAACTCCTCTCCTTGACATCCTCCTCTGGTCTCTCTCTCAATGGACTAATTCTCCTATGCACACTGAGGGACACTCACTTGATCTGGTTTTCTCTAGATCATGCTTCCTTTCAGATTTCTCCATCTACCCCTTCCCTCTATTTGACCACCACCTTCTATCCTTTTCTCCAGTGCTAACCCCAAACAAAACAAACTTACTGCGCTCACCTCATATTTGTAGGCCGTACCAGAAAATACCATTACCCAAACTGTCAGCCTCACTTGAACCTCTTACCTTCCATGTTAACACTTTCCTGCCCAGACACAGCAGCCTCTTTTTATAATACACTTGCTTCATCCCTTGACACCATAGCTCCAATTACTACATGTTACCCCCGACAATTTAAACGCCAACCATGGCATACCAAAACCACACGGTTTCTTCAGAAGTGCTGCCGCACAGCTGAACGCTACTTCAGAAAATCAAAATCCAGCGAAGACTTTACTCACTATAAATTCATGCTTCTCCACTCTCTCCTCTCTTTCGCCAAACCCATGATGCCCCTTTTTCTACTTTCAACTCCCTTCTCTGTCCCTCCACACCCACACCACAAACCTTTCTAACTACCCAAGATCTTGCTACCCACTTCAAAGAGAAGATCGAGACTATTAGAAAAGACCTCTCTTCTTTACAATTCTTGCGGGCAGGGCTCTCTCCACCAAATGTATCAGTTTGTCTTAATCTGTCAATTCTTGTCTTGTCATATCTCTTGAATTTATGTATTGTATTAAGCGCTGCGTAAACTGGCGCTATATAAATAAAATATAATAATACACCACTCACCACCACTCTCTCCCCTCCTCCTATACTAACTGCCTTTTCCCCTACAACCGAAGAAGAGAGAGCCACTCTTCTTTCTGCCTCTCACCCAACAACCTGTCCCCTTGACCACCTCACAAAGTCTCTATGTCAATCCCTTGGTCCATCACTTACCCACCTATTTAATTTTTCTCTGTCATTTGGAACTGTACCATCTGCCTTCAAGCATGCGCTAATCACATCACATCACATTCTAAAGAATCCTTCCTCAGATCCCGTCTGTTTGACTAACTACCGCTCTATCCCTCTGCTTCCTTTTACCTCTAAGCTGCTTGAACAGATTGTGTACAATCACCTTACTAACTTCCTCTCCTCTAATTCCTTCCTTGACCCTCTACAGTCTGGTTTCAAACCCCTTCACTCTACTGAAACAGCTCTAACAAAAGTCTCCAATGACTTGCTCTCTGCCAAAGCTAAAGGTCACTACTCTATTCTAATACTACTGGATCTCTCTGCTGCTTTTGATACTGTTGATCACCACCTTCTTCTAGACTCACTTGCTTCTATAGGCATTCGAGATACAGCTCTCTCCTGGATCTCCTCATATCTGTCTAACCGTTCTTTCTCTGGCAAGACATCATCGCCCCTTCCACTTTCGGTTGGTGTCCCCCAAGGTTCAGTCCTTGGCCGTCTGCTGTTCTCTCTTTATACTTCCTTTCTTGGCAAACTAATCAACTCATTTGGCCTCCAGTATCATCTATATGCAGATGATACCCAAATCTACCTGTCTTCTCCTGATCTCTCTCCATCTCTCATGTCCCGTATTACCAATTGCTTGTCAGCTGTTTCTTCATGGATGTCACAACGCTACCTGAAACTTAATCTTTCTAAAACTGAACTCATTATCTTCCCTCCATCTCCACTCCACTACCTGAATTCTCTATCACCATTAACAACACGACTATCTCTCCTACTAACCAGGCCCGATGCCTTGGGGTCATCCTTGACTCAAACCTCTCCTTCATCCCTCACATTCAGTCCCTCGCCAGATCCTGCCGCTTGCACCTAAAAAACATCTCTTGTATTCGCCCATTCCTCACCCAAGAATCCACAAAAACTCTGGTTCATTCCCCCCTGTGTGAAACCCTCCACTGGCTCCCAATTACCTTTAGAATTAAATTTAAAATCCTGGTACTGACATATAAGGCCATCCATAATACTGTTCCTCCATACATTTCTGACCTCATTAGCAAATACTCCTACTCGATCCCTACGTTCTTCCCATGGGCTAAGGCTCTGCTCCTCACTTATCACCTCTTCCTTTTCCTGTCTACAAGATTTTACTCGAGCTGCCCCATATCTCTGGAATCTACTCCCACGGAACCTTCAGCATTCACCCTCCCTCCCGACATTCAAGAAACATCTAAAAACCCACTTCTTCAGAGAAGCATACCATCTTAGCTACTAGAATTCCTTGACATTGATACAACCACCACACTACCTCTCACCCTTTCTCTGTGCCTTATGTTTGTCACCCCATTCCCTCAAGATTGTAAGCTTGCGAGCAGGGCTCTCTCCACCAAATGTATCGGTTTGTCTTAGTCTGTCAATTCTTGTCTGTCATATCCCTTGAATTTATGTATTGTATCAACCGCTGCGTAAACTGTTAGCGCTATATAAATAAAAGATAATAATACGATTTTTATAATAATAAAAATAATAAAATGCCGCGATCAGGCAGCAGGGGGATGTTGTGTCAGGTGCCCACACAAGTGTGGGGACCCAATCAACACTCAACCCCCTTCCCTGAAGCTGTCTGTGGCAGCTGAAAACGCAATTGCAGGTTTGCTGGCAATCACGTTTTCAGCCTACAGAATCACTCCGTGGGAGTGATCTCGGGGTGGCTGTGCTCGTCTGCCCAGGCACCTGGCAGACAGCAGCAGCGCCCCTGCGATCACCACGATTGTGGGGGCATTTTTGGGGGACTTAACAGGCTGACAAACACCTAGGCGCCAGGACAAAATTCTCAGTCGCCATGGCGACCTGGCGTCTGGGTTTTGTTGAGCCCTGGCATAGGGTGCCAAATTCATGATGGCAGCCCTGGTAAGTTGTTACCCTCTTGCCTTGCAAAATCCTGAGTGCCAGGAAGTGGTTTCTATTAGCCATGGTGACCTTGTGTTTTGTCAAGGCCTGCACTAAACACTTTTGTGCATGTGTTGCCTTTATTAGTTATTTGAACGTACTTGGATATGGTCATATACGGTAGTATGTTACAATTTTTTAAGCAGTTACATTTTCTGTAGATGTAGTTGTCACGAGCAGGGCTATCGGCCGAGCCGCGACGTGGGAGTACAGGCCTAACAAGGGTCAAACACCAACCAGACTTCCGGCTCTTTGTTCACTTTCCCCGCAGGGCACCAAGCAACCACCACCAACCCCAAAACTCCTAGTGTAAAACACGCTGCCACCACCAAGAACTTTAAAACCGGGCGTCTTAGGTTACCCAAAAACAATCAGACTGAGATAACTACACAATCCCCAAACTGATATCTATATAGTTAACTGCTTAGTAACGTGACATATCTATATGTATACAAAAGGCTATCTCTTGGGCTGAATTCGATTAGAGAACAAAGACAGAACTGATTAAAAATGTTTAATCTGAGCATAAAATGGGTCACAGTGCTGTTACATAAAAATGCATATAAAAAGAGACTTAGATAGTACAAGTACAAAACAGTGTAAAATAAAAGGGATAAAACAGAGTATCATACCATACTTCCTTGGAGCCTTGATGTTGTCTCTGTGATGGTAAAAACAGGCTCTCTCCCATTACCAATTGCCCACCTTTTTATCCCCCCTCCCAAGACCACCCTTTTCCTGTTACCTGAGCAAGGGGATGGGAGTAGGGGGTTCAGAACTATGACCTTCTGAAGGCGGGGTTATATCTGCTCAACTTTGGTCTGGGATCACAAAATATGTGATATGACACCTGCCGAGCTTGGCATAATGATGACACCAGGATCATCATAATTCTCTGGTCCTAGTGATCATTTTCATACCAAACTCCACAGAGGTTGCAGAGGAAAAACTTTTTTTTTATTGTATATTTCTAGGCATATGATGTTTGTCCAAACTCAGGACAGGTATACGTATATAGATATGTAGTTTTTTTCTTAAAGTACACCAGCTTTGCACAATATGTTTCAGTTAAGACACAAAGGGGGTGGTTGAAAGCTAATTTTGAAGTGTTCATTTTGATCAGGAAGAACAAGATGGTGTTCTTCCTTTACTCATTTGACTGATTTGTTTTTTTTTTCTACTTTTTATAGAAAAGATGAGTACGCCAAATCAGACACTGCACAAGGAAGCAAGCAAAATAACTGAAAATGTGGAGGATCACAGCTACAGGCAAGAGAAGAAGAACAGAGCAACGCTCAGGACAACAGAGAGGGATCACAAGAAAAATGTGCAATGTTCATTTGTACTGGACCCAGGCAGTGCTTCTTTGCCAAAAAAATCAATTCCAGATGTTGATCTTAATAAACCTTACCTCAGCCTTGGCTGCAGCAGTGCCAAGCTACCTGTGTCTGTGCCTGTTCCAATAGCAAGAACTACCCGTCAGACCTCTCGTACTGATTGCCCAGCTGACCGCCTGAAGTTCTTTGAAACTCTGAGACTTCTGTTAAAACTCACATCTGTTTCTAAAAAAAAGGAAAGGGAACAGAGGTGTCAAGATAATAACTCATCCATGTGGTTTAATCGTTCAAATGAACTTTTTTGGCTCGAACTTCAAGCATGGCATGCTGGCCGCAGTATTAATGACCAAGACTTGTACCTGTATACAGCCCGCCAAGCCATCCCAGACATCATTAATGAGATTCTAACGTTCAAAGTGAATTATGGGAGGTTGTCTTCTGTTAACAATGGAGGCAACTTAAATGGGACATTGTCAGATAGTCAGTTTATGGTTTGCCATGACACTGTAGGTGTGGGCTACTCAAGCTATCATGACCACATCCAGAAACAGAGAACCTCTTTTGAGCAGGTAAAACAGATAATGGAGCTACTGGAATACATTGAAGCACTTTATCCATCTTTGCATGCTCTCCAAAAGGACTATGAGAAATATGCTGCAAAGGACTTTCAGGCACGAGTGCAGGCACTCTGCTTGTGGCTCAATATAACAAAGGACCTTAATCATAAACTTAGAATTATGGGAACTGTTCTAGGTATCACAAACCTTTCTGACATTGGCTGGCCAGTGTTTGAAATCTCTTCACCACGTCCATCAAACTGTCCAGTTGACGGAGATAATGATATAGAGAATGAGAGTGGTCTGAACGAAGGAATATCTGAAACTTTTATAGAGGAGAGTGAGGGAGAGGAACAAATAGACAGCGTGTTGGATGCTAGTCAAGATGTTGTCGACAAGCTCAACCACAAGATAAAGGTTCGTTTTAAGAAAGAGGACCAATATTCACAAAAGTTGGACAGGTTTGCCTCTGAGGATGATTCCTGCTGGGCAAATCAGGAATGCAATCATGAGTCTGGATGTAATAGACATTGTCTAACGTCCATATACAGACCCTTTGTCGATAAAGCTTTAAAGCAGATGGGTCTCCGGAAACTCATTTTAAGACTTCATAAACTAATGCATGGTTCCCTTCAGAGAGCTCGCACAGCATTGATAAAGTCTGATCTTAAAAGAGAGGTACGTACAATCTTAATGTATTGTCTGAGGTGAACTTGAAACTGAATTAATATACCCACTGCAACTGTTTTACAAACCTGAAATTACTTTTTATGTGCTTGTGAATGGTAGGTTATATGCCTCTGCTAAACAGATTGAAACATTAAATAGTTTTAATCTTATCTGTGCCAAATTTGTTTTTTAAAATGAGCCAAAGATGTGCATTAAAAACCCACCTTAGGTGAAATACCCTGTGATGTGATGTCTCCCTTCTCTGTTTGCATTATTGTAAGAATCATTGTTACCTCTGCTCTGTTAAATTGTTGATTGGTTTATATTTTGTTAGACCCTGTAACAAAGACAGTTCTGTTTTTTTATAACCTTGCATACCTCACTAAAATAAGTCTTTTTAGGGAACTGTTTTATTTATACTCCCTGTGATAAATGGTGACATGGCTTACCTCACAGCACGTTCTGGTTAATGAAAGTATATGGAGTAATGGCCTTTGTGGCATTGTCATAATGGCTAAACTTAGCGTGGTGGTTGATCAGGTAAAGTTCTCTGAAATAACACATGGATACGGGCTTATTGCGACAATGTCTAATAAAAACACTTTGTCACTTCTTATCTAAACTACTGTATATTAACCCCTTTGTGACAATGGCTGATTTTATTTGTGGTACCCTAAAAGGCCGCATATGTGAAGTGTGCATTCTGAAAATTCTGCCCACACATCCTATAAGGGAGATATTTTAAGCTGCTCAATTTAATTTGCCCCTAAAATCATAAATATTGAAAAACTAGATTCTCCAGGGTATTTCAAATGCTGGTATTTTAACCCTTTTCATGCACACACTTTATCACCGGCCCCTTTATCAAAGTTTGCTGGAGTATTTTTTTTTTTTCTTGTGTGCTCTCCCACCCTCCACATTCTACATTGGGTATGAATTTAAATCTCCTAGTGTAAGCCACAGCCAAACACTCCAATATGTGTTCAGCAACATCTCCTTGAGTACTGTGATAACCCCCATGCTAAAATGCCACATTTGGGACGTGTCCATTTTTCAAATTGGGATTTTGATCATCCTGCCCCATATGTTATTTGGGACATCATTGAAGCTGGCCCGTTCAGTTTACCCAGTCAAACCATATGCCGTATCTGCTCGATTATAAGATGAGTATTTTTCCAGAGCAAATGTGTCCATCACGCAGACCTTCCCTGACTGTCAGAGATCAGAGTTCCCCGCACCGGGGTCAGAGATCGGAGTTCCCCGCACCGGGGTCGTGTTAAATGGGGAGCATAAGGCATTTCTGGAGGCAGTGCTCTATGAAATGCCTTTTAACCCCCTTAATGTCACTCTGCTTCCAGAAATGCCTTTTAACCCTCTATATGCCACTCTGCCCCATAATATGCCTTTTAACCCCCTAAATGCCAGAGTGGCACATAGGGGGTCAAAAGGCATATCATGGGGCACAGTGGCATTTAGAGGGTTAAAAGGCATATCATGGGGCACAGTGGCATATAGGGGGTATAAGGCATTTCTGGGACACAGTGGCAAGCCTGGGGGCAGATGTCCATAACTGGGGGGGGGGGACAGGTTAGAAAATAAAACAAAATATCTTTCTCAATCATAGCTTTTTTATTAAAAAAAATAGTTTACATGAATTAACATTTACTGGTAAAACTTTTTCCTATAGGGTCGTCTTCTATTGAGGCTTTTTCTTTTTTTCCTAAATTAATATTTAGATTTTGGGAGGTCGTCTTATAATCGAGCAAATACGGTATGTTTGAAAACTAGACACCCCCAGATATTTCAATTGCTGGTATTTTAGCCCTTTCCGTGCACTCATTTTACCAGCAGCCTTTGTCAAAATTTGTGGTGATATATTTATTTTTTTCTCCGCACATTGTAATTCAGGTATGATTTTACAGCTTATGTCGCTGTCGCACAATATGTGTTGAGCAACATCTATTGAGTACAGTGATACCCCACATGCATGGGTTTGTTAGATTATTTGGAAGGTAAAATGCCACCTTTGCGAGGTGTGTTTGTTTTCTAGAATTTGGACATCTGGTCATTCTGTGCCCATGTCCTATTTTTGGTAAAATTTTTTAACCTGGCCCATGGGAAATTATTCTAGCCTTGGTGCCCAAATAATTATAATTTCACCAACGGCAGCAAAGAAAGAGTTAACGTATAAAGTACACAAGTGATATTTAAACCCTTAGAAATTCCCCCTCTTCCTCTTCCATCCGCTGTGAACCGAAACCGCAAAGTAGAAAAAGAGAAAACATAACAGGACCAAATCCCAGCCAAGGAAAAACAACCTCACATACATATAATGCATTAGAAGACAAATAATTGAAATAACACAATCAATGCACGAGGTAAGCCCAAAACATCACACTTCATACTCACCCAGAGGAGTGATACACCTACATGGAGGGAAAATACTCGCCTCCTGTCTTTATTAAAATTATAATTATTCTGGCACCAAGGCTGGAATAATTTCCAATTTTAAGGCAAGACAGGAGGCTTCCTATTTTGCAGTTTTAACGCATGATACCAACGCCACAGGGGGATCAAGGGACGCAGCCTGCAGGAAAGCCCTGTTGACCAAGGATAAAATCTGGGTGACCAGTCCCACCAAATCCAGGAGTTTGTCCTAGGCAGACTTAAGTCCCTTTTCTAGCCCCTTTCTGGGGTCCCTTTTTATACAGGGAAAGTAAAGTGACCACATTGGGGTCAAACTCTGGGGTAACAGCTGCTTTGTCCAGGATGCAGAGATTGGGGCATTGTGCCCTAAGTTTATTGCGCACCTCTTTAGGAAGGAGTCTGCGCAGCTACTTGTACAAATAGAGCTCAATGTGCTCCGGAGGCACCCAGTGATAAGGTCAAACAAAGTGGAACCCGTTGGGTCAAGGACTGGGAGGTCCGTAGAGGTGGAAGCTGAGTGGGGTGTAAGGGACGCACCCGTAGCATGTGGGGCTCATCTTCCAGACACACACGGACGTGAGTCCATATTTCTGGACGAGACCAGATTGAGTGAGGCCTCTGACTCGCCAGAGTCGTCTCCCTGCCATTCATCCACGATAGATGGTGGATTCTGAAAGGGTCCCTCATCACAGGCCAGGTGGCGCCCGGAGGGTAGTGGGGTGTCTGAGTTCTTGGGGCATTTTGCTGGAACCTTGCCCTTACCATCGGAAGCGCAGTTGCCTTTCCAAGGACGCTTAGAGCTGGAAGCCTCTTCATCCGATTTCTCAGTCTGACTCTGAGGGAATATTGGCAAGCCCAGAGGGTGTAGGAGGCTGTCCCTGAGACATATTAGCGGCCACAGAGCTGGGGAATTTTGACTCCAACCATGCCATAAAGGCATTTTGGGTAGGAGCGCTATCCTGAGGCATGATATTCCTGGAGATAATGCAGGCAAACAAAGGGGCAGGGAAGGATAACAGGGCTTCACCATGAACAGGCATCCAAATTCAACAGGGGCTCCCCCTGGAAGGATAGGATTAGTACTAGGATGCCGTTTTATAGAGAAAAATCCTTGGAGCAAGGGATTAATACCGAGCGGGGGCTTACCCTGTAGCCACGAACGATAAAGCACAAAAAGACAGAGGCTCATCCTGCAAAAAGGAGCTCTAACAAGGGAGGAGGAATCGACCAACAGGAAAGCAGTAGAAACACGTGTCTATAAAAGCACATATAAAAGCACAACTCCATAACTGCAGCAACTAAAATGGCGTCCAGATTTCGGAAATCGCACGCACCAAGAAATAGAACACCAAGATTGCGACGAGATCTCGTGATGCAAGAACTTGCAGCACAACCAATATCGCTGCCGTGAGAATCAAGATGGCGGCGAACTCTGGCGAAATGCGAGAGTTCATTAAAGAAACCAAAGATGGCGCCCAGAGAAAGACTGCAGAACAGAGAAGATTAAAAAAAAAAAAAAACGGCACAGAAAGGTAAAAAAAAAACGCCAAAAACAGCAAACAATCGAAAAACGAAGGGGGAAAACAGGGAGGAGAAAAAGGGAGAGCAAGAAAATAGGACCCTAGGAAGGAAAAAGGCCCGAATGGGCACCAAAAGCGGTAAACAATCAACCCACGGGATAAAACCAAAAAGGTCACAAATGAAAGCAAATAAATATAGAAATGTAACAGTAAAAGCTGAATAATATATAGAATATATCCAAAGAAACAATTACAATTCTAATAGAAAGAGATCTGACCTGTAGCTACAGTGAGCAGCAAAGAAAGAGGTTTATATACCACCTGTGTACTGGTTTTTTGTTTTGTTTTTTTATTGGTTGTTTTCACTTTATACGTTAACTCTTTCTTTGCTGCTGTTGGTGAGAGTAAAGGAAGAAATGCAAAAATAGGAAGCCTCCTGTCTTTTATTTTTATAATTTTATTTACCCCATCAAATCATAAATTTGAAAACCCCATGGGCTTTTAACATGCCAGTATTTTAACTCTTTCCTCGGATAATTTTTGTGAAGATATAGCGCTAATTTTAGGACTTGCACATAAAAATTTACATGTGGATTGGCATTTTAAACTCCGAGTGTTTCCATTCATTTTGGATATACATTATTGCCGCAATTGGAAACTGCACCAGGGTCCTGTGTATTGGTGTGCCGTGGGATTCTCTATAATATTATTAGTGTGTGTGTGTATATGTATGTGTATATATTATGTATGTGTGTATGTATTTTTTACATTTTGTTGGAACTGGAAAGCTCACCTGATTACATCAAAAAATGCCACCATCTTGTGAGAGGCAAAATCTCTTGCAGTGGCGCATGCGACCGTTCTCTGGAGCGTTCACAGTGTGTCCTTAGGTGGGTTTTCTGTGCCACTGAATGCCTCGCTATGGAGGCATTTCAGTGACACCATTGATCGCTTCCTAAACGTTTAAACCAGGCGTCCGTCGCCATGAAATGGTATGGTGGATGTTGACCTATTTATACTGAAGGAGAAAAATGTCATCCATGGCTTGCTTGCATTTGTAGCAGTTTTTCTGTTTACTCACTGCTTCTATGTTACAGCATAAAAAAGTTATTAATTCTTCCCTTGGCAGCTTTCAGAATTTCCAGAAATCATGTTGTGTTCAGACTACTTGCCTGACCTCTTGAGGCAAACATCTAGCTCCACACAGGATGAATATACCGGCGATCTTGTATCATGGGAAGAGTTAAAGTCCATGGATTTGCCATCCTTTGAGCCTGCGTTCTTGGTACTTTGTCGGGTTCTCTTGAATGTTATTCATGAATGTCTCAAATTGAGACTGGAGCAGAGACCAGCTGGGGAACCATCACTCCTAAGTATTAAGCAGGTGATTATTTAATACTTGTATGTTGTGCTTTATGCAACATCATTTTTTTGTTTTATATCATTACTTAGGTTCAGTTCTAACTAGAAAGAAAAACATTAAGTCTCTCCCTCGTACGCATCTCACAAGCATAAGTCTTATCACTAATACAGCATGGGCCTTCACTGATTGTGTTTCACTGAGCAGAAGTGCACAGACATTGGGGGTTCAGGTTCATGTACACTTGAAATTGGGGGGGGGAGTCATTTCCTAAGATCATATGAACGGACAAAGACTGAGTTAATTGACAAAACTCCCTTTGAGTTTGCAACCTCAAAACTTTTGATCGTTATTGTGCATTTTATTTTGCTTTTGTTTTTAGTTAGTGTCATATGTAAGGAGTATATGGACAGCACTTTTGAAAGAAGGGTTCAAATGAGCAGCTGACTTGTCATTCTTTTCCACACAGTTAGTACGAGAGTGCAAGGAAGTCTTGAAGGGTGGACTTTTGATGAAGCAATATTATCAGTTCATGTTACGGGAAGTATTAAACGACTTGCAGAAACTTGACTCCAATATTGATGCTTTTGAGGAAGATCTACACAAGATGTTAATGGTAAGAAAGAAAAGTTATTGTGTAGCCCACATTGTACTGGTGATTCTTGCATCATAAATAAACATAACGTTGTACAATTGGAATGAAGTGCTTAATAATGTCAGACAATTTAGTGAGGAATTCCTGTGCTAATTTGCTATAATATAACCCGCTCTCACCTCTGGGTCGAGATGTCAAATTTCCGGGAATTTTGAAGCCATCGAAGAAAAACTCCCCCCCCCCCGGAGAAAAATGAAATTTTAGAAAAACTGAAGCGTTGGAGTAGTTTTACAAAAATTTAAAATGATTTTGTTAGACTGTGAACATGGAATGCAGTGTTAATAAAAGTATCATGGTTGAAATAAAAGAACAGCTTAGTCAGTAAATAATAAACTAAATTTGCTTTTTGCAAATGAAACAATGTGTATGTGTTAATAACATTTCAACTGAACATGAGAACAGTTAACACCCCCCCTTTCCCTCAAATGCAACAAAATAAAGGAAGAAACCATTGACACAAAAAAACAATCTTCATTGTAAAAGAAGATATTCCACACTGCATTTTGTTTCAATTTTTCCAGGAAAAAAAGCAAAAATGCCTTTAGGATTTCCTCATTTTTTTCAGTTTTTTTTCCTGCCGGACTTTCCCATCTCAACCTCTGGGTTAAGTCAAATTACCTTCATCCACAGTTATGGTATACAATGGGGATTCTTAGTCTGTACATTTGAATACACATGTTTCTACTAGTTCTTTGAAAATAAACCTGGAAGCAATGGTGTACTCAAGTCTATTCCAACCGTTTTAAGAGCTTTATCAATCTTATAGTTTTAAAACATTTTGCAATATTTATTCACATGTGCCTTGCTTGCTTGCTCACTTTGTATTTGTTTTTGGAAGTACGCTTTTGTAACTGGTAAAAAAACAGGAAACTGCATAGTTACAGAACTTCTAGATGAGTTTTGATATAGTTGGAAGGTTTACACATTTTTTGCAAGATTGTGATTTGAGCTATTGTGTCGTTTTTTTCCCTTTGGTGCTAGCATTTAAAATCTATTGCTGCGGAGTAGAATTCTTCAAATAACACCAAAGCACAGTGTGTTCCTTTTTATATTTAGGGTATGAGATGTATTTTGGAGCAACTCCAGTGTGACACCCTTAAATAACCTCAGTTTTTCTAAGATGGTAAAACTTCAAAGCAAACACTAAATGAATCTAACCGCATTTTGGTTGCACGTTGTGGGAAACCTGTATTAGACTGGAGATCGATTCATAGTAATAAACGCTTGTGAGCAAATCAAAGATCAGCCTCAGGCAAAACAATGTACTACAAAACTCAGACACAAGACCAAACCACAAAGTGTAAGTTTTCTAGCCACTAACTATGTGTGGATCCAATATCATAAACTCAATGTGTGTGTGATTACTGTATAAAATGTTTTTATTAAAAAAGGATTAAAGTTTGCATACACTATCAAATTATCCTTGTAACCATATACAACTCTCAACCCAAACCACAATATGAGCAGGGCATGAAAAACCTCAGGCAAAATGCAATGACGCCTAGGGTTTTGCACGACATGCTCCGGCAATAGGGATTATGTCCTAACTGCAAGACTTGCCGCTTTGTATGTCTGATTCCAAGAAGGGGGGAGGGTGTTCAGCAGGGTCACATAATGTGTGAGCTGCATCAATGATAATCCTTCACAGGGTAAGTGGGTTTTGTGTGTGTGTGTCTGTCAAGGTGTGTTGGTGTCAGTGTCTGGATATGTAAGTGTGGCTTCAGGCTGTTTCCTTGGTGTCTTATCAGCTTTAACCCATCTTTACTGAAGGAATTTATTACCCAGAAACCTAAGGGCAGATAGAACTTTCACTTAATACAATTTTTTTAGATGTATATTATTTTTGTACTATTCCTTTTAATTGTCCCCAAATTTCCTCAGTTGAGCAAAATACCACAAAATCTTTTGTGTCTTATATCTAAAATGTGTCAGTTAATTTTTTTTTTCTCTTTTCTTCCAAACTTGAAATTTTCAAATTTGTGAGGCCACGTCTCATTTGGGACAATTTAGTAGCCCACCAGCTCAATACACCCCCCAAAGTATATATTTTGGGAGAGAAGACAAGCAAGTGTATTTAACTTGGCATATTTGGACACTTATGCAACCAGTTGGTCACCAATGCTTGATAACCAGAGCTGTCACATTAATTTTCATTGCTTTTTTTCTCACCAAGCTTTCTATATTAAGTTCAGTTGCATCTCTAGATTACAGAAGTACCCCACATGGATATGGTTTGTGTGTATTTTTTTTAAAATCTACAGGGAAAACCACATAACGTGCTCATTTTACTGCGCAACAGCACACAATAATTAAAGGGTTAAGTGACAGTTTAGAAAACGATACGTTTTCACAAGTATGCCATCTTTTTTGTTTTGTTATGCAGCTACTTTTATTGGCCACAGCTCTTATTACCTTAGCTAAGTGTCATCTTGTCCATTTAAAAAAAAAAAAAAAAAAAAAAAAATAAAAATAAAAAATATGTACTGGGTGTAGGGTATTTTTCTTATTTGATTTATTGATTTTACATGGATGGTCATGGTCGCCATGGTGACAGAGAATTTTGTCCTGGCGCCTAGGTTTTGTCAGCCTCTTACATCCAGAAAAAAATTGTGGCTGTAAGAGGCTGAGTCACCACATGGGGGCGCTGCTGCTGCTGTCTGGAGTCTGGGCAGACAGCACAGCCACTCTGAGCCCGCCCCTGAGCCTGAGATCACTCCCACGGAGTGATCCTGTAGGCTGAAAACGCGGTTGCTGCAAAACCAGCAATCGTGTATGCAGACACAACTCGTCCTTGGGTGAATGTTCGTTCATTGAGGTGATCGTCAATCGCCTCCTAAACTCTTAAAACGGGCGGCCGCCGCCATAGTGTATGGCGGATGTTGACGCCCCAAGGAGGGGCCAGAGATGGTCCCTAATGCCGATCTCAGTGTTGCTGCATGCTTTGACATCTAGGCATTACAGCAGCACAGTTTGAGCAAAGAAAGTGATCAAAGATCACTTCCTAAGCTTGTTTTAATGAAATAACGGATCAGGCACTTCATAGGTCGTTAAGTGACCATCAATGGATGTTAAGGGGGGTAATCTTGTCATAACTATGTCTGAAATAAGCAATATAGTCTACATGTTTTAGTTCTTTGCAAAAGCAGTAAATTAAAACACATCTTTTGCTGGGAGTATCACTTTTCACATTATAGTACACTTTGCCTGATAAACCCTTCTCGCAGGAGATGTTTATTGAGTTCAGCACTTGTTTATGCGTAATGAAGCTGGTGTGTTCAAATGAACAATTCATCTAATGGTTTTTACACTTCAGGCCTTTTTTTTTTTTTTCTTTAAAAACTCTTTTTTTTCTGACATTTAAAGTGCTTTCCCTTTCTTCTAGGTGTATTTTGATTATATGAGGAGTTGGATTCGAATGTTGCAGCATTTGCCTCAAGCCTCTCACAGTCTAAAAAACCTACTGGAGGAGGAATGGAATTTCACCAAGGAAATCACTCCATACATTCGAGGTGGTGAAGCTCAGGCTGGCAAACTTTTTTGGTAAACTTTTTTTTTTTGTTTTGTTTTAAAAGTTAAGAATTAAACTTTTCCTGGAAACTAAACAGTTTAGTCACTTCTCAACAACTAATCGATAATGAAATTTGTTGGCAATGATTTTCATTATCGATTAGTTGAATCAATTTTATCGAATATAAGATTAGGTTGGATAGAGGTCGGCCTTCTGGTGCTCCATCAAAGAAGCCAGGGCGGAAGCACCGGCCAGCAGCGGCGAAGGTTGTCTGCGCGCATTGCGCAAATTTCGCCGGGCTGCCAGGGGACCTGGATCTCCCTCTCTGGCTGCCGGTGGGCATTTGTGCGATGCGCGCAGACAACCTCCACTATTGCCAGCACTTCCGCTGGAGCTTCTATGATAGAGCACCGGCTCCGTGTGATTTTCCAGTGCTTAGTCATAGAAGCTCCAGCGACAGTGCCAGCCAGACACCAAGGAATCTGGAGCAGGGGGGTGCAGAGTGTCATATCGGGGGGTTATAAGGCATATCAGGGACACGGTGGCATATAGGGGTATAAGGCATATCAGGGGGGCAGATTGGTATATCTGTGGTGTAAGGCATATCAGAGGGCACTTTGACATATCTGGGGGGCATATCAGCGGAGTATAAGTCATATAGGGGATATAAGGCCACTCTGCCATTCCTAGATATGTCTATCTGGGGGTATAAGGCATATAATGGGG
>VKOC01000005.1:21402325-21414321 GCA_009364415.1 Spea multiplicata | reverse complement strand
ATATATATATATATGCATCAAACTACAATATTAAATTAATGTCATTTAAAGGCTCTTATATGGCATTTCTGCAGTTTAGTGTTCTTATCCACAAGCTCTGTGTTTGTTGGTGACTTGCATGTAAAACCTCTCCTTATAAACCATACAAAGCCTTCATAATGTGCTCCGTTTACACGACTAAAAAGAAAAAAAGAAAAAAAACAAAAACAAAACAACAACCGGGATGCCTCTGTGTTGGCTTCAATGAAACGCTGCAGTGTTTGCATCTACTGAGAAAGTTTTGACCTGCCTCTGGAGCGGTCTCCATGGAAACGTAATGGAGAGATAATTGAATGGAAGCTATTTTGCTATCCATCCCTTTCTCACATAGATGCCAGCAAGGTCAAAACTTTGCATCCTTAACGCTCCTTTTCAGCTTCATGCTAATGCGATAAGCAAGCTAAGGGAACGTTTGTCTTAGAATCCCGGCCCCCTTTTAAATAAATGACCATGTATTCATCCTGGTTTGTGTATACGAGCGCTTGGCTTTCACACTAATTATATAAGTGGGTCATCTTTAACTCTGCTGGTGTGGGATGTGATTTTTTTTTAATATTCATCTTTTTTCAATAAATATGGATATATCTTAGTGTATAAGGAAAGGGATGGATAATTTGCAGATGCCAAACACAACTGCCCCCAAAGATTAAAGCATTGCACTGAAAGCCCTGATGTCCAACGCAACCAGCTGAACGCCAAAGAAAACCCCAAACCACAATTAATTTTTCTGCAGATTACCCCATATGCATTTGCCCCTCTCCAGACACCTCCCGCCCTGGCACGGCATATGCTGCGGCGGGGTTCAGATCTCCGTGCCCATGCGAGGAGATCACTCCCATAGATTTCAGTAGGCATGCTTTCCTGACACTTATTGGCTCGACATTTGGATATCTGTATTTCGTGCAGGCGGAGGCAATTATAAATAGAAAGTGGATTGTTTTGGCCAGACCATCTCAAAATGAAAAAAAACAAATGTGTAAAAAAAATATATATTTTTTTTATTTTAGATAGTTTTAGAAGTTGGAAGAATTGACAGATTATAAATTTACATATGTGCCTGTGCAACATAGTCCACGATGACCCAGTCACAGGATTGTTATGTTTGTTGAGTATTACTGAGTAACAAATGCTATAATGGAAAACTATTTCTAGTGAATAGACCATAATTAAAGCTTACCAAGGTATTGTATAACACGCATTGTACTCGGCTAAGTGCAGTTAGCCAACAAAATTGTAACAGTAACCTTACAAACCATGCACAGAAAGGCTTTACGTGTTGTGATCGTTATAAAGTGAATCGGGGTGAAGCAGGGAAGTTGGAAACAATGGCTGGAAGATGTGAATTGAGAATCTGTATGAATGACTATTCCCAAGAAGTATTTGATCTTTTTTAGGACATTATTTTTAAATGATACCAAATGGCATTATAACAGTTGGGTCTCGTGTTGTGTGAAATAGGACCTGGCTCATCATTTTCTTCCCATGAGATTATGGTATTAAGGCAAACATAAAAAGCTCTAGGAATTGCTTTAACTCGCAGTGGTAACATTGTTCTGATATATTCTGCTCTATTATGCTGGCTTGGTATCCCACTTTGCATGAAGCATTTGATCGTCCTGCTGGTGCAGTGGTCATTAATGGAGTTATTCTTTAAAAATATTAGGCAGCTGGACCCATTGTTCTGTGACAAACAAGCCAACTCATAGTCTTGATTATTAAACCCTTAATACCCCATCACAAATAGTGAGTGGTTTTGTTGTGGTTTGCTAATTGTGGCGACCAATTAAGTGCAAATGGCCCCTAAGAACATTATTATTTTGTTAGGCGGTATATATATTGTCTGTTAAATCACCCACTTTCACAGATAGCTGTGATATACAACTGAGGAAAGCATCATCTGGGATACTGCAATACCAGGGATAAAATAAAATTCCTAAATTCCTACATATACCCGGGAGATTGATGGTATTATAAAATGTATTATATTGATGTAGTTTTTTAAAACCAGGAAAAAACACTTTATCTGACCTAATAGATGCACTTGACCCGGTGCATATTACATTTTCCAGGGCCTGATATCTAAACCTTCCTCAATTACAAGACAATAATAGAAATAAAATGAGTTCGGCATCTTTAACGTCAAGTCCCCCTATATGGTATTTGAAAGTGTGAACATATAAAGCGTCAATATAGTAGATATTCCTGTTGCAAAGAGCTAGAGTACTGTGGTTTTCATCACATTTATGGACCATTGCTAATGAAACTGTATGTCAATAAACAACATACCCTTAAACCATCCACCAGAGTGACCGAATTTGGCTGCCTGTCAGACAAAACATTGTTACTTGCCAAGTGTCAGTGTATCATTATGATGGTGGAATTACAATCAGCATATAAATAACCTTCATTTTATCGTAATTGCTGCCCTGAAACAGGTCCTAAGGGTCATACTGAAAAATGTTGTTTATTTTAAACCAAGTCATTTGTCACCGGCATGGCATTTTACTTGCATTTCATTTCATTACTGGAATTTTCTATTTTCTGGCCTGCATGGTTTTACTTTTTCATTTTTGGTTTTTATTTATGTAAATATGTCGTGCAGCACACAGTCATTCAACTGAATCTGCCCTATTATCAAATTGTATTTGTCAAATCAATAGAACTGAAAGAGTTAAAAGATTTTTTTTGCCTAATTTCATAATAAAAATTCCCAGGTTCATAAATAATCTAGGGATCATTTGAGACTTGTTGTCCTCATGATGATGTTGAAACGTCTAAGTTTTTCATTGGTTTTCAGTATCTGTTCTCATTGTCGACAAAAACAAACAGAAACCATAGAGATATCCTCAGAGATGTCAGCCGATTGAGTCATCATTCAGGGCTGTGCCCTCATTTGGTTTATTTCCATCACAGACATAACAATTAGGCAACTGAAAAGAAAGGAAGACTAAAAACGTTGGGGTGTTTGCAGGTTAATAGTGGTGTGGTGTTCTTTTTTTCTTAACCCTTCATAATGTATAGTTAGATCGCTGAGGTGACACACCAAATTCTCAAATTTACCTGCGTATTATGCCCTTCTTATAGGAAAAACAGATTAGGTTTTGCACCTGCAATGATCCATAGTGAACATTTAGTGGGCCAGTGAGATAATATGTTAAAATGTAACCCCTTTAATGACAAAGCCCGTACATGTACGCGCTCAAAATGCATTGTTTTCAATGGGTTTAGGGACCGCTCATTGTCCTTAAGGAGTTAAAGTAACTTGCCTCAAAACCCATGGTTTATTGAATAAACCCCCTAGTGTGTGATGCGCCAGTTTCATAAATTCCCAAACATAGAAGTAGATATTATCAATCTTTCCGAAACACAATTTCTATTAATGTTAAGATGAAGCAATTGCCATTCAAGTACTGCTGTTAGGGTCTTGAACATATCTCGGAAGTCATTTTAAATGCTGTGCAAGGTCACGTTATCCTGAGTAAGTGTTACTTGAAATTGTACCTTTCCTGGCAAAAAGTTCATTTTTTGATTGATAATGATGCTAAGGCAAACTAAGGCTCAAAAAATGATGTCATAGAACAAGAAGATGCATGAGATATACTGGCTGAGGGAGTATTGTAGTAGACCAGTGTTTTATAAAATAGCTTTCAATTTAGGTATTTACTTAATGCTTAAATTTGTTTATAAATCCCATTGTTTATAAATCCCAGTATGTTAATAAAATATGGTACAATGCCGGGGAATAAGAATTAAATATAATCATCTATACTAGATGTGTATAGTGGGCCAAACACACGATACTATAATAGGCCAGCGTATCCCTTCCAGACTATTCTATAATAGATATATATTTCTGTGTCTGTAGCGGAGGGCCAATTTGTGGCAATTCCTGATTTAACCCTGGGCGCGATCACATAAAGTTTATGAAATGAGACACACACGTGTTATGGTCACGTATTGCAACAGCATCAAATATTACTTCCCAACACCATCACTGTCTGCCACGATGCACACAATGTCAATGGAAAGGTACAAGTCTGTAAATCTCCTTGCAGCAAGCATTCCTGCACACAAAATCTTTCTAAACCCTTTACAGTGTATTGCTCAACCTCTCCACACCGTTAATACGTTCCGACGCCTGCAACAAGATTCAAAGGCAAACCAAAATGATAAATGCTTTAATTGCTAGACGCAATTTATTTATTTTAATTTTAAAAAAATCATTCTACCGCTTAGTTAAGCGTCCACTAAATTGCTTTGTCCTTAATTATTAAGTGCCGGGATTCCCAGGGAGGAAATGGTTATTGTATGAGAAAGAAGCATCTGGTTCAGGAGTGATAAGCCGAGAAGGTCATTACATATTTTGAACAGGAAGAAACCGCTGAAAAAAGTGTTTTATAAAACTCCCATGAATTTAATCACACAAAACTGTTTTGGGGGTTTCATTGAAAAACATTGTATCCTTGTATAATAAAAATAAAAAATAAAAACTCTTTGGTGCCCTCTACTGTCAGCTTAAGGTAAGTGCATACTGTGTCCTTTGCTGTTTCAGTTCTATTAAAGTGCAAGGCTAAAGCAATTTATTGATGGTATCTTGTGTAACAGTAAAGTAAAATGTAACATCTACTGACACTCAAAGGTAATAATTCTAAGCTCTTTTCTCTTTTTAGACTTTCTCTACATAAATCAAGCTCTGAAGAAAGCTCAGTAGGTCAGTATTTTGGACTAAAGTCCCTACGATCACCACAGTTGTTGCCAAAGTCGATTGTAAAAGATAGAGGAATGCTATAACATCTACACTTACACCCAAGCGTTCTCAATAGATCCAAACAAAATGTATTGCTAATTTCTTTTCAGATCATTAATGCAAAATTAATGTGCACACTTACAGATCAATCAATAAGAGACATAACATTGAAAACTGTCTGATCTTCTGATCAATAGCCCTTGCATAATGTTATTGATATATACGCTGTTTTGATGTATGTGAAGTCTCAGTAAAATGTCGGTCAGATCATTTGTTTAGCTTGCTCAGCAAGAAAAAAAATCAACTAAATAATAATTTATCAAAATGTGACATAAAACAAATTTTTAAGAGCCATCTGCTAAACTTTTTTTTTTTTAACCTGGCGCACCCTATATATATGCACTTGTGACTTTAGTTTGCAGTTCTTTTTTCACAATGCTAAGTAGCATTAATAATTTAATTAATATTAATTTGAGTAATTATAATAAAAACAATGCACCGCATTTATCCCAATATACATTCTTTTTATTTTTTGTAACAAATGCAGACAGAATTTAATTTATAATATTACATTGCAATTTCCCAGGCCGTTTTCTTTAAGTGATGAAATGGCTTATTTCATTGATTAAAAGGAATTGGCTTGGGGGAAAAGTAAAGCACTTTAGCATTCAGTCTGACAAGCCAATTAGTAGAAATAACCTTTAATGCTAAAAGCTGTAAATAACTTCCATATTTATGGCGACATATTTGCAAACGCTAAATGATTTTGCTCATTTGTCATGTAATGTTTTGAGAGGATGCTATGAGCAGGCATTGTTGGTATTTATTTTATTGGTAAAGTACATTAGGAAATGTAACATTTAAGAATTTTACATTTGTATTGATCCACTATGCCTTCATATTTGTCAGACAGGAGATAAGAAAAGATAATTTGCATTAATCTTAAATATGATTTTATGCTCTTCTAAACAGATTCAAAACAATTCAGTATGTCTGAGATATTCGGAATAGTAGCTTTCATCCTGCTGTGCCAATGTCACAGATGTCACACCGTCTAATTGCCTCTTATTAGTAGTAATAGTTTTTTTAAATGGAATTACTAGATGGAATTACAGAAAAGACTGTAGTTATAAGACAAATGAACAAAACTTGAAAATATGCAAATGAGCAGCTAAATGTATAAAAATTACATAAATTATATGTATCTTTTATATAAACAAATAAAATGAAGCACTCTCTCAGTGTCACTAAATAAAATGTGCTTTTTATTAAAGTTATTAAATTTATACTTCATTATTTCGTTCTCACGATCATAACTTTTAAACCGCACCTGAGCACATGGGCTGCCTATTCATTTGTTCATTGTAAAATCTCCTTCTTAAAAAAGAACCTTCGTATATTTTACGATAACGAAATTCATTTATTTTTATTTACCGCTCAGAGGAATCATTTTAGTGATATTTAAAAGTAGAATTAAAAAAAAAAAATGTCTCGTCACCCGAAGCTATAAGGACTGCAAGACTCAATCGATAATAATTAACTTTATAAAAGAGAACAGCAAGTTAAGATAGCTGCTCCCAAGGGTATACACAAATGTGGGCTTTTAACACCTATGTGTGTTGTCTTAATCTGCAAATACCATTACACAGGTGTATTTAGTGTACTTAACCCCTTAAGGACAATGGGCAGCCCCTAAACCCATTGAAAACAATGCATTTTGAGCCTGTACGGGCTTTGTCGTTAAGGGGTTAAAGGCAAAATGTATTGTTTTAAAAAAGTAACACTGCTTTGTGTGATATCCATCAGTAAAAGCTTATCAAATTGAAATTACTTTCCTTATCAGTTATTACCTTTCAAATGTTTGCCCTCGATTCCCGTTGACGATTACCTGGGATGGACGTTCTCATTTATTTATTTATTTCAGGAAAAATTGACTGCAAGAAGAAAAATAAGAATTTTTGGCAAAATTTCCGCAAGAGTCAGAAGGGGATTATGAGGCAGATTTCAACAAAAGGTAAGTGTCAGAAGTGCTTTTATTTTTTGCACTTCATCCTCCCAAAGACGAGATTTCAATACACACCAAGGGTGTATTCAAATTGTGGATATCACGAAAACTGGTACAGGGTGCAGTGTGCTGCAGCACTGGAGCTACAGTATTTTAGCAATGTAAGTTGCTTTATTTATCGCAGAAAGTATAGATTGCATAATACAATACCTACAGAAAGCTTGACTATTCAGACTTCATTGGTGGGGCAGTATGTCCCATAGTAAGCCGGTAGACATAAATAGATTTTGCGAAAGACCCCCGAATGTTTCTTTTCACATGTCATCCCCGTGTATTCACAGTGAGTGAAGTATGTTAAACTATATAATATTCTGTAAATTAAGGCATTTTACAATATGTAAGTTCAACACTGGTAAGCTTCTTCTGGAAGGAATACGCTGGCCTTGTCCGCATAGTTCATTCGGTGAAATGACTTCTGGCTTCAGTGACGGTAGTGATTGATTTTATCCAATTTTATTACCATATGCGAAATGAGCTTACCTACATTTTGCTTTAAATTGTACCGTATATTTATGACTTTATGATACAGCCTCTTAAAAAATAAACGAAAAATGGTGGGAAGATAGTACAGACTCAGAAACGATCAGTCATATTAATTTATAACGATCAATATTTTAGAGAAAAATATACCATATCTCCTAAGTGTTCCTCTGTAGCAGTGACAGGCGCTCTGTAAGACCGAAATCCCAATGTCCCTCTTTCCTCCTCAAGGTCCCTCTTCCCTCCTCAAGGTCCCTCTTTTCTCTGAATTCATAATGTGGGTTTATATCTATAATCCTATAACTAAAATACATTATTTGTGTTTTAAAACCCCTGTTTAGTTATATGAACAGTTCTCGCTGTGTAACATTTAGATATATCCATGCAAGTATCTATAAATCCCTGTCCTCCAACAGCACTCCTAAAACAAAAGCTTCCCACTTTAGTCTAATTAAATATTGGAGGTATGATGTAATCACTAATACAATAGTAGAAAAAAAGAATTGTACTTCAAAAGCTATTTTTAAATATGGCTCTCATTTGCCATGTCCAGGAGACTTTGCTAATAACAGACCACGCTTTATTATTTAAAAATCTACTAGCCTTCGGGGTGAAAAAATCAGCGATTTATTGCTGACTTGCTCATCCAAGTGTCTTTGTTTTAATGTTTGCAGGGCTTTGTTCACGTCTGCATGTCTTTCAAGGGAAGATGCAGACTTGTCCGGTCAGAAGGCAAATATATGGGGCATTATGTGTCTCCTCGAGCTAGCTGTAAGATGACAGAAGGGATCTGTTACTGACTTGTTTTCACTTCAGTTGAACTATGGCTAGATCCATATGGGTTTGGTGATGCAATGCCGAGAGACAATACGGCTCTTTATTCTATACAGTGTCAGGCAAGGTCCTCGGCATACAGCTCTTCACATGCACACAATACTCCTTGTTCAAAAATTACAGAAAAATATGGCTAAATTATTTCCTTCTGTGTTCCATGCACAGCCCTTCCAGCTCTTTTTTTCTGCTTTACTACAAATATTGAAATATATATCTGTAAAGTGACTGATGCACTTTGAATAATGGTCTTATCACCATAGCAACCCTTAACATTTTAATGGTTGGACCAATCAGTTGGTTCATATGATGATTAAATCATTTTTCCAATTTTGCACCAGAATCGCTTTGTGTACCCAAACCACAAACGAGTCTCCAAATGCAGATTTGTACCTTTGAATGTGCTATAGAAGAATGAATCTTCATTCATAGTAATTTTCTCTCCTCCAGCAGAGGGAAGCAGCTACTTTTGTATAGTCATTCACTAAGAACTAAGAAATTTTTCTCCTGTGCTCATAAAAACAAGAAATCACATAAAAATCTGCTCATATATTAGCTTGACCCAAAATAACCCATCCCAGATTTTCTAGAAATTATCCCTAAAACAAACACTGAACAACAATCCAACAATGCACATAAAAGCAAGTGGGTTATAAACTATAGCGTCAATGTCAGAGCGATGGACACAATAGTTATTCTAAGTAGTTTTAAGTAAAAAAGTGTGATTCATATAAGTTTTATATTTTTTTGTTTGTGAAGGGGAGGATGTCGGATATGTGGCGAGTGAGATCACAATGAGCGACGAAGAGCGGATTCAGCTTATGGTGATGGTGAAGGAAAAAATGATCACTATTGAAGAAGCCCTTGCCAGGGTAATGTAATCTAATCATTTGCTAATTCACTCAAGCCTGACACAAAGCTCATTATATAAAACACCAATGTTTAGACAGTATAACCTCTCTGTAACTTATCTGCCCCAATTTAACATGTTTGGAAGCGGAACAGTGATGGTCAGTTATGCTTTCAAAGAGGCTGTTCAGCTGATGCAGTCTTGCTGTTCCAAATAATGTCACAGAACTGTCCTTCTTGTCCCTGAAAGTGGCACCATATTAACTCAAATTAACCCAGATATAACTTGCTTTAGCTAAATAGTCTAATTCAGCATGATCCAGGCAGAATTGTGTTACAAACTCGTACTGCATCACCCAAGGACTACTCAAATGTAAGGGAAATACAAGAATGATCTCACTTAAAACACTGGGCCTTGAAGCAATACTCATAAATATAATCAAATACTTGGCCATACAATTGTTCTATTTCTCCACCTGAACATAAACTCTTGCCTGTGCTAAATTGGTTAATGCAACTATCAGAGAGAATCTCTTTTATGCAGTTGTTGTGCTGAAATACTTGCTGTCATGACTTGCTCTCTGCTTCTTAACCCTATTTAACCTTAAATATAAGTCTGTCCTCTTGGTCTCCACTGATAATTCTGTAACGGACAAGCATAAAATTATATTTTCCGCATCCAGCTAAAGCTGTTTTCCTGTTTTCTTGTTCTTTTTTTCCTTGTTTCACTCTGTATTATTAAGCATTATTATATATTCTTTGTGCACTTTCAGCTGAAGGAGTATGAGTCTCAGAATAAGACACCAGGCACCCAGGACTCAGCAGAACCGGCTGAGAGTTCCTATCCACCCTGTGACGGGTCTTCCAATTGCAATGTGAGTATTTTTCCAATAACTTTGATGAATATTTTACAGTTCGATGTGAACAAGATAAACGAGATAAATGATAAAGATGAACAGAAAGTTGAAAGACAGGAACATACACATTGTATCTAGAGTATTGGTAAATGTTCACCAAAGCACATCATAAAGTTGTCACAGAGGATCTAAGTCAGATGGTTTTGCACTAGTGTTCCTAATTCATTCAGTCTCAAAAAAATCTGCTGGCAATACTTTTTGGTTGTGGCAAACAGTGACATCTGCCACTTATTTGTTTTTATACTGTTGTCAGGTCTTGCTTGTGTATTCAGGATGGTGATGGTCTATTTCAGTACTGTTGCTGACCAAGATGACACCTGAAAGCCAGACTGTCCTCCTTCAATTGTCATTGTATCCTCCTTCCCACACTCCTAGTTTATTTTGGCTTTTGTGTGGCTGAACATATCTCCTGCTTGTTGCTGCACATCCACTTTATTCACTACCAGTCAGCACCACAACTGGCGTGCATGAGGGTTGTAGAGGGTCTAAATAGACTCCATGCACACGAACAAGTGTTCCTATTGATTTTAATGGGAGCTCTCTCCTGCCACTATGGGCTGCTCCCCATAGCCCAAAGTGGTGTGAAAACTGGACCACATAGCGTCTCCTAAAGGTAAATGGTATTTTTCCCCCAGAAAAGTACTTCAGTATGAGTTTCTCATTGGCTATATGGAGCACTAGATGTCCAGTTAATCTATTCTTCCTGTGTACATTCATACATTTTATAACTGAATGACTTCACATATTTTCATTATTTTACCTTCCTTTAACTATACTGTGAGGTATAAACAGGGTATCTATTGAATATCATAGGCGTTGTGAAACTTCCATTTGTGTCTCATGGTAGGGAAAATCATATTCCCCCTTTCTTATAATATAAAAAAAGAATAATTGATCACTACAACAATCAGCTATTTAACAGCTGAATAATTTATGTCATAAGTGATCTCCAACTTAACATCGAATGGGGACTCAAGGCCATAACAGTGTGATGTTGTAATTACAGTTTGTCTCTAAGCAACAAAGGTGACATTTTGTCAGGACTCCATCTGAGCAAAAGCTCATTCTTGAACCTTAGCCGAAAATTTCAGCACCAGCAAAGCTCAGGAAACGAATGCTGCCAGGAAAAAATGAAGAACTGTGATGACCGCAGCATGCTGATAGCTATGTTACCCACGTGTTGCCAAGCATGGAACCAACGGTTTCAAAAGCAGAAGGGCATTTGCCAGCTTTCCTTTATTGTCCATATGTGATGTTGTGCTTGGCATCTGGTGTAATCTTGTGCCTTAGCTGTAGTGATGATGCAGAATTATCTGCTGTACATGATCATAGGGTGTAACGAAATATACATTGAGGTCATGGAGCATCAAAAGGACATAACTCCAAACTCACCTTCTTAACCCTTCCAAATGTGCCTGTGGAGGCTTCAGAAAAGAGAGCACTGTGCATAACCTCGCATAATATGCATGTTGCCCAACATTTACACGCACATAGTGTTGTAGATTTCAAATGGGTCATTGTTGCAAAAAGTTATCGATAGTACACATTCCTCACATTGCTTTAGTAGCCGCATCTGCCACTTTGAACATTAACCAGATAGATCTTGCAATGGTCATTCCAAACATGTTAAAAATGTGTCTTTCCAGAAGATGAAATCCACATTTGCTGACTACACTAGTAAAATGACAAGTCTTTCTACAAATCCATCTATGAGGATTTAAAATGTAACTTTACAGGTCTCCACAATACAAAAAAAGTGTAATCTTTTGAGCTGCACAAAGTACTGTAAAGAAATGAAATGTTTTGTGGGACTTCTCTACAGTGTATGTCTTGTAATCTCCTAGGACAGGGGTGTCCAAGTTTTTCCTGCAGCGGGCCACTTCATCAGAAATGCATATTTCTTTAATAGGACATGCAGATCGAAATAAAGTAAATGACACAAAATCCTTTACAATCCTCTCACTGATTTCTAGGCCTAGAAGGTTTTGTCCTCTGATGTGACTACAAATTCAGGAGGGTGTTTTATCTCTGGATACGTAAAAATGAAATAGTTTTATTTATTCTAGGG
>VKOC01000005.1:21362368-21386258 GCA_009364415.1 Spea multiplicata | reverse complement strand
GCCACCAAATTTCACTTTCTGATCCATTCAGGTAATGACATTCTTGGGTCAGGGATTCTTTCAGGGCCTCTCCTTCCCATGAATATAAAAAAACAAAAAATGAATATAAAAAAACAAAAAATATAATTATCTCTTCCTCAACAGTCTGTCTTCTTCAGTAAATCCAGAAGGGGCAACAGCAAAAGCCAAACGGAATACCTACATATTTATATTATACCTGTATACTGTATAGATCATGTTGGCTAACTGGTCTCCAGAACCAAGCCTGAAGTTATTAAGTCAACATAAATATAATTTAAATGAAAACTACAAAGGTGAATTATGAGTGCATAACATTTCATTCATCTTTTGGTTTTTGGCTGCTATTGACACTTTTTATAGAATATAGAGATAGCTGTGATGATGACAGACATTAATAACATTCAACAGCATTTTCATAGTGAAGTTATACATTTAAATTTGAAAGTACCTTAAATATTTCAGTAGTTTGTACATAAAAAATTGATTTCCATCCCTCATAACACTGAAGACCGTGCTAAAATCAGAAGTTTGACAAATGCACATTTCTTTGGCAAATTTAATAATAATCATTGTTACAGTCTGCTAAATATCATTTGGTTAATAATATTAATAGATAGTTTACGCTGAAAATAATAAATTCACAAAACAATCTATGATGTCTCCAGATCTTTGGAAAATTTGGAAAATTGTTTTTCCATTTTATTTCTTTTTTAATTACTTAAGCTTTCAAGAGAAAATTGTTGTGTCTATTTGGTGGTATAATAAGGGACAGAGTAAAAAAATTGGAGTCTGTAGTGGCTTTTCATCACACTATATATGTAGAAATGTTTTTATCAAGAAATAAAGGAGCATTCAGGTCTATTTCAGTTGAAATTGGTAAAAAAAAAAATGCAAGAAGGGGGCAGGCTGAGCAATTGCCTCTTAGCCAGGTTAAAATGCTCCAAACAGGGCCAGTCACTTGGACCAGCAGGGCTGGCAGCATGATCAAAATGTTTTAATCCAGGTCCTGCTTAATGTGACCCTTTTTTCACACCTCCGTAAAAAATTTGCACATACATGATGGTCTACCATACTACCAATAACTATATAATAGCTGCAGAAGGATGCGTATCTACCTAAATATAACATTTATATTATATAAAAAGGGTCTTGGTAGCAGTTTAACCATTCTATCTTTCTTATAATTGAATCCCTTACCATCACAACCTGTCTTGTAGACATGTGCAAATGGGTCAACAATGTTTTGGACAATCTTTTTGGTTCGCTTTTGGCCCATTAGTTATCGGGCATCGAATTTAGTTCCCTGTCCATTTGGTTCAGCCGAGAATTCTGGGGCATGTTTTATTCAGGAACAAAATTCATTGCACAGGGTCACATTTACTCTCAGCCTCTCAGAAATTCTCATTCTAGTTTACTTTCTCTACCAAATAATTCCACTTCTGACGATCACTCGTGCATCTTCTTCACCTTATTTTGTCTTTCTTCTCTTCTCTCTTCAATCTTCAGTCTGCTATCTTCTTTCTTTGTCCGTATCCATAATGCAGTGGGAACTTCCGCCAAAGTGGTGGTGCTTGCGGTGACATGCTCTCCCAAATTCTCCAATCGCAAGTGCTGTCCTTTGCCTTCATGTGAACTCAAATTATATAAACTATAGCTCTAACCTTGAATTCAATTTCAAAATAAATATTAGCAGTGGCCGGAACTACGGGGTCGCAGGGGTCGCGACTGCGACCGGGCCCCGGCGGCAGGGGGGCCTAAGCAAAGAGGCCGCCCGGAATTTTTTTTCCGTTTTTTTTTTTTAAAATAAGGCAGGGACGAGAGGTGCAGCCCGCGTAAGATCGGCAGCCAGGGCAACCGATCTTACGCGAGCCGCACCTCAAGCCCTGCTACTTACTTGTGGGAGGGTCTTCTGGACTGCACAGAGGAAGCGGAGTTCACGTGACATCCTACTTCCTCTGTGCTTTAGCAGAGAAGGCAGAGGGAGGCTGCGCCCCCTGCTGAAGTCTGTGAGCGGCATCGAGGAGCTGCAGTGCAGGTAAGGGTGTGGGGAGGGTGTTTGAATGAGTGTGTGTGATTGAGGGAATGAATCTGTGAATGAATGATTATATGAATGAATGAGTGTGTGTGTGTGATAGCATGGACGTGTAAGTGCTGGAAACCTAGGCATGATGGGACTGTGATTGCTGTTAGCAATCACACTCCTATCATGCCAAGTCAGCCAGTACATGCTGAAACCTGGCTAGCTGCCCCCTTGTGTAGTGATGCTGCCAGCAGTATGGGGTCTGCACTTACAGTTACAGCCACCCTGTACCAGCATGTACTGGCTGTTAGCAATCACACTCCTATCATGCCAAGTCATATTGCTAATTTTGTCCAATTGTGTGTTACCTACTTTTATTAAAAATGTGAGTTTTTATTATTATTTTTAAAGGTGGGGTCATTTTCGGTTTTGGCTAAGTGAACCGTGAATGTTTTGGTCCAGAATTTTCATTTTAGTTCATCCCTAGAATAAATCTAGGGAATCCTGAATTTGTAGTCGCAAAACTTTCTAGGCCCAGAAATCAGTGAGAGGAAGAGTAAAGGTTTTGTGTCATTTTACTTTATTTTAATCTGCATATTTTATTAAAGGCCATATTTTTTGTCACAGTGAAAAATGAGTGCGGCCCGCGCACGTATACAATTCTGATGAAGTGGCCCACTGCAGAAAAAACTTGGACACCCCTGGATTATGCCCTTTGTACATGCGCCCCTTTTTCTTTGATTTTTTTACAGATATGATTCAATATGTAAATTGAATTTGTTGAAAAAAAATTGTTGGGTAAAAATCATGTTTTTTTTGGGGGGTGAGGGGGTGCGGGGGCCCTTAACAGATTCTCGCACCCGGGCCCTGAGGCGTCTAGTTACGCCCCTGCATACAATACATCTTAAAAACTAGATGCATTTTGGAACACACCACTGTTAAATTGCCAGGTTCTTGTGATTTTAAAGAATGAGACAAAGATAAATGTCAGAACTTTTTCCCACCTTTAATGTGACCTATAACGTGAACAATTCGATTGCAAAACAAGCTCAAATCTTTCACAATAACCTGGTTGCATAAGTGTGCACACCCTTAAACTAATACTTTGGCATTTTAACAGGGGTGTGTAGACTTTTTTTATATCCACTGTAGTTCTCATTCAGGACAAACATTTGTTGTATCATCATTTTTTAATTTATGTTTGCTAATAATCTGACATTATCCTTTATAAATTAATTTTTTGTTCAAGCATTTGGTCCCAAACAATCCTAGAATCCTACCCTAACTCTGGATTTTGTATACTTAGTGCCAGACTAGGTGCCCCAAACACTTATGGACCATGGTGCCAAAGAAAGCAAATACAGCCAAAGAAAGCAAATGGAAAAAAAACCCAAGGTTATAGTGTGATATTTCTCAGTTGCATTCAATATAGTTTTTTTTTTAAGTACCCCTAGTTTGTAGACTCTAGATAAAAAAAAATCAACCCTCATTTGTCTTCATTTTACTACGAATTGCCACAAGGGGGCAGAACTAGTATGTATAAATAATGCTAGTTTAGTGTGAAATTTAGACAATATCATTAAGGTATTACAAGAAATTATTAGGTAAATATATTTCACAGTGCATGAATAAGGCTAAGCCCAGGGGCATAGAATTAAGATTTTATTTTATTTTTTTAGTACCTTGTTATGAATAGTAACATCTTGAAAATGTAAGTAGGTGCTCAGTAGAAAACAAAATAATCAAAGAAGAATCCTATTTATATCATACCAAACAATCCCACTCAAAAAGTGATCGCTATAAATTAAAAAATTAAAAATACACATACATTTCTACTCGCATAAAAAACACTACCCTACTGGATCTCTACGTTCTTCTAGAGAACTTTCTATGGCTTTCCTCCTCTATTATCACCTACTTAACTTAACCTCTTGCTCTCACCTTCCCTCTCAATATTCAAGAAACGTTTCAGAATTCCAAAATCCTCATCTAGAACTCTCATAGTTTAGGTGTCACTAATACAACCCCTGCACACTATGTTTCTCTACTCGCCTTCCATTTAGAATGTAACATTGAGAGCCCCTTTACCTAATGTATCGCTATGCCTTACTCTGTCAATTCTAGTTTTATCACAGGCTTAGAATATTTGTAATGAAAGATGCGCTGTGTCAATTGTTGGCGGCATATAAATAAAACACAATAATAATAATAATAATAATAATAATAATGCATTTTATTCATAATCAAACATTTTTGTTTCTGTAAATCAAATTTTTATGTTACATAAAAAAAGATTTGGCCCATTTAGTCTGCCCATGTAGCAATTCAGAACTTGATCAGTCTTTGGTCTTGGTATTGATTGCAGGATAGCTTTATGATTTTGTTTGCATTCCCTTAACCAGCAGTAACTGTAATAAAACACATGAAATGATACACTTTTTTTTTATTCATGCAACACAGCACAACCAAAATACCAAATAAAGGAACAGGGAAGCATCACACTCGTTAGAGAATGAAGAAGCACACCAAGGAATGTGAAAAATGTTAATTGTGTCTTTTGTGATGAGGCAGGAATGGAAGTGAACGGGTTAAGAGGCGTGTACTAGTATAGTGGGCGGGGTAAGGGGAGTGAAGTTCTCTAATTTCTTCCTTAGTCTTGTGTAACAATTTCTTGCACGGCTGTTCTGGGGAGAGTACGATTTACACGCCCAGTGGGCAGGATCTGACTGGCCATCAGCAGCCATCAGAGAAGAAACTATTCGAATTCAGTCAATTCCCTGATGTAGCAACCGGCTGCATAGTTGCAAACATTGCCTTAAGGGGCTTGCACACTACTTTCTGATCTCTCCTTCTCGTGCATTGAAGGCGATACCTCAAGGAGGAGGTGTAAACAAGGAATGATCGATGGATATTTATTATAGATGGCATGCTGATCACACTATAGATCTCCCTAATTCTGAGACACTACAGCAGAGACTTTAACTGCAAGAGGAACGATTTGTCAGCGGTGGGACAGGTGCTGTAAGGTCAGGAAGGAGCTGGATCGTTTGGACTTTTGGATTTTATTTGAAGAAGACCTTGGATATTGTAGTTGGCTGTAGAAGGTGTCACACATAGTGACATTGTTCTGCCTGTGGGACTTGATCAAGCTGATGCAGACTAATCTCTAAAGAGGGAAGCCCTTTAAAGAAAGTTCCCCTACCTGCAACCGGTTCCTGGTGAGAAGAGAGATGAGTGACAGTAGTGAAGGGATCTCTTTTTCAGTCCCTGTGTCACCAATGCCAGTGCCGGAGTGCTGTATGTATGAAGACAAAATGGAACACAGGTTTCAAGGGGTAGCAGCAAGCAGTTGTGCAAGTGGGGGCAGGAGACTCCCTGCAGCTGGTAGTTTCTGGCATGAAGATTACATTCATGGTGCTCATGGGGGAGGAGCGGCTCCTTCCAGATGTGCCAAGGGTATCCCCCAGACTGGCACCAGCAGTGGCAATACCCGTACCATTACTGTGGTTTATGTGATCAATGAATGCAGTTCAGAACTGCAAGCCTGTGAAAATGCTGCTCTGCACAGCCTGCAGGAGGCGTGCGAGAGCCAAGGGGCGGCACTGGAGGCTTTGCACTTTGGCAAACTGGACTTTGGAGAGACTGCAGTTCTTGATCGCTTCTACAATGCAGGTGAGTCAGACAGATGTATTCAACGGAAGGAGTTTTATGGCAGATTACAGTATCACTACGTCACAAATAGTGTAAAAATGACAATTCTATGTCATGTTAAGATAATTAGTTGTTTGGAGGAAAGCTTGAGTGTTGATCATCTATTCTGTTAAAGAGAAACTCTGTTACTCTCCCTTAAAATGTAATATCGAGTCTTGGGAAATATTGAAATATATTATACTCATAATGTAAATATATATATATATCTTCTGTGAGATAATATTGTTGTAGTCAGGGCTTTGAAACTTGGGATTCCACTGCAGTGTCATTAGCAGAGACTTTTAAAATGCCCCCACCATAAACGCAGCACTCTGGACCGTGGGAAGCAGAATTAGGCAGAGAAAATAAAATGTGATCTTTTTTCCATATTTTTAAATATTCAACTGGATCCAAAATGATAGATCAGCTGAAGGAGCCGGATGTTCTGGCAATGGAAAGCCTTGTGATTTCTGCCTTGGGGTGTTGTGATCTCTTGCAAGGCAGTGAGGAATGTAGCAGGAAAAAAAATCTGCCTTGAGTCAGTGGTACATAAAGTACATGAGGCTTTAGGAATGTGTTAAAAGGCAAGCAGTACATTACCATGCAATGCACACCTATCCTAGGAGAGGCCAGAGTGACTATGAATGGGAGTATTGGCATATTGTAAACCCACAACTGGTTTGCATCAAGTTGTAGGTGTGACAATACATGTTAGCACAAGGTTGCAATCTAAAAGTGTCTGTGACAACAAAAATATGCTTTCGCAATTTCAATGAACCGAAAATACGAGTCTGTTTTTAGAAGCTATTCAGAGCAGGATCTGCCTCTAGAAATAGCAGCACATTTTTTGATAAATTCTGGGATCAAACTCCTGTGGGAAAATAAAGGAGCGTTAATGACATTCATTAATCTGTTTACAGATTGTTACTGTTTATAACCTCAAAAAGCTGCTGAATTCTGCGTCAACGAAAATACTTATTGTATCTCTGTGAAAATGTTACTTCTGCTGTGTATCATTTTAGACCATATTAAATATATTTGTGAGGATACATCCAGAATAACAGGATGATGGTGTTTAAATCTACAAATGTACGTTATTTCTTTGTTTGTTATTTCTTTATTGTTATTACACCATGAGTGTTATTTTATAAACTACAACTCTAGTACAGTGTTAAAAGTGGAGCAATAAGCAGGGACATTCCATTGGTCACTATGGTGACTACACCACATTTACTACTGTACACCACAACGCATCCTTTTTTAAGGTTGTGTGGAAGAATGTGTCTTGTGGCCTTAAGCACTAGTGTCTGTGTCTGAAATGCAAATACCCCCTATGCTTTTGTTTTCGGGGCCATAATGGACTAGCTTTACCTGCTGACCACGCCAATTTTTTCCTGAAGGGTCACAGTAGGTCACTGACCTAGTTTCCTTTTATTGATAGGTATAGAGAAGTAATAGTTTATCAATATCAGTCTTTTCCATGAGCAGTGAGCCTTACATATGGGACAGCAGAATGGTAGGCAGCACCAGGCTTTGTGCCACCAAGGCAGTGGCGTATTCTGTCTGGCAGCTTTACCACAGGCTGTGTGTGTCAGGCCTTGGGCAACAACCCCAATGAATGCACCAGTGATTCTTACCATGGACAGTGGTATCCTTATAATGACATATGTGACGAACACCACTGCTGCTGGTGTAACTTGCTGTAAGATCTACTGAGGTGCCTTGCTACTAATGTAATATGCGACATTGAGTTGATACATGATAAATTCATTCACAATGTGTGTGGTTTATGTCATCTATCTACACAAGTCCTGTAAAGGCAGGTTGACAAATGTTATCAATATTAAAGTACTCCATCTTGCGACCCCCAATGTTTTCTATTTCCTCTCCAGCTTTTCTGGTCCTCTGGCTGCTAAGGAGCAGTTATAGTATGTAACACAATGAACAATATGCAAATGATACATGCCTTTACAAGACACAGAGGGATCACATTTGAACCCCTCCAGTAGTGGGCAAAACATCAACAGTGTTCCCCTTTGACAGCATCACACAGCAGTTTTTATTTTTTATTTTATTCTTCGTCAATGGTATAAAAAAACTATCAAAGAAATTCAATAATGCATGAACATTGCCCAACTATAGTTCTTCCGTCAGGAGCATTGTGAACCATTTGCACAGCAGTTTCCTTACCATCGCCCTCCTTGCCAAATACCAAAAGTGGTTTCATTTCCTTGAATATTCAATAATGAGTCAGAATTCAAAGTGCATATTGCTGATATTTTTGGGTTTACATATTCCTTTCCTAAGAAAGGTCTTCTTTGGAAGTTAATCACCATAAACAAGTCCACTTGTGTTGCCTAGATAATCAGGGAATATATTCTTTACAAAGCCCCTCTCCAAAACAGCCGTGAGTGGTTATCTTTTGACACACTCCCATTAGCTGTGTTTTTGGTTAATGTTTATACAAAGCAAATAGATTGCTACTTTTTAGTTAGACTTTCAAGAGTGGATGTGATGGAGGTATAATAGAACTTTAAACTCAACTTCACAGAAGCATTCACTTAAGAAAGGAGAAAATATCCCTTTTTATTCCATTTATTCTGTGTAGCAGGACAGCAGAGGCATATAGCTTGTTACCAGCCGATGATTTTGTTTGGGTGATACGGTACCAGCGTCACTCATGCTACCCAAGAAAAGGAAATAGTATAATTGAGTCTGGCCTTTATGCAGCATTACAATTTGACAAAAATAATATGTACCCACACTATTCTAACTGGTAAACTGGACCAGCCACCACAAGAAAAGGTTGGGTACTGCCTTATCTCGTAGTGATAATATATTTGTTTGCAATGTAAATTTTCCTGCATGTTCTGGTCTCACGCAATTACGAGAAGCACTTTTCTCTACCTTAGGGAAGGGTGTGAATCCGGGCAATCAGCTCAAACAACAGCACATTAAAGTGCTGTTTTAGCAGTAAACATCTAACCCATCAAAATGCTGTATCTGTTTTCTTAGAAATTGTAATTTATTTTGTGTAAAAGGACCATAATTTGCACCAATATTTTTTTGTTAGCCCAAGGTGCCATCTATAGTATTTATTTGGTCCTGGAGCGTTTCTTTGTACGTAGCCTAAATATCTACATTTAAAGTGGAATTAGTAACCCTGCCTAGCAACATTTAAATGTTTAAAGTCTTTGGCTTTGTGAAAAAGAAATTTAGGCAATTCTCAGAAGGCTGTGTAAAGTCAAGATCGCACTTTTGGTGTGATCCTCATACCTTCTGCTGTGAGTGCAGTCTTCTGCCATTGTATTTCACCCAACCAGGCATATTCACCAACACAGTAAGTAACAGTAAGTAATTCCAGGAGTCCGCTTCATTCCAATATAGTATATAAAGCAGAAAAAGGGCATAGAACACTATTTTAATAGGAATGATAATTTATTCCAGCATAATACAGACAGAAATAAATCAATAAAATTACCAGTATCGGTATTTTCTATATTACCCAAACGTACTGTGAAAATTATGAATATAATTTAACTGTGAAATTAAATAAAGTAAATGTAGTACTTCTCCTTAATAGTTCTCAGGCAGCCTCCCTACTCCCGACGTTTTGGTCATCACAGACATTTTTTTGTATGTAGAAAGGCTGCAAATATATATACCGGTATATAAGGCTTTGCATTAGCCAAGAGACTGTGTGGAGGTATGCAGATGGTCTCACCCGATTGATAATTTCAACAATCCCCATATAGCAGGACACAAAAAGTCTTTACATCAGGAATGCGTAACCAAGTTTTGAGAGCTGAAAGCTCAACAGATCATAAATAACATGTTGCCAAGTGATGCACTTGTTTGGTTATGTGTTGGAGAAATCCTAGTACCATGGAACATTTGCTAATGTGGTTGCTGTGTTAGGCTATCATGGGATCCTAAACATCACTTGATCATTTCATATCCTTATCAATTCCTGCCCTATAGGGTTCTGCTTAGCTTGTATGGCATAGAGTTGATTCACTATTCCCCAGGCATCCACCAACATCAATAAGTACATAGGACTTGATGTGTTGTAGCTGAATTGAGTTGATTCCTTTAGCCTGGCACAGCACGAGGAGCCACACAGACTAAATGATGGCCAACAAGCATTTAGCAACTGAATCTCACATTCTCACATGCAGGCAAAAAATCTGACGTTTGTGGTTGAATGTCTACGTACTCAATCTGCATTATTTTTAATGTGAAGTAGTTTTGCTCTTTGTGGATTTATTGCAAGAAACGACATGCTGGCAGATACTGTATATCTAAAATAACCACAAAAGGTATTTTCACATGGAAAGCAAAATTTTACCAATGACTCTTGTACGCCTAATTTTAAGAATAAGAAATTTTGTATTGCATTCAGAGTTCTACGCTAACTTTTTAAAAGCAGTCCACTTGAAAGATATGTAGTAATAATACTATTATTACTATTTAATTTTTTTATATAGAGCCACAATATTCTGCAGTTTTGATTAAGTAAGGAAATAATTAACCTGGCTTTCTTAATTTCATGATGGCATGTGAGCTGGCCACCAGTTGTGAATACATTCTCAGATATAATGCCAGAAGAATTAGTATGGATATATACTATCTGGACTGGAAATATCTGTAAACTAGAGTGTTTTACCTTTTATTAAAGGGACACTCCAGCAATCATATTCACTTTAAATTAACATGTTGTCCCTCTTTCTAAAGAATCCCCCTGTCACATATAGGTATAGGAGTATGGATCTGCAATGCAGAGCTGGAATCACCTGATGGGAAAAACGCAGCACATGAATAGCATGAACTTAGTGTAAAAGGGACAAAGCAGAATCTTAGTCGAGGCAGGCAGAGCTTGGGTGCACTGGAGAATGACTTGAGATGTTAGTACAAAGGAATAAGACAGAAACAAAGATCAAGGCAAGGCAGAGGTCTGGTACACAATTCAGGATCCATTGGTGACTACACAGTTGGATTAGACAACTTGCAGTATATCCTGCAGTATATTTTATTTTTTTAACAATATTTAAAGAAGGCATATTAAAGTACATATAAAGTATTAGTTGTAGGAGCAACATTATTTAATATATAATGGAAAGTAAGAGTTGAGGACATACTATGGGTATATCTGAATTGCCTAATAATATCCAGTCCCTGTCAAACAAGATTAAGTTACTAAATTACATATTCTAGTGCAAGTAGTATTATGCTATATGTAGAGTGTATGGAATCTCCGTCCCAGCTCCTGCACCTTACATAGAATAAAAATCTCTATGTCTTTACAAGGTAATGTAGAACCAATCTTTGGTAACGTGGCTGCCTGAATTCTAAGAATTCCTTTGTGTTGAAAAAAGGGTGTCTGTTGTGGAACAGTACATTTATAGAGGACTTGTAAAATATTTTACTATTGCTGTGTGGGAACTACGTTGGTAATAATAAATCCTGAAACAGCAAACAAGTTTACAATTTATAATATATAAACCAAAATTTGATGTCCTGTGCGATTAGAATATATTTTTTAAAACCCATGCCGTCTATGTTAATGTTTGTATGTAATTAAACGTAACCTGGATTCAAACCTAATGAGTTTGCTAAGCAGGTATACGCAGAGGTTTGAAAGACCTTTATTGACTACAAGATATTTTTGACTTGGTCACTGACTAACCTTTTTGTCTTTGAAACACATGCTGTTTCACGATCATACAAAAAGTTATGACTTTCCTGTTTGAATATGCTAAGGAAAATGTCAAGGATTATTAGGGTCCAGCTTCTTGACTTTTTTAAATTTATTTAATCAAGTAGTCGTTTTGGGGCAGAATTGGCAAATATTTGTAGAATTTAGAAGTCAGAATATTGTTAGCAAATGTTAGGAGAGGTTGTAATCATCAGGGTGTTACCCAAATATATCACCTTGAGTATTTACTGGTATTCTTGTGTGGTTCAATGAAACTTTTTGAAATGGGAAACTTCAGTGAACACACAACATTTTTAGTACCCAAAAAGGCAGGGAAGCACTCCCATTGAAATGCACATTTTATTACGCATGCATCCTGAAAATCTTTAAGCACTTTAAAGTACTTTATGTATACACACTTCTGTAGAAGATGTGTTTACCCAAAGGTATCTTCTGCAAGAAAAGGAGGTGGGGGTGGGGAACTCTCCAAAAGGTGTAGAGAGGGTTCTGATGAATCCCTAAATGTTATTGGACCCAAAAAATTACAGTAAAATCTTGGGCATAATATGCACAATTTACCTCTTTTCAAGAGTCCTTTCAAGAGGGTGTTGCATATTATGCCCAAGTACAAAATTGTTTATGCTGCATGATTGCTCCATGAGAGCGATTGTGTTTTACTCCTTCAATGGCGTGATCGTGCTGATGGGATTGTGGCATTGAAGGGGTTAACGCCCTACGGAGTTGAAAATAATAATAATTAATAATAATATAAAAATCTCCAACAGCACAGACCTGGAACTCAAAGGTACTCCCAAAGGTCAGTCATTGTCAGTTACACTTTGCAGTTGATGAACCCACCCTCCCATAAGTGAGCGGCAGAAAGAGGGAGGGGTCATCCAGGTAATAAAAAATACATATTTTATAATTATTATTATTGCATAATGAAGTACTATCTAATCACTGATTAGCGACGTTTTAGGTCAATGATTATGGATTGGATACAAAGATCAATGTCAGTGGCCCAAACTTGTCACTTACAATTGATATGATGGTGGTTCAGATTTTTTTTTTACAATATTTACTTTACCCCGAATTTTGTAGGAAAAAACTTGTGAAAGTTATACCTGTGTATCATACACAGGTGCACTTTATACCCATTTATGGAAATACTAATTCATCATATCTATCAATGCGCATATGATGATTTTGGTATACCGTCACCAAAATGTATACAACAGCCGGTGAAAAAGTGACTGCTACGCGATTAAGCCACTTTTAGAAGCTACAATCAAATGTTTTGTTGTTGATCAGTTTCTCATAACCCCATGGAGGACTTTTGGCTGACAACCTCCATGCATAATTTCTTCAAGTCAGTAGCTTTCCAGGTTTTCAAGTACGAACTGTTTGTTTCAGTCCTTCTACAACAACTCAAATGGGTTTAGGCTGATGGACAGATGGTCTAATATTTTTGTGTAGAATATGTGGTTCTTTCATTAAAGGCAATTTATACAGGTGCTGATGCAAAGCATCCACGAACCAGACTGTTAGTATGAGGTTCTTTTTGTAGAATGCAATATTTGCTGTTGAAATTGTTTTACTTATGATTAATCTGTCCATAGAACATTCATCCAGAACTCTTAAGGAGCAACCAAGTACTTTTTGGCAAACTATAAATGATTGTTCATAATTTTCATCTCCTGTGGATTCATAAACAGTTACTTTAGCTGAGGCAAGAGAGAGAGAGGCCTGCAGATTCCTGGATGCAGGGCCGGCTCTGCCATGGAGCAGAGTGGGGCAATTTTGAAGAGACGGCACTTTGCTGCCCTAAGCTCGGCGCCACTCTCTCTCCTCTGCGAGCCCTCTAGCTCAGTCTCGGTGCCGGCTTGTAATGCTGAGCGCCGGAGTGTGATGTCATTTCTGGCGCTCAGCAGTGAAGCAGCGCGCACCGCGGCAGAGCAGGGAGACTCGCCGCAGGACTGCTGGAAGGTAAGTGAAGTACAAAGGAGGGGGGCTAGGCTAGGTAATAGGGAGGGGAGGTATATAATGAGCAGTGGCATCGCCTGGGGGGAGGCGGTGGCATTTCAAACTTCGCCCCAGGCGGCACTATGTCTTGGGCCGGCCCTGTCTGGATGTTATTACAAGGTCCTTTGTGGTGTCATGGATGTGTTTACATCTTACTCTTTGAGAGATTTTGCAGGTAGGCACCTCCTGGGAATATTCACTGCTATCCCAAACGATTGGTCAATATGGCTTTGACGGTGATTCAGAGTATTAGAGCCTCAGAAACTTATGCTTCAACAACTGTTTTCTGTGGTGTCCAGGGAAGCATTAGGTTAGTGGTGCCTGAATGCAGTAAGTGACACTTTTCCTCGCATAACTAAAACACACACAAGCAAACGCTCACAAACATTAACAACATATAATAACACACACTCATCCACACTAAATCCATACATAACAAACATACACTACCGCCATGTAGTACCACACACTAACACTAACCCTATACACTTACACATAGATACAAACATGGCCTTTCTTCCATCACCACTGCAGCTCACACAGCACTCCCTTCCTACCTCACTGCAGCTCGCACTCTCCCTGTAAGCTACAGCACTGCTACTGCTACTACAAAAGGGTCATGTAACCTGAAGCTCATGGAACAGCGCAGCTTAGGTGGAGTGGGCCTTGACAGAGCTAGGTGGTGTGCATAAGGAGTGATTTAATTTAATTGGTTCAAATTTGTTATGGGTGGGGTCACTATCAAGGTGGCAACCATTTTGTAAACGGTCACTTAACTGCTTTTCCAAATTCTGGTTGCACTACCCTCCCTCCCTTTACTAGTGGTTGTGGGGGTGACTGCCCTGTTTTGTCACAGCGGCAGGGATAGTTATTATTGTTTAGTATAGTGGATTTTCTTGTTTGGTTTACTAATTTGACTTGGTTCAAGTTAGTTTGGTAGGTTTCGAGCTGGCTTGTGGCTCAGAACCTGGGGTGGTGTAGGTGTGTCTCGGTATGCCCCTGCATTGGTTGTTTGGTTAAATTGGTGGTGTAGGGGTGTCTCGGTATGCCCCTTCATGGTTTAAAATTTGGTTAAACGGTCTGGTAGGGGTGTCTTGGTATGCCCCTACTGTGGTCAATCTGTTAATGTGGAGGCACCTGGTACGTGTTGGTGCCATTGTTATATGGTGTTTATTATGGGGGGTCATATTTATGTTTTAACCATGGTGGTCTGTTTTGACAATGATCTTTAAATATTGTAAATGTTAATAAAGCTGTGGAAATTATATTTGCACCTAATAAATTGTGTCATTATTGGGTACAGGGTACGGCTTGTCATGGGCGCATTGGTAAAACAACAATAATTAGGAGGGCAAAATATATATATGAAGTGTATTTGTTGTCATGTGATCCTCTAAACAAATAATAATATTAACTCTGCATTCAAACTGCTTTTCTTAAATTCCCCCCTAATTTTTAGACTATTTTAGACAATTGTTTCTGTTTATTTGACGTGGTCTGTTGCTTTTATGGTATTAGGGCTGTCAAGTGGCTCTTCACGCATAAACCTGTTTAACAGGTTTTAGATTTTATACATTTAGGGCCCTTAGGTTTTGGCTCATGTTACTTTTGACCAAACTGATATACTGAAATTGATCTGTGGCAGCAGTTAGCTTATGACACACATGGGTGGAACCAATGCCTTACGTTGGTTTATGTCAGTAATCTAAGGCTAAACACCCTTTCACAGCCCATGAGACAAGGTTTGTAAAAGCTAGACTGTCAACATGACGTATGAATGATGCTAGAGACAATAGTAGCTTAAAACTGTGCGTGACAGCTTAATATAACTAATACCGGTATTAAAAAAACAACGTTTTTGGTATAATTGTTTTTTTTTCTCAAATAAGTTGTGTTTAGGATATTGTCAAATGTGGGCCATAAATGAATGTAAAATGTAATTTTTGTATTTTAATAAAGCAATCGGTTAGCCCTCACAATAATGTGTTACCCAAAAATTATGGCACCGGCACTGGCAACCACTTCACAATGAACAATGCACAGAAGGAATTTCACTTTCAATGTTGATTGAGTTAAGGAAACATCTATCTCTAGAAAACCAGACTTCTCAACAGTGCAGCTATTCAAACGTGAGCTGTACTAGAAGTATTTATACAAGCAGAAAAGATGTGTTATTTGTTTTCAACTCTTCATTCATTAGTATATATTAAGTGACTTTTGTGGGGAGGGAGAGGTCTGTTGTAGAAGACAACAGTTGGCCTAAATAATGGGAGATCATACCAATAAAAACAAATCTTGGACAATGTTCTAAATTTGCTGCAATTGCAGTAATCACCTTAACGGATTATAGAATGTTTCTACTGAGTGCACCACAATTAGCCATTTGCTCTGAAACTAAATTGTGTTTTTTTGAGGCAATCAGATTGGAATGTAACAATCAGCTCTTTCAATTTCACCCTACTAACAGAGGCTTAAGACATACAGTTAATTATATGTATATTTATGGATGATTTACATATCATAAAAACAGGTCATCAATGGTGTTTAACAGCTTGTATAATGCTAACACAAATATCTACGCTTTTATCAAATAAATGAAAAACATTTTTTACAGAAATTACAGAAAACCCCCCAATCTTTTTAAAACATTGAGGGTCAATATTTAGGCAACATAAGAAAGGAGCTAGCTGTTAGTAGCAGGTAACGTTGTCAGCTAAGTTGCTAAACCTAAAGGGGAAAAACACCACTAACCCGAATTGAACACTTTTACTGTGGGTTCCGATTTAAGTCAGTGAGAACTTAGCTGAGCGGTATTCAGGAAACGTCAGAGCTTTAACCTGCCGTGGGTTAAAATAGCGAGAAAACTTGTGTGCTGGAGAAAACCGGCAAGGGGCCAAAGAAGATTATTTTTGTTTTATTAAGTGTATTCTGTTGAATTCAGTTTAAAAACTGTATATACCACCTATCTCTTGTAAGAAACACACCCTTTGTTTGGGGAATTCCCTCGTTGACAGCTTTCTTTCATTCTGTATAAGCTTAATGTGATGGGTCTGGTTGTATATTGGGTGAGGACAGGAAAGGATGAAAAGGAAGCCTTAGAGAACGCTTAAGACGAGGTTAAGGGAAATGTATGTTCAACTTAACAACCAATTTGTTTTTTATTATGTCCACAAAAATCTTAAAATAAGATGACAATAAGTTAGATGATGAGAGATGATTACACGCACCTCAGCATATGTCCAGACCTGCCTTTAAAGCTTAAGTCTGTAGAACCTAAATTTGCAGATCCTCGCCTATTTACAGGTTCCTCTCAGCATTACTTATGTAGTATGAGGAGCTCAACGTCCCTTTTTAATCTCAATAGTATTAGACCTGCCATATTTCCATCCTGTAAAAAATAGGAAGTAAACATAATAACACTACTATGTTTCACCAGTCAATCAGCCATGTAGTTTTGTGGGTTTTTACTTATTATGTATAATGATTTGACAAGTGTCCTTTTGTAATACCTATCCACAGACATAGACACAGTCATCACATGGTGGGAACTGCTTAGCTAGAGGTGGAAACTACCTGAGAGTCTGAGAATGCCCCTCTGTGAGTGGGATCTGATGTTGTACAAACCTATAAACTGCTCATTTGCTTTCATATTTTCATAAAAAGCTTTCTTTCTGTTTATCACTCTGCTGGGTAATACTTTAGGTCTGTCTGTCTGTGAGAATACTTACAGCCATCCCGTTATGTGTAGCTTTCAATTTAATTGCCCTGCCGCTGATTATAGTTAATTACATAAGGCGTCAGCCAAGTCTACAACAAGGAACTTAAAAACTACATTCCTATGAGAGTGACATAACATATCATCTAAATGGCTTAGATTAGAAGTATTCTCAAACCTTTCTGTAGTAACAAGGTCTCATTGTGAATCTTTAAGAATACTGTCTGTGTGAAAGCCAAACTATAGGCTCTTAATATGACAGACACTTATTGATATTAACTATACATTCACTTGGTATGTGATGCAAACTTGTTTAAACATGTCAGCCTGCCCAAATTCAATCTTTTATCGTTCAGTAGACTAAATAAACCAAGATAACATAAAAAATATATATAAGTGCGCCCTTTAGATGCGACGGTCCTTCCTCAATTGCAGGCTCTCAGGGACACGTAAGCTATTTTATGAAATGGGGATAAGCCGGGCAAAGGGCTGGCAAGGGCTTTTAGAGCCAAACGGGCAGCAACATTTATTCCTAAAATTAGGAATTCAGAGGGATATGTAGTACATACTTCAGATGAAATTGCCAGGTGCTTCCACAACTTTTATACAAAGCTCTATAATCTTCCCTCCCTGCCAGATACTAACGCTTCATATTTTGAATTGGTGGATGATTATTTATCTTAACACTTGCCAAGGAGGTTGATTGCGGAGGCTAGGGATTGTTTGGATACACCTAGTTCTCTTAGTGAGATTGATGCGGCACTGAAAGAAATGGCCGCTGGTAAATGTCGTGGCCCTGATGGCTTTACCATGATTTGTTATCGGCATTTCTTTCCAGTTTTGGGCCCCCAGCTTGTTACCTTATTTAACCTTTTGGCAACAGGTGCTTCTTTGAACCCCCAATCTAATTTGGCGCATATTCTGGTGATACCTAAACAGGAGAAGGACAATGAGTACTGTGGTAATTTTCGGTCGATTTCTTTAATTAATACTGATTTAAAATTGTTAGCAAAAGTTCTGGCCCTTCGTTTACAAGCCTTTCTGCCCACACTAATTCATAAGGATCAGGTTGGCTTTGTCCCTGGTCGAGAGGCCAGGGACAATAAGATTGAAATTTTGAATTTGATGTCTTGGCTCTTCCTTTTTAAAACATTGTCCGTGTTGGGTATTGGTGACAATTTTATCAGCCAAGTTAAAGCCCTTTATGCCAACCCATCTGCTCAAATAGGTTAATGGGGTTTTTCCAGAGCGTCTGTCACTGTCGAATGGTAGGGGACAACCCTGACACCTTTCACCTCTTTTGTTTATTTAATCATGGAGCCACTTGCCTGTGCACTCAGAGCCAATCATAATATTTTGGGGGTTCAGATTGGTGAGGTCACGCATAAACTCGCAATTTATGCTGATGATGTGATGTGTATTACGGCTGACCCTGAATCTTCGTTGCCACATATTATTATTATCCTTGGCATTGATATTCCGACGGAGGTGCAGACTAACCTTACTAATAGCTTTCCTTTTCGTTGGCCATACAATATTTAGGTATTTGGATTTTGGCTGACCCCAAGCAACTCTTTCCCTTGAATTTTCAGGCTCTACTTACTACCGTGGGGACCGACTTTGCGTAAATGGTCATTACCACATATTTCGTGGTTAGGTCGTATTAGTGTAATTAAAATGAATATCCTTCCCCGTTTTTTGTTTTTACTACACACGCTTCCAATTTTTATACCGAAGTCCTGTTTTAAAGCTTGTCAGAGATTTACCAAATTTATTTAGGGGAGATGGTCCCCTAGATTAGATTTATCTCACTTGATGAAACATAAACTGCACGGCGGTCTGGGTTTGCCAAACATAGAGCTTTACTGGCAGGCTTCCCACCTACGTCGGTTAATTGAATGGTCTTTATTTGTGCCAAATCAGTGGGTATCTATTGAAAATTTCTTTTTTGAACATCACATCTCAATTGTCCCCTGCATTACTTTGTGGGGTTATGGGAAAGGGATTTACAGCAAACTTTTTCAGATGCTGAGTGGAATAGGTGCATTACCATCATATTTCGTGGTTAGGTCGTATTAGTGTAATTAAAATGAATATCCTTCCCCGTTTTTTGTTTTTAGGCCGGCTCTGGGTGCGGGTCAGGGAATGGCTCCTATTTACCTGTGGTGGTCTTGCCCAGATATACGTCTGTTTTGGGATCTGATTGTTCACTTAATAAGAGAAGTGGATGACCCTGATTTTGTCTCTTCTCCTGCTTCACTTCTGCTACACCATTCTGGTCTCCCTTTTGGTAAGTATTGGTAGGATTTATATTTGACAAAACCCCTTTACCTAAAGCCTTCAGGTCCAGCTTCTTCATAAATATCCGGGAAAAAATACCAGAGCTGCTTTTCCACATCTTAAATGTGCATGTAAGGATCACCTTTATTATCAACTTTGAGTTTAAGGAAAAAGCTTATGGGCCTGTCTGTTGATGCCAGGAGACTGTTCGTATATATACTCATCGAATGACCCTATAAGCCCTTGATGAGCTGGAGTACTAATTGTTCTGTTTAAAATGTTGTCACAGAAAAGCTCCATTAATGCTTTTTCTTGGGACCTCAAACATCTGTAAGTACAAGGCGTTCAAGAGGGACACACAGGTATGGCCCCAAAATTCTTATTGCCCGAAACTATAGTAGTGACGCTCAAATGAAGTAGAAGGCACATGAATTGCAGAGATTAATGTCCTCCTTTAGAACAGACTGTAGCATTCATCAGATGAATGCTGACACATTCCCAGTTTGACTCTTAGTGGGTTTGCTATTTTTTCATCCTTTGTTTTGACAGGATACGAATGTATGTCTGGTTTGGTTTCTGTCGAGTGATTACAGTTGTGTGATGCATGAGGTCTATCGTGGTTTACAGAACATCTCCTACAGAATGTGTTGCCGGCACTCTGAACCCTACTTAGAGAGACGGATGTTTTTAATAAATATTTTGTGTTTTAGTTACTTTTACTACTTGGTGTGGGGAAAAAAATTGTTTTTTGTTAGGGGGAGGTATTTTTTACAGCTATATCATGTAATGTGATCACAGCTTGCTTTAAACTCGGTAACTACATCTTAACCTGAAAAATAAAGTATCTAGCTTTCCCTAGGTGAAGTGTAAGCTGTTTTTCTAAGGTTGTACCGTAAATGTATTCTGTAACATAAAATCGCCTCCCATGGGGGGAAATTGTGTCCTGACCCCAACACGCATACTGTAAAGTAAACTGTATAACAAATGTTGTATTTTTTTATTATCATTTATTTAGTTCTCCTTTTTAATCATTAAAGAAACCACACCTATTACGTTTAATCCTCACAGACTAGTAAATGGATTGTGCAGCGTTAATTATACTGCTTATTACACATGCTGACTTTTGGCATGTTATCGGAGCCGGATTGGGGGAGGTGTAGCACTGATGTTCCGCTGTTACACAAGATCAGGGTTACGGCCTGGGGTCTCCTTGATCAGCAGTTTCCTGCTGACCAATCCAATGTAACGGCTCAGCCCGCCAGTTCAACCAGAATAACAGAGAATGCCTGAACTCAGTACTGACACTGCAGGAGGCAATATTAAATGTAAAAAGGTTCCCAGAGGGTCTATCCATGAACACTGGCAATGCATTTAGCAATGCAGGGCCCTGCTTGCTGATCACTTCCTCATGGGCCCGGTCAGACCCCCTCTGGGCACTATCCACACCCCCGACAAAGGTGTTGCCGTTTGTTCACCTGTTATGTTGGTGTGTGTGGGGGGGTATGTTTAAGTGGTTAATCCATTGGAGAATTTCAGCTTGCCTATATCGTCCCAGCTAAAAATGTATTAAATCTAATTGGAAAATAGCTGTTCTCATATGTTTAGCTGGGCAACCTAATGGTTTAGGATTCACTTTAAGATTACATTTTGTTTTTTTCCAATTATATGTTTTTCACAAAACTTTTTTTCCCAGTAAGTATCATGTTACTTTTCAATTTGCCTTTTTAATTAATTTCTAGCTGTCACCTCGAATGACGGCATGGATGTTCATTTTTGTTCTCTTTGGGGCTTTCTGATGCAGTGATTATGACATTTTGTTTTGTGGTTCACTCCAGATAACATTTTTAATGCATCTTCATGAAGGTTTTTCCAAGTGTCATTTTTTCAATCATTATATTAACCTTCAGATGGCTAAAGAGATTTACGTAACAGCTGTTAAGTACTGAATTTTTTTCTTTTATATATGGCACAGGTTTTTTTTTTTTGTGTTCAAAGATATTGCTATGTCATCTTAAATGTAACCATACAGCAGTTAAACCCCTTAATGTTTAAAACAAGGTTGTTAAATCTAATTTCTCTTATTACTAATTTCTCTTATTTACTAATTTATTAAAGCTCACATGACCTTTGGCGCACATAACTGATGGCCCTTGGGTAAAAATCCAAAACCCAAATCCAAACTTTCTGGTGTATGCACCACAATTTGGACTCACTGAACATTTGCTTAACAATGTGTAACACATTGGGACATGAATCTTGCAGATGAGCTAAATGTATGGGTTTGTATTGCTATTGTATTTGACGTGTAAAGAGAAAGGCTGATTGACAACTCTTGGTTTCCTATTGCCAAATCTCAGGGATTGGAGGGGGTCTGTTCATAACCCCTTTAGCTAAGAATCTAGTCCTATTTCATACCACATGAGACAAAATATCTATGGTAGTGGCTTGGTTATAGGAATTGAGTGCCTTACAGTATCTTCTAAATAATAAAACAAGTTCATATCAACTCCCACATCTTCATTTCCAGCAGATTCCCAGAAGCAAATTAGGGTCCAAAGCATCTACTATAGTGTGTTCTTGGTCCATAACAAGGCCTGTGGACAAATAGGCCAGAATTAAGCGAATGACTATCTTGCATATGGTCAAATCTCCTTCCCACTTCTTATATAATCTCACCATGTGAACTCCTTCTGCTAATTCCAGCACAAATTGGAAAACATGTAAAAATGGTAATGTCTGTATTCATTACTGGCAAACATAAAATGACCTAACCACATTTCGGTTAGACTGTAGTCAATTGTTTTTGTGATGGATATGTAGGATTGTCCTAATGGTTTTTTAATAAGTCTGACATATTTGCCTTAAGGCATTTCAGGTACAGTGCTTAAATGGATGCCGCACAAACATTTCCTGATCGTTGATGCAATGCCATCAGGACATCTTGTGTCTTGCAAACATAAGTTTAATTTCTCATGTAATTTCTAGAAGAAAGCAGGAAACGATCTCAGGGCATTGGAGGGGGTCATTCTGAATCCAAATGTATGCTTTAGCTAGAAAGAATCTAGTGCGTGCTATTTCATACCACATGATGACAAAATATCTATGGTAGTGGCTTGGTTATAGGAATTGAGTGCCTTACAGTATCTTCTAAATAATAAAACAAGTTCATATCAACTCCCACATCTTCATTTCCAGCAGATTCCCAGAAGCAAATTAGGGTCCAAAGCATCTACTATAGTGTGTTCTTGGTCCATAACAAGGCCTGTGGACAAATAGGCCAGAATTAAGCGAATGACTATCTTGCATATGGTCAAATCTCCTTCCCACTTCTTATATAATCTCACCATGTGAACTCCTTCTGCTAATTCCAGCACAAATTGGAAAACATGTAAAAATGGTAATGTCTGTATTCATTACTGGCAAACATAAAATGACCTAACCACATTTCGGTTAGACTGTAGTCAATTGTTTTTGTGATGGATATGTAGTTCAAGATTGTCATTATTATCCTAATGGTTTTTTAATAAGTCTGACATATTTGCCTTAAGGCAGCGCGTTCTGTTTTCAGGTAGCGCAGTGGGAAGCTTAGGAATGGCTACTACCAATACACATGCCGCACAAACATTTCCTACACGACAGATCGTTGAATGCAATGCCATCTGAATGAAAGGACATCAAGATAAAAGAGATAATTTGTGCTTCATTTTCTAAAAGCGCAGCTGCAAACATAAGTTTAGAGAACAACTTTTTTCTCATGTAATTTCTAGAAGAAAGCAGGAAACGATGACTCAATAGGCTGCTTCATTTGAATTTTAGCATAGCTCAGAATGTCATAGTGTGGATCCTCCTGAATGAGGCATTGTTATGTGTTGTTAGAAAATAATCTGATAATTATCATAATCTTGTTTCAAATGTATGCATATATGAGAAAATCCATTAGTTAACACATAGAATGCCAGAATACTGGGATGTGAAATACACAGTGCGTGCTTATATTTTTTTGCACATTTTCACTGTATAGCTGTGAGCAATCTGTTGCCACTACATAAATAAAAGATGAATCAGAACAAAACAGGATGTAAAAACAATAGTGAATTTTCTTTTGTTAAATGTAGCTGTTTCATACTTGCTTAATATTGAATTTCCCCAGCTTCCTACTGGCAGTATTTCAGATGCTTACACAGTAGTAGAAGTAGAACTACCCTTACGAAAAATTACTGCAGTTTTTCTGAAGTAATACTGCTGGTTTTTGGACATGAAAAAACTGCAATACTGCACTTTTACTGCAGTATTACTGCACATTTACTGCAGTTTTACTGCATTTGTACTTCACTGTACTGCAGTTTTACTGCACATTTACTGCACTTTTTTTTATATTGCAAACCTACAGTTGTACTTCAATGTACTGCAGCTTTATTGCATTTGTACTGCCTTACAAAAATAACTG
>VKOC01000005.1:21333659-21362268 GCA_009364415.1 Spea multiplicata | reverse complement strand
GTTAAAAGGCATTTCTGGAGGCAGAGTGGCATGAAGGGGGTTAAAAGGCATATTATGGGGCACTCTGCTTCCAGAAAAGCCTTAAGCCCCGTTGTAACACCCCCCCCCCCGATTTACCACTGCTTTTGACTCCCTAGTGTCTGGTGGGGGCAGAGGGTGGAGGCTGGCATTTATGAAATTAAAGGGGCCGGCATCCTTTGAAGACGTGGGACGAAGTGCTGAGGCACGGCCATTGGGAGGCACAGTGCGTGCCGGCCAGCCCCTTTAATTTTATTAGGAGCCGGCGGACAAAGGAGGCGTCTTTCAATCCCGGTGGGCCAGTCCGGCCCTCTGCGCTCCCCCTCCTGCCAATCACCCTGCCGGTCTGCCCCTGCAAAAAATACCGATACCGGCAGGGTGCTCTAAATACCGGCTGTGCCGGTGAAATACCGGCCAGGTGGCAACCCTATCTCTGGCAGCCGGTAAACGTGTGTGCGATGCATGCAGACAAACTCTGCTGCTGCCCGGCTCTTCCGCTGGGGCTTCTATGACGGGGCGTCTGCGTGACATGACCATTCCAGTGCTCCATCATAGAAGCCCCAGCGGAAGTGCTGGGTAGCAGCAGAGGTTGTTTATGTGCATTGCGCAGACGGCCCCCGGGTGCCCAACTAGCAGCAGATCTTCCGCATTTTAGTGGATGTGAGGAGAAAATTAGATATAGTTGGGCTCTGTATGAAGAGTGCTTTTATGCTGGTTGACATCTGCTGACATGGTGTTAATAATATAACTTAATAATATAACATTATTTAGCCGTTAATACATATGCCTTATTTAATAAATGTATTTAATACATAGACCTTACTTAAATACAGTTTATTTTTTGTATCGGGACAAATAGATTGTCATGAGGGACAAGTAGATCAGGCTACCATTTTAGTTCCTTTGGACAAGTAGATTTTTTTAAATTTCCACACCCATGTGCCCACTACACACTTTTGTAGCATGCGGCTGTGTGTATCCATACACTTAAGGATAAGTTCTGCTGCACAAACTGAAATAAAGGTATGCGGGAGGCGCCAGCCAGCACCAGCCACAGAGAATTTACTCTGTTCGATGGTCAGTCTGGGCCTGCTATTGTCTGTAAAACTTGTCTGTTGAAATAACTGTGACTGCTGCCCTGTTTGATGCTTTTCATTACCATACTAAGGGAGCACTACATTTGTCCATGGGTTTCCTCAGAAACTAATGCATCAGTCAATTTACCCCAGTAATATAGGCTGCTGGACAGACATTATGCAACCTTGATGGTTACAGACGCTAGGGCTAGTTATTCCCCATCATTTTTATGAGATCAGACTACAATTGCTTCACTGGGGCTGGTTCCCAAAAGGGGATGTCTGACACCTTCTTGACTTGTCTTTAACCTTCAGCAGCACTAGAAGGTTAAGGAAGCATTCCACACTTGGTTTTACACTGCAGGGCCGCCACCACCACCAAAAACATCACTGCACCAATGGCTACGAACATCCAGCACCTTGCTATGGAACTCCAACAAATTGGACCAGCTTGATTAATTGATCCATTACAATAAGGAGGGTGATATGGTGATAGCACCAGTAGCAGCAGGGCACTGGGAGTAGGTCGACACGGGCAGATATCTAGCCCCACCGTACAAGACACTGAATTTCACCCAAAATTGGAAAAATATTTATCCCCCAGAATAAGGAAGGATACTGAGCTCCAGTAGCAGTACCTGTCCACTACACACTACAATTGTTAAGTGTGTAGTGGCAGGCACTGCAAACAGACTGAATCTCCTCCTCCCTCATATTAGAAACAAGAACAAGAATTGATCCACCAGAGTAAGTAAGTGCAATGAGGCACAGGGCAGGACACAGGCCAGATACTGGGATACAGACACATCCAGCCACAAGACTGCCCCCCCCCATATTAGAGTAAGGAAGGTGAGAGAGGCAGCAGTGGGCCACTGGGCCTGGCAAGTAGTCCCCTTGGAGCAGGACTGAATTTCCGCAAATTAAAAAAATAAAAAAGGTACCCCCAGAGTAAGAATGGTGAATGCGGAGGAGCTGCAGCAGCATTAGTAGTAGTAGTAGTAGTAGTAGTAGTAGTAGTAGTAGGGCACTGGGCCTGGGCAGGCAGGAACTGGCAGGTGATAGGCACATACAAAGATAACAAAAAAAACTTGGCCTCTAATTCGTGGACAAATTAACTTTATCATTTATCATATCATATATTATTTTTCATTCATATTTTTCACCGTTTGGCTGGTAGTGAAAATGGGCTTCTTTTTAAACAACATTTTAAACAACTAGAAGACAGTAACACTGGGCACAAGGTCAGTAGAATGCCTAGTTTTGCCAATATTTATCAAAGAAGATGAAGAATAATATTTGTAGAGATAAAATGATAAAACAAAATATTTTGTGTTTTGCCCTAAAATAGTAAGAAATGCCTGATGCAGTCTGTGTAAGTGGTATCTATAAATTATATTTATGCACTACAGTAGTACACTACAGCTTCTCCAATCCACCCCACACCAGTAAATTTTGTGAACTAAAATAAACTACTTTTACTTTATTAATTAACTTGCAGTATTTGTATATCAGCAATATGCATCAATCTCAGCCTCTGCTAAGCTGTCACTGTCTCCAACTCATCAGTCTGTACCTACTGCTACCAACAAGTTAAAATGGTTTTAGCACTGACCTGCTTCAGGGGTTGTGGCCTCCCCGGTACCTACCTGCACGCATGGTGGAGTTGCGCATCTGTCCAGTCTATATGGCAGGACTCCTTCCACAAGCTTTCCCAAGCTTTGGGTCTTGCGACTCAGGGTATGCCAGAGGTGGCCCTATTGGGTATATATGTCGTGGAGCCAGAGCTATCAGCCCATAACCACAAACTCATTCACCGCATCTGTGCAGCGATTAAACTAACGATCGCGAGGAGATGGAAAGGGTCTCCGCCTACCAATACCGAAATTTAGACCGCTATCTGGAACCTTATCGTCATGGAGCACCTTACGGCCAAACTGAAAGATGAGATGTCCAAATTTTCAGCCATTTGGGAGCCTTGGCTCGCTAAGCACAAAGATATTACAACCAGGTCGGCTCTATTTCATCTCTAAACAGTTATGTCTCCCGTGACGGTCGTCATCTCCTATTCCTCATTCCTTCCTCTTTCCTTTCCCCACTTTCGGATTCTTTTTCACCCTCTTTCTATGGTTTACTTTACTTACATAACACAAAAACACTTCTGTGAAGCTCGTTATTCTTCAACGCCTGAGCAGATTACTATGTCCATGCCAGCAGTCATGTCACTAGACGTTTCTGTATCTGTAACATTGTACCGATTTATCATATACACAACTGTATATCTGTTCATTTTGTTGTACTGTTTCGATGTTGCGTTCATTTGAAACTTGACTTGAATTTTTAAAAAAAATGGTTTTAGCACACATATATCTAATGCTCTAAATGAACAAAACGCATAGTGTGTCAGACTGCAGCACTTTCTGGGAGTTTGTCGTGTATTATATACAGTGTGTGGAATAGGGAACCACATTGATTAGGTGCAGCTGGTGGTGTGGGCAGGCGCTGAAAAGGTCACTTTTTTGTGTGTGTGACATTGTGTATTTTTTCAACCTCTTGTTTTTTGGCTACTTGATATGTACCCTCCTACACATAATCTTAACCTCATCAAGAAGCATCAAAGTGGCTTGTAATGGCGGCTACACATGCCAAAGAATGGACAAATCCTAATGACATTTCTGCACTTTTTTCAGCTAGTTTTCTGCAGTTTTGTCGTTCTACTTTTCGTAGATTTGTAAAAATGCATGAATGCATTTTTCTGCATGCATGTCTACTTGCAACTTGTGTGTATGAATTCACTCACATCCTGTTAGAGCACACTATTTCATGGAAGTGATGTCCTTCAATTCACTGAGTTTATGTGGGGTGGTAAAGAATGATAGGGAAGGCTCAATTTTTTTTTAAATATAAGCCTCCTACATTGATGTGCAGACTTGAGTTGTGGTTCAGCTCCTTGATTTCATTATACATTATGAACAGACAGGCTGTTGGGTTTGTGTGTTATTCAGTTACTCTGCACCTGCAATTCTATGTTTCATGTGTTATTTATTAATACCTTGAAATCGAGGGTTCGTATGGCTTATTTAGTTGATCAATACCTGCAATGTTGTGTTCCATGTGTTGTTTGATCTATACCTGATGTTGGAGTGGAGGGCATGATTGTATGCCAGGGAGTGTCAGGTGGAGGTCCAAGCAAATGCTTGCCCAGGGTCCAATCAATATTAAAAGTGGCCCTGAATTCTTCTGGAATTGGTGAATAAACCCAAAACAGTTGAAACAGTGGATACTGCATTTAAAATATTTGGGACAAGCTTTTTCCCTAGCATTTATGTTCAAAATATGTGTGAAACCGCATGTAGAAATACATTTTATAGCACTAGGTGAACAAGGATTTTTGTTTTGATTTTTTTTTGTAAATTAGGACATACTGGTCAAAGTTGTTTTTTTAATGATTATATACAGACTTGCCGTACATTGTCACTGTAAGTTGAACTGTGGAGTATATCATGTTTTCTTATTTGCACAAACCGCTTGGTTCACAGGCAGGTCAGACAGAGGGAGCACTGCAATGCCTCTAGTGGATATTTTATGTACAACAGCGGTTTCCCGGAAAGCCACTGTATTCATTCATACTCCCTTGGAGGGAAAGCGAAACTAGGGCTTTATAAGAATTGCAAAGTCACTCCCTGTTTCCTAGCAGTGCAGGGAAAATACCTTGGAAGCCTCTCAGCCAATGGCTGCTTGTGTTATTTCCTCACAGCTGCATGACTTGGATAACTACTCTACAGTAAACTCTAAACATATGTTCGAAGGCACGTACAGTTAATTATAAAATGGGGGAATTATCAAATACAGTAGTGCTTAAGTATTAACCCCTTAATGACAAAGCCCGTACATGTACAGGCTCGAAATGCATTGTTTTCAATGGGTTTGGAGACCGCTGTGCAAGCATATGTATTGAAAGTAGTCCTTTTACATAGATATTTTGACATAATATATCTTATTCTCCAAAGAAAACCATATAGGGAGCAACTTACAAAAGTAGAATATTTGACAACTTGCATTGCCTATTAGTAACAATGTATATATAAAAATAAAATACAATGATAATATGGGCATGTCTTAGAACAATTCCAGACTGCGGCATTTCCGATACCATATTAATTAATTTCACACATGCAGATAAGGATGCCAGGGATGTCCAAAGTATGATACCTATTACATATACTGTGTTACCATAAGCATAGCAAAGATTAAACAGTGCTGTAAAAATATTTGCCCCTTTTCCAAGTAATTTTAAATTAAGACACAGACAATGCAAGTACATACAAAATGCAGCTTTTTAAATTGATCATTTCATTAAAGGTAAAGAGTTAATCAAAACCTGTATCACCCATATAAAAAAGTAATTACCCGCTAAAACCTAACAACTGCTTGTGCCACCCTTGGCACAACAACTACAATTGAATGTGATACTGGCAATGATCTTTTTACAGCACTGTGGAAGAATTCTTGGTAGAATTGTTTCAATTCAGTCACTTTGGAGAGTTTTTGAGGATAAACTGCCATTTTAATCAAGTTATACTCCAACATCTCAATTTTTCTTTTTTTAAGCCATTTAGAGGTGGACTTGCTAGTGTGCTTCATATCATTGTCCTGCTGCATAACCCAAATGCGGTTGAGATTTAGCTTACAAATTGATGGCCATACATATTATCCTTCAGGATTTTCTGAATTACTAAAATGCTTAGCTCCATTAATTATGGCAAATTGTCCAGGACCTGAAGCAGCAAAGCAGCCTCCAAAGCAACCATACTGTTGGTATGTAATCCTGTGTTATAACAAAAAAAAATCACCTTTGAGTCATCAGATGTTTTTTGCAAATGTAACACTTTGTTTTGTTTTTTTGGTCAGCAATGATTTTCAACTTTTTTGTCTTTCTGAGGCTAGGTTTCCACTTGGGTATTTTTTGCAAAAACACCCATAATAACGCCAATCCAGTCACGCTGCATTTATTATTAAAAAAAAACCGCTGCGGCCAGATGTTAGCACAATGCCATATCCACTTGGCATTCTTCTGTTTGGCGTTTTTTCAGTCCTCTTTGGCGTTTTACTGCTTTTATGGGCTCTGTGGCAGTTTTTCAAAATCGCAGCGTGTTGACACTCTGGTGTTTTTTGCAAGGAAATCTTGGCGTTTTTCTCCAATAGAAGTCTATGGGAGAGAAAATGCCATGAAAACGCCATGTGGGTTTTGCCTTGGCGTTTTTTATGGCGTTTCTTTCAACAGTTACAAAACAGGGGCAGCCCCCAGGAAGAGGAAGAGCTGCCATTTTCCCAGTACTGTGGTAAAAATCTTATCTGCTTGTACACTGTGTGCTGTCTCTGTGTAATTTATTAGCAGCATTGCACCCAGAATTGTCTTTGATGTGTCCAAGCTTATTCAACTAGTGAGTATCCCTTGCCATTCGCACTATCATTTGGGGCCAATCTTCCTAGAGGAGCAGACATTCTGAATAAAGCATGCCTTACAAACCACAGAAAAGAGAAAAAGGGCCGCCGGGGCGTGTTTAAGTAGAACTCTACCAAGGAAATGACATCAGGAGGGGGCAGATACTTGCCATTTTATCCTAATCCCTTTTAGCTGGGTGAAAATCTAACTTGTAAATGCTGGCAAAACTGCCTAAGGTCAAAAAAAGCAATTTCCGCAGAAAGGCTAAAACGCCAGAAAAAACACCAGAAAAAAGCCAAAAACGCAGGAAAATGCAGTGGCAGTTTTCCTGGCGTTTTTCATCAAGAAAATAACGCAGGAAAAATACCCAAGTGGAAACCTAGACTTATTGAGGAATTCACCACTGTTCCACATTTTCTCAATTTGTAGATAATGGCTCCAACTTAGTTTTGCTGGAGTCCTAGTGCATTAGAAATGGCTTTGTAAACTTTTTCCGACTTATAGATGTCAATGACTTTGTTTCTCATCTGTTGTTGACTTTCTTTAGATTGTGGCACCTATAAAGCAAAGCTAGAATTTAGTGCATACCAGAACATACCATTTAAACCACCTATCTAAGGCATAAATATTGGGGATTCCACAGTATATGGCCATTTATTGCTTAGTCCCCACTATCCCAAAGAACCCCAAGTTTGGCTAATCTTATGTAATTATTCATGGCCATATAGCTTATCAAGGAGCTGAATCAGTGGGATTGCATTTTAACCCAAAGTTATTTTAAGGCCTTCTCTGGACATAATCACTGAGGCAAGTGTGTTGCAGGGTTGCTGCTCAACCCTAAGGTTTGGTCTGTGGTAAAGAATCACAAGGTGCTCAGCAATAAAACTGCACTGATTTATTCACATTGCTGAGCACCTCGTGACTCCTTACTACATTTGAGGGTGTTGGGTGGAACCCTGCTCGTGCAATTAAGGTGCTGCCTGACCGTCTCCTAAGTATGCAAAGTTTGGTCTGAACCTGCATGAACGCACAGCACAAAAAATATACAAAAAGGGCAGTGCACAAAAAAGTATAAAATGCATACACATTCAGATTCCTGGGTTGCTGCTAGAATAAAAATAATGACCAATAAATACATAAAATATAAACTACTATAACATGGTAAAAAATCTGATATGCCCACGGGGCTTGAGTCAAATGCCTTTCCTTAGACCTGATCCTTATTAGGACACAAACCATTCAAGGTCCTTATATTACTCCTAAAACTTGATAAGCTAAATACTTGATTGGAGCATAGTACGTGACTCGCAGTCACCTGATAATTTATAGTAAAATCATATCACACCTAAACATAATATACATTAACTAAGACAACAGGAAGCTGCTGGAAAGTACATAGGTCATCAATAAATGTAGGGATGCAGAATGGATTTAATCATTAGAGAAACATATTAATGCTAAAGGGTTTGCTGCATTATGAAGTCTTCCGTGGGCCAAATTTCAGCAGGTCAATATTAATTAGGGACCAGACTCCCATCGTCCTGGGTCAATCCTCTTATTTTATCTTCACTGGAACAATGGAGGAATGCTGCACATATTAACTAAGGCACAGTTGTTAGCACAGCTGGAAGAAGAGTTTTAAGTAGAATTATCTTCATCAGAACAGTACACAATTAAAACATTAATAAAAAAATAATTATCCTGTCTCCACAGAAGCTGTTACCTACAGAATGGCCTTCTATAAAAATATTGTCTTTTGAGTGAGGTGTTTGGCCATGGACAAATAACTCAGTTCAAAAGTATCTTATATAGGGTTCTACGAATGTTAACCCAGCTATAATATAACAAGAATTATTACTAGTAGATTGTTGGGTATCATAAATGTAAATGGAAAAATAACCCCTACAAAAAATAAAATGTATCACAAAAATAGCATACATTCATTAAATCCAATACATAATGATGCACACTTTATAATCGACTTAGTATTGCCAGTAAATGGAGAATGATATATAGTCTCTCCAATCTAAATTATTCACCACTGTGTATTTCACTATAATGTTTTTATTCTGGATTAGGTGTGCCTTATATCCTGTTTTCTGGGCACGGATTTCCACACGTACCCTATATTTAGTCTGTTATACTTTATACTGTATATTTGGGGGCTTTGCATCTCTATTTAAGATTACATATGAGCAAGATATGTGAAGATTTTCCATATGTGGCATAGACACAAAAAAGCTCATGGTTCTACTGCTCCCATATTGCTTTTGATCTTACACGCATTTTACACTTATACAGGGCAATGAAAATAAGTAGTTTTTTTTTTTTTTTAAACTTCACACTATTGTACTCCAGCCAGGTTATCCAAAATAATGCAGCCTGTTCCTGCTATTGAGGTGTAGAGTTGTATGCCCCCCCATGCCAATTGCCTGCTGATTTTATTATTTGACCCTTTCAGTATCAGCCATGTATGCTATAAGTGGTTGGTATTGTGGACGCAAGGAGTCAACCACATACCCTCTATGTCGGTGGCCCCTGAGCCAAACAGCAGCCATCTTTCCATGGACAGAGGGAATCTTGCATGTTTAACAGAACAGGTGCACCAGAGGTGCAAAGAAAGGTTGGCAAGCCTGCAGGAATATATATTTTATACATATTATTTGTGCCTTGCGAATATCATGCGCTGCATTGGCAATCTAAACGTATTTTATAACCATAGTAAGACAGAAATTTTAGTTGAAAAAAGACACAAGTCCACACTAGTCGTACAGAAAAAGACCTTTATAGAGTACCCTACAGGATTCGATTGCGTAATCAAAACCAGAGAAAACAACTAGAGACAGTAGAACTCAAACACAGTGTCTGAAAATTACCGGTAACTTTTATTAGTATTCTTTAAAACAAAAATAGTTGCAACCTGGTATATATTGCACTCCATATATGCAGCCCATGTCCCTTGGAGGTGAAAAATGGCAGAATAGAATATACAAGTCACCACTTCTGTAATAACTTTTCTCTTTGTCTAATGTTGAACAACACCACTAAGGAATAGAGGACCGTCTTCCAACATCATGATTAGCCTCCTACGTTATATAACTCAGCTGCTGAATAAAGAAAATAAATAAAAAGTTGTGGTATAGCCCAACTCTCATTTGTACATAGTGTTCACCATTGTTCGTCAGGTGGTAATACACGCGCAGGCAGCCTGAAAGCGCTAACACCCATGTTCTGTTCCCCACACTCCCCAAACACTGATTGGTGCCTCTCTTCTAAATCGATCATCTAGGAAGCTACAGGTTTCACAGAAAGGTAGATTTGTAGCAGGTTACTCCTGGTCTAACAGGAATGCTCATGTGCACGTGGTACCGTCTGTCATTCAGCTAAACACAACTTTACTTTAAAGAACAACTACGTGTTTAGCTGCAATTTTCCTCTCTCTCATTTAGTGTACCTACACAAGTTATATATTGTTATATGTTTATATTTATTTCCAGAACAAGAGAGGCTTTATTCAGATACCATTGTTTTGATAATCTAATTTCCTATAAAACAAAAAAAAGTTGATTCCTTGAGTGAGGAGACTTTGAAGAAATCTTGCTAATTTACCTATGGGTAATACAGGACATACCAAGCTATTTTTGCAGCAAAAGCTCAATGTGGCTGAACTTTCATAATTTATAGTGATGTCAAGAAGCCAAAACATCAACCCTGCTAGCAACTGTATAGTGAATAGACCCCAAAGACTGTGAAGAGGAAATACTACCATTCAATTTTGTAGCAATGTTTCCCTAGACTTAGAATGTCCCTAAAGTAGCCTTCCACCTAATTATCCTGAAGAGGGAACAGGTCACTGTTTAAGACATGCTTTCAAACATGCTTTGCCATGTTTTTTGGTGCCTAAATTTTGATGCTGTGCTAGTACACCTTCTATTACTTACAGATCAGAGAGTCTTTTTGATGTTTTAGGTATACTGTTTTACTCAATGTGTAACTGTTGTCTATTTTTTCTAATTCACTATGCTTTTTGACACTGATTTCCGTAAATGCATCATTAGATCTGAAATTATATATATCACTGTCTGAGAATGCAAAGTCCCCATAATTGAGTAACTTAAATGTCTGAGCTTAGACCAGCCACCCCTACTACTTACCTGCAAGGTTGCAGTCCCCTATGTTGACCGCCAGGCGTGCTGCATTTTAAAAATGCACAGAGTAAGATCATTATGGAGCCTGTGATTGCTAGGCAGAGCTACATAGTTAAAAGGGCCCATGGAGCAGTGGCACACTGGAGACCCTGAACAACCAATATGGTTATAGTCTGACGCCCCTTTAGTACTATCTGCCTAGGCCTAGTCACTCTATACCACTGTCTGAGCTTGCACAGTACCCATGGCTCAGAAATTCACTTGCCTAAGTGTGCATGGTCTCTACAACTCAAACTGATCTGTAGCCTATTGTACTATCCAGACTCAGAAAAAAACAATGTGTGAGTTTTATATAGTCCTTGTGAATCAGAACTTCTGCTGTTTGAGCTTGCAGTCTTCATGACTCAGAAACCCCCACTTTCTGAGCTAGCATTGTCCTGAGATTGCACAGTGCATATGACCCCATTGCATAAGCTGTCTGGTGCCCTTGACTCAAACTAAATTATCTGAGCTGACATAGTCCCCACAATTTTGAAACCCACTGTCTGGTCTTGTAAATCCCCCCATAACAAAGTAATTATAGTTTTTGAGCGTGTACAGTTGCCATAACTGAATAACTAAACCCCCACATTCTCAGCATGCATTATCTCTATTACTCAAAACGCATCATTTTAGTATCCACAGTCCCCATTACTCAGAAAGCCTACTTTCTGGCTAGCATAGTCCTCGTAACTAAGGAAGTGTATTATCTGTTCATACACGTGCCCATATCTGAGGAACCCCACTGAGTGACCATGCATGGTCCCCAAGTCACCAGAAACCCTCAGAATGAGACTCGGAAGACCCTCTATTTTAGCTTGCATTGTCTCAATAACTGAAAACCTTATTGTGTGATCCTTCAATGTTCCCACACCTGAATAACCTGAGAAACTATTCCAATTTATCCAAGTTATCATAATAGTGAAACCCCATTATCATAACTAAAACAAACCCTATAATTAAGAAAACCCACTGCCTTTAGTCTAAGCTGGTCTTTAGAGAGCATAGATGTCCTGACTTTACATCTTTTACTGTGTTTCCCCAAACCTAAGTAACATATGCGCATCTACCATTTAAAAAAATAGTAAACAACTAACTGAAAATACACTGTCATAAGTGATTAGATTGATGGCCCAATTGGTTCCTATCTGCTGACACATTCAGTTTGTAGAATTAAAATTGCAGTTTATTTATTTGAAACCTAGGTATTTCCTTTGCATTTGAAGGCAAACCATTCCCTCCCAGTTTAGTTAGTAACTTTTTAGTAACCTCCCACAATGAACAGGGGGTGTCAGAAGATTATTGTAAAGGGAGGGCAGTGGATTTGGGACTTCCCCTAAATTCACCAGCAATGCTACACAAAACGGTATGATTTCCCCGAAATCACGTTCACCTAGTTATTTCCATTGTAGCCAATAGAGGCGCAGTACTATTATCATTGGGCTGGACTTCTTGGGCAGTTCTTATACCTGGGGATTGCTGTTTTATATAGATCATTACATTGCTTTGATCAAGGAAACATCTCACCAAGAAGCAAGTAGTTCGATTTTAGCTCTGACAAGTAACGCAAAGGGATATAACTTTTGATTTCTCACATTATCTCAGGAAGCAGGATTGTGTAGCCGTTTTGCAGGTATGGTAAGAACCTTAAACTTCTATAGAGTAAATTAAGGAGGAAATATTACATTTTTTAATTATTTTTTTAATGATGGTGTTAATAACATTAAAGTTTTTCATACATGGGATTGTGGGAAAGTACCTGTTGTTTTCACGTATAGGTGTTGAACTATATAGTTTGCTAGTCGTTTTGCAATATATATTTTTATATTAAAACACAATATGATATTGATATGTTCTATTCTAAAATAATTGATATATTATTTTCAAAATAAAAAAAGCGTAACTTTAGTGATTACCACGGTAGTGTAGCAATAAGATACTTGAAGGTTTTTGAAAGCCAAAGGTGATCGGAAAAGTCTGCCTCTCAAACGGAAAAAGGTTATACTTTAAATTGTAATGTCAGCTCAACCTGCAGCAAGCAAAACTAACAAGGAAGTCCTCGTAGTTAAAAATACAACAAAAGACTCGCATTGGGTACAACCATTCCAAAGCTCTTGTGGGGGTGATCAATTTGTCAACAAATTAGATGTTAAAGAGCATAATATCGAATTGCACTTCTAATAAATGTGAGGGTGTTAATTCGTTGATAGTGGATAGAAGTGAGATGAAAAAGCTAATCCTAGCAACTATATTGTGCATTGTGAAGGGCAATCCCCGTCCGGTTTCTCCTGCAAGAAAGGTTGAACTGGCCCTGCGTGATACATGATTATATCCTCGAAGCAATCTCCCTCTCATGTAATAGACAATTATGGCAATAATAATGCTTAGTTAAGTTAGGGAAGTGCAGTTTTGAATCTTCAGTATTATTTCTCTCCTCAATTTTGAGTTTAGTAAATAACCCAGACCGTGATGGAACGCACGTATGAAAGAATAAGGACCCCAGTCTTGCGGTTGTTTCCTTTAAGGGTCTGTGTCAAACACATGGGGTAATTTAAATTCATCCTCGTAGCGCTGGGCAGCGGTAATTCATTTGCAGGGTTGTGTTTAATGTTTTTGCAAACACATAGCTGATAAACAAAGGGGTTAATTTAGTTATGACTCGTGCAGAGTTGTAATAATATACGCTCCCTCTTGCTATCGGTTATGTTTATCTTTGCGCATTTGAGTGGAACTCAAACTGTTAACCTATTGGCCACACAGTAGGGGTTAAATCACAACAAGCATTATATATATATACAATATATATATATATATATATATATATATATATATATATATATAATGAAGTTCTGGTATTCCTCAATAACTACTTTTATGACTTAGGATTCATCTATTGCCCTACTGTAAAATGATCTGTGACCTTCTTGTGACCAAAATGCTTTTATGCTACACCACCTGGACCACCTCTTTATTTTTTAAATACTAAAACTGGGTAGGTTTATATACATAATTTGCATCGTTTTGCATGACTTTAAAAACAATAGTAGTCATTTTCACATATCTTAAACGATAGTTTAGGTCCAGTCAAAGTTACTCATTTCATAAGAAAGCAGGCAATAACAGCAATGAAACAGGAAAGTAGATTCCTCTTAAGTGTAAACAAAAGGGAAGGAGGGGTTTGGGATTGCGTGCAAATCTTCGTTTACATGAGGTGAAAATGTATTTGAGCACTTGGTTTTGCATGGTGTAGGACAGACCTGGTTAACTAGGGACCATTGGGTCAATGCTGCACCTTAATTCTGAATGCAGCTTTGATAATTATGTAATCTACAACATTACTTTAATATAAAACCAACCATGATGCTCTGAAACACTATGTTTACTTTAAACAAAATACATTTTGTTTACCTCACAGAAAAAAAATGCCTGTGACACGTCTACGTATGAGGCCTTGGTTGGAGAAGCAAATAGAATCCAACGAATTTCCAGGACTTTCATGGGTCAACAAGGTATATAAATCATAATAATTCTTCTTTAAGTAACACTTCAGTCTTACTTTCAAAATGTCTAATAACATGCTCACTGTCCAATTTACTTTTTCTTAAAAATTATGTTTTTGACTTCAGAATCAGATGTGAAGGAAATGCATTTTAGCAGGCTTTGTATATGCAGTAATACAAAAGATATATAGATCTTTAAACATACAAATATATAATACTATAAACATGTAATTAATATATAAATATTAATTACATGTTTATAGTATTATATATTTGTATGCTTATAGTTATACATATTTGTATAGGTTACTTGAAATGGATAAAATATATATTTTTGCTTTTCCTAAACCCACTTTGTGTCTTTCTCAGGAGGAAATGATTTTTCAGATCCCTTGGAAGCATGCTGCAAGGCAGGGATGGGATATCAATAAAGATGCCTGTCTATTTAGAAGCTGGGCTATTCATACAGGTAAACTTCTAGGAAGTTTGTAACAGCATCCTTGACATGGCTGACTCTGTAGTGTGGTCTGGTTTTATTTAGAATCCCTGAATAAAAACATCCTCTGAAATTCCCAATTGGAAAGAATGTAGAGCACTCTTGGCTTCAGTCAGGAGCTTAGCTTATCTCTACTTATGTGGGATCAGCCACACTTTCAGCTCAGAGTCATATAACTTATTGTGTTGGCTATAAATCTTTCATAAAAACCTTGATCTTTGATCTACATTTGCATCTTTCTAAACCTGTAACCGCCTAGCTATAAATGAACCAAGTGGTTTTACCTTCTATATAATTCTGCTTTAGAAATAGGTTAAGATAAGTTGATGCAGTTCCTTTAACCAAACCTACTAGGTATTGTGTAGAAAAATGAATTGCCTCTTTAACATGGTTTACTGCAAAAAATGTCAGATCTAAATATTTTTAGTGCTACCCAGAAAAATGATGTTACTTTTTATAATAAATCTTAATCAGCTGTATGGCATTCTTGCACAAATTATGTCTGTCATTTTAGCTAATGGCCATCTAACTAATTTGTTTATTTTGCCAGGGAAATATAAAGAAGGTGAAAAAGAAACAGATGCCAAAACCTGGAAAGCTAATTTCCGATGTGCTATGAATTCTTTACCTGACATTAAAGAAGTAAAGGACAGGAGTATATGCAAAGGGTCAAGTGCTGTCCGCGTATACAAAATGCTACCAGTCCCAATAAAGACAGACCGAAAAGGTAAGAGATGCCAGATGTTTTAAAGTTGATGTTTGTTGAATAGCAATTTTTTCTTTACTCTAAGTCTTTTCTTTTTTTTTTTTTTGAAAATTTTAGAACGCAAATCCAAATCATTCAAAGATGCCAAAAACAATGTTAGTAAAAAGGTATGGATGTCACATATTTAACAGCAATTTCCACTGGTTTTATAATATTGTTACTTGTGGGTTCAACATATATATTTATTGTTTTCCTTTCCAAGATTGCAAGCTCATCTCAAGATGAGGTGGAAGAATCAGTTCCAAACACTAATTTTACAGTAGACCACAGCTACACATCAAATTCATATGAAGAAACTGAAATGAATTTAGACATGGGTGAGAATTTCACTTCTATAATTGAAAAAACGCTCCCTGAAAAATAACTTAAAAACAGTTGCTGTCCATTTTAAATGCTTCAGTTCCATGCTCAATTCACTCTTAAACCTGATTTATGGATCTTATCGTGTTTACCCCTAATAAAATATTAATAAATATTTACCCCTAGAGTACTCCCAGAGGCTTAAGTGTAATTTAAGAAAGTTTTACTTTAGTGAGAGGGTGGTAAATAAGTGAAACAGGTTGCCAGCAGAGGCTAAACAAGTGTGGGAATTCAAACATGCATGGACCAGGCATACGGCTATCCTGAATCTAAGCCAAGAATAAAGTGTTATTAAGGTTTGAATCTTTAAAGCACAAATAACATACAACTATATGGTTCTTTATGCCGTCAAATTGTATGTCTGTTATTTCTACAAGAAAGAAGTATGAATTTTAACATTAATGTATTTTGCAGGGTTAATTGATGTCAGCAGCATAAAAGACTGGAACAACTCATTGGAAATCCAGTTGCCCGACAGTACTAATGATCTCTACCCATTCCAAGTATCACCTATACATTCTTCTTCTGAAGGTAAGAAAAGTAGCTTCTAATCAGGACAAAGTTTGTGATATGGACCAGTCAAAACTCCTTGCCCGGGGAGGGGGGTTGGTATACAGGACACGATGCTCCACCCATTCCAATGGAGTGTAGCATCACTGGAATGATATGGCACACTGGCACTGCTAATGTCATTGTTCATTCAGGTTGATGCTATAGGAGCCTCACGTGTTCTGTACAGAGACAGACACACTTGTCTGTTTAAATTATTATTACTGCCTTGGCTAGGAATCTATCACTGCGCCATGGTGATCTCCTAGAATGAGACATGTGTGGTGTTGCAGTGCATCTGCACAGCGCCATCACATCATGTGATGTTTAGACCCACACTATGGTTCCTTACTTAAATCGGAAGCAGGAGAGCTCAATGTAGATTTAACCCTGCACAGGTTGTTGTGAACCATTCCTGCTCGGTAGGATGGACAATTGAATTATTCAAAACACCCTTGTCTTTTTTTTTGATCGATGGAAGAAATTGAAGTCACAACATTTTCAGGGGGATGCCCGCGACTGAATAAGGAATTGCAAATTACATCATAGCCCTATGATTTAATAAGACTAGTATAATACAAAAAATGAATGTCTTCATAATTGTTTTTATTTCAGAGTATTTACAATGATAAAATAAAATCTGTTACTCCTAATTGATTTTTTTGTATAGATTGGAATACATGATTTGACACCAATATAATCTAAAGTCAGTACCTTTTTGCATCTCAAAGATGTTCAGCAACAGTATTTATTTTGGAAGACTAATGTACTTTAAAATTAGCCAAAAGGTTTTAAAGCTTTTTTATTTTTAATACAAAGCTTTTATGTATGTCTTATAAATGGGGAAGTAATACACTATTATATTATGATCATTAGTATTAATATTGCAGAATAACAAATTGAATGTCTAAACTCATCTTATTCTCTATCCTAGAGGAAGACCAAGAAACACGTATTTCATCAGATTTATTAAATGTAAGTATCTTTTATTTATTTATTGCTGCTCCACACACCCTAAAATGGACCAGTGAACACCTTAACAAAGAGAACATGAAAGGCAGTTTGTTGTGTTCATCATATACTTCCACATTCCCTTCTTGGTCCTCAACACTTTTTCAGTTCCATTGAAGTTTAATAAAAAAAAATACACAGATGAAAGATTTCACTTTAACATCATAACACATTTTGAAGATCAAAAACTAGTGTTTTCCTACAAGAAGGTCTGGACTAACCCTGCATAGTGCTTAGTTAAACAGAGAAGAAACCTACAGATGTTATTGTGAGTTGTGCAGAGCTAACTTGACCTCTGTCACATATTTTCATAAGAATTTAATTTCATTATGCACTATGAAGCTAAAATGTTTCTGCTCGTTAGTCACCTTCAACGTTGTGGTTTAGTAAATAAACCCAAAAATATAAACCAGAAAACCTGGCTTCCTTTTCAAGGTGGGTTGGCATACAAAAGTGTATGTTTGTATGCCATGCTGTTATGGCTGGCACATCAATACAAAATTTCATAAAATAGCGTATTCTCTGTACCTCCCTTAGATGTGATCATTTACACATGTGCTATTCAGTTTCAGATGTTTGAGCAGACCTCAGAATGGCAACAAACATGCATAGATGGCAAAGGATTTTTTACTAATGAGTCTGGCACCCAGAGCAATTGTCTAACTGTCCAGAATCCAGTGTTTGATGAGGTGTCAGGTATGTATTTCTTCTTTATAACCCTCAATGTTTCACACCTCAGTGTAGGTACAGAGAATCTCTCCTAAAATAGCTACATACTGTACCTCTGAATCTAAGTAAATTACTAATGTAAATTAGTATTATGAACAGGCTACCTGTTCATAGCTCTTTCTTGGCATAGGCAGGCTACATCAGGGGACAGGAGGCTTTTATGGCACGTGAACCCAAAGTGCAAAAGGAAAACAAAATTTGCAAAATGCATCAAAAATCCATTTTAATCTAATTTAGATTAAAATGGATTTTTGATGAATATTGCAAAATTTGTTTTCCTTTAGTGCTTGGGGGTTCACATGCGCATGTGCTCCTATAGAGGAGCCTCCACTGGTGAGGACAAAGTTGCAAAATCTCAGTTCTTAAAAGTCCAGAACAGATCACATTCTTTTTAAATAGTATTATAATCACTGATGATAAATCTTTGATGCCACTCAAGTTTCACTGTTTATTTTTCTTAGACATCTGTGCTCAGAGATAACCAGACAATTGCTAGAAACTGCACTAGAACAGTTAGCATCCAAATGATTTTCTTATATGTTGATCAATATTATTGTTTATTTGCATTTCTAGGAGAAATTGAGTTAAGGTTATGTACAGACATCAAGAATGGTTTTGAAATCTTTAACATACTAGACCCCACCTTTGCAAGAACTGCAGCACTGCAAACCATCTGCTCTTCGTGAAGTTCACTGTCTCCTTGCAAAAACTATTTATTGTTGAAGTTGTCAGATAAAATCAGCTACAAACAGCAACACTGCTATTTGGACATAACTTCCTATTACCCAGCTAATACTACTCTTCTAATGAAAATAACTTGCTGTGAATGGACATTCCTCCCTTATGTAATCGTGAACATTTCACTTGGTTTTTATTCATCTGTGTTTGTTCAACTACTCTGGTCTCTGGACTGTCTTCAACTGAAATGAAAATCAAATTGCATGAATGTAATAGAGCATATAGCTAAATATGATTGTCCACCTCTTTGGTTTACTCGAGATATTTATCTAAGCTTGTATTCTATAAAATGAAGTTAAATGGGCTCTCCATTCCCGTACAGGAATTTATTAGAATCCCTTCAGTGCATTTAATCTCCTTTTTCACCACTCCACTGTCTGCATTCAGGGGATGTTTGGTAAAACACATCTCCCACGTAGAAGTGAACATTCTCAATGCGAACTTGTGCAAAATGATCACTTGTGCTTGCACATAAAGCATTCTTGTTGACTTTAATGGGAATGCTTTCCTGCCAGTGATTGGCTGCTTTAAAAAAAAAGTATGCTGCAGCTGTACAGTGGGCCATCAAATTTGATTTCTAGGGTTCTCATTTGTGGCAACTTTGTGTATATTTTGTTTCCAACTGCACATTAGCATGTACTTTTCATTGGGGGCTGGAATATTGGCTGTTTTATATTCTAAAGAACATAAATTTGTGGGGCACTGATTTTGATTTGTAAGTAAGTGCTAGGAAGCTGTATACAGCATTTCATCTATACACAATTGTGTGTGTGTATGTATGTATATGTGTGATGTGTGTGTGTGTGTGTATGTATGTATACATATATATATACACACACACACACATGTATATTATACGTACATGCACACATGTTGACCTAAATGTAGTTAAAGGTGCACAAATGTCACAAAGAGAAAATTAACATTATGCCAAACTGATATTAAGATTTTGGAGCAGTTTATTCCCAGACAGGTGATCTAAATTAGCTGAATGATCATCTCATCTGCACCATACCGTTTTTATAAATAAGTAGAATACCTTATTTACCAAGTTGTGAATATAAGCACTAGATACCAATGTTTTAACTGTAAATATGAAAACATTTTTATATACATTTAAAGTGTGTGAATAAAATGCTTAAATTGTGTAAACTATTTCTATTTCATATTTCTGTATAAAGACTGGACGCTAATGTGGCTCGGGCTTGAAATCAGAACTTACTTAAAAAATGTTTGTCAACATTTAGTTGCATTTAAAATATTTCAGGAGAATTTTTGAGTATAATACTGTAATTAAATGAAAAAAGTTGTCACGTTTTTAAGCACTGAGGAGTTATGTCCAGAGGAACAAGCAGTTCTTGACTTGAGGTGAACCTGTGTTTTGGAAACCTATTACAATCACAAGACGGACTAGCATGATGACCAGTTTGACAATGTTTGCCAGTTTGACAATGGATACCAAAGTTGCCCATTTTCAACTCAACACTTCAGAACATGGAGGGAGCTCCCTCAATGTTCTGAAGTGTTGAGTAGAAAATGGGCAACTTTGGTATCCATTGGAATCAATGGCTAGCTTAAAAAACAGAGAACTAGTGGGTGCTACCTAGTTATCGCCTTGCGTGCGGTGGGGATGAAAAGAAATAACAACATAAGCAGGTGGTATGACAAACCCACACGCATTACTCATCTTACACGTGTATCCAGAATGACCTAGGCTTTTTGTTTGCCTGGTCTGGTACTGCTGGGTAACATATTTCTCAAGGAAAACTTGATGTGCAACTAATTAACAGTAAATGTTGCAGAATTGCAAGGCAATTGATGCAGAAAGATAGGCATTGTTGCGCCAATATGTCCATTAAAATTCCAAACTTCACACATCGTAGAAAAACACAAGGAATCAGCGTCTTACAATTTTTGATCATATCATATTTCAGTCACTCTTTACTTCAAAGAGATAAGTACATATTATACAGTTAAAATAGCAAGTCTAAAGCAGATAGACTTGGTTGCCGGTGGACTGAGCCTGGGTAGCGTCACTGCCAGCACTGCGCATGCACGGTATGTCTACTCTGGTGTCCTATGGGTATGGTTTTCACATCTTAATGTAAAGACTGAAAATAATTAATTGTTAACGGTACCTACTGTACATATAAAACAAGTTATGGCTATTAGACTACTTAATCAACTCTCATTATCAATAACAAATCATATAATACCTATTATTAAGGTATATATATGGGTGTACAGCTCACATGCAGCATTTTTGTATAGCGCTGTCATTGCTGCTTTGAAAATGATCTGAGGAAGGAACTGAAGGGTGGGGGTGAGTTTTCAGAAAGGTCATGCTGAAGTTTACAGGCTGGAGGATGGGGATTTTTTTTATTAATAGATGTTAAGATACACTGCATGTAGGTTTAGACTGGGGGTGGGGAAGAGAATATGAGCGAAATGGACTGCAGCAAAAACATACAAGCACCCACCATTTTAGAACCTGCAGTTAGGGCTCACCATCTCTACCAGTTACTTTAAATTTATGGTGTTTGTACTAGTGAGGAATGCATTTCTTGCTCATACAGTTATAGCAAGGCAGATGGCAGAACATTCAGCAGCTGCTGAAGAGATAGATGTGTAATAAGGGGGTTGGACTTTACCTTAAACTAACATTTAAAAGAACAGAAGAAACACAGAAATTGACACATTTACATTGTACAAGGTAATTAAATGTACTCCTAGTATAGAAATGTCTACTTTTAAAATGAGTATACTTTACAGTTGTGTGAAAAAGTACTTGCCTCCTATCTGATTTTCTGCATGGTTAAATATTTTCAGATTTTCAAGGAATGCCTAACATTAGATGACAGGGAACCACATTTTAGTAATTATGCCATTTATTTATTAAATGAGTTTAACACTCAATATCCCTCTTTAGTCCAATCATCTCTTGGACTCATGCTTGCTGTAGATACTAGATTTAATGTAAATAGAAGTTCATATGAAGATACATTGGTATTCATTTTAAATATTGTACCTATGTATTCTCTTTTCCCAAAATGTATTTATATTGTACCACAAACACAAACTTTCAAAATCACTGGTGTTATTACCTTTCCAAAGTAGCACTACAAAAATCAGTTAAAATACCTTCTTCCATTTTTAAAGATAACGCCAATAATCTAAAAATGGTGGCTTGCTATCTTCTGATTGGTTGGGATGGCCAGTTTCCTCAACTTGCCAAATAAGAGACACATTGTTTTCACATTAAAGACCCTCAATCAACCTCACCAATGATGAATGCATATTAAAGAGCTTTGTAAGTACTTTAATATGTAGTTTACCTGAAAAAAAAACGCTTACCTAGCCACATGTTGGCTGACATGTACCTTTCCCTCCAAAGCCTGACCTCCAGCCCACCGGTATACCGGGAAATCTCCTGGTGGGCCGGCCAGCCGGGAAGACCAACATTCTAAACAGCTGCTGAGCGGCTGTGAGTGGTATTGAAAGCGGCCTTGTGCGGCAATCAGGCTGCCTCCTCCGGCCGCCAGCACCTAATGTAATTAAAGCGGCCGGCGTGCACGCACCATGCCGCCCAACGGCCATGTAATCTTAAAAAGGGTGGGACAAATAGCAGAGGCACGGCCAGCCGCTTTAATTTCATGGACGCCGGCCTCCACTTGCTGTCCTCACCCGACACCAGGGAGTCAGAAGTAGTGGTAAGTCAGGGGGGTGTTTTATTGGAGGCATAACGCTTTTCTGGAGGCAGAGTGTCCCATGATATGCCTTTTAACAACTATATGCCACTCTGCCTCCAGAAATGCCTTATACCCCCCTATATGCCACTCTGTCCCATGATATGCCCTTTATCCTTTTTATAAGGCTTTTCTGGAGCCAGAGTGGCATATAGGGGGTCTAAGGCATATCAGGGAGGCAGAGTGGTATATAGAGAGTTATAAGGCATTTCTAGGAGCAGAGTGGCAAGCATGGGTGCATAACTGGGGGGGCAGGTTGGCAAATAAAATGAAAAAAAAAATCTCAATCATAGCTTTTATTAAATATGAAAAAATTATGTACATGAATTAATAAAGACATAAATGTTTCTTCCAAGAGTATTGTGAAGAATAATGTGATCACTGTTTTGTTCCACTGAATAAAATTGAACTTTTTCATCTAAAATGTTTGCAGTAGCAAACATTTTAATACAAATAATGTGATAAAAAATAATGTTTTATAGTTATTTGTACAGCAAATAGTGTGACTCGGGTATGTATAAGGGGTGCATGTGGGTATAAGAGCTTGACCTATATGGGGCTGTGTGATGGAAGCCTCCATCACTGGGACCACTGGAGAGGCCTGACTGCCAGCCGCCTCCCTATTGACTATGGGCCCTGGGTTTGTAAAGGCTTCTGTGGCTACCCCCAGCAGTATCTTCTCATCACTGGCTGAGGGGATTATCTCCAGCAGACAGCCAGGATCTGCCATCAGGGAGTGACCACCATTGTTTTAGTTTAATGTATAAATCAGTTTCCCCCACCTATTGTATTGTTAATCCTGTTACTGCCCCTGTTGTCTCTGAGAGGCAGATTAAGGGGGCGGTTTATGTCCCAATACCTTGTTTTATGTAAATGTGTGTTTTGCTGGATATATCCAGCTCTGTGTGTCTAAAATAAATCAGTCTTCTTTTGGTTTTACCCTACACTGAGTCTCGGCTAGTGACTGGGGAACCGGGGAAAGTGTGTTGTCCCGGGCTAAGGGAGCACAAGACAGCAGAGGTAGTCGGTCCTGCCTCCAGGTATGAACAGGTGGTGATCATTATGCCTTTTTGTGGAGAGCATGTACACGAGCTGGATCATGTATATTAGATGAGGGTTCCCAGCATCTCTGGTCCATACTCCCTCCAGTTTATCAGATACTCAAGGCAGCCATGTTGGATTTGAGAATCCATGTCTCTCGAAATTCACATTCTTCTCTATCTAGCTAGCACTGAAGTGGGTGAAACTGTCCAAGATTTCCCAAGACTCAAGGATGGTAGATGGAGACAAACTGTCACAGGATTCCTTTGGAAGAAAGTGGCCTTCACAGTGTAAAGACAAACATATTTGGGGCCAAGTTTGTTATTGGAAAAGCTGGAGATTGGTGGTACACAAATATACTTTATCTCATATGGAATTTGTAAGGTGTCCTGTGCCATGCAAAGGGTTTCTTGTAGTACAATAAATCCGCGAGCCTTAAAACATAGTCTTGCAGTTGTGGGAGGAAAAATAGGAAACCAGTGGTTCTATGGTGTTGGCTGTTGTAGATGAATTCAGTAGAGAAAACCAGTCGCCTTGTAGGTGTGAGATAACACCTGTGGTATTGTCCTAAGGTTTAGTTTGTATGTTCGGTCCATTTGTCTGAGGATGAAAAGCTAAGGAAAGCAAGCTTTTCTCAGACCCTGGCAAAATGATTTCCAGCACTGTAAACTGCACTCTTCTGTCTGATAAAAGATTTAGGAACTCTATGGAGAATATTTTTTCTGTTTAACAGATCCAAAATTTTGTTTGCCATTTTGGTTAGTCTATACAAAACCAGGGATGGGTCAGAATGGGTAGTCTTTGCAGAAGGCCCATTAGTTTCTGAAGCAAGGACTTCTTATTGGCACAGGTGTCACATGCCTGAATATAGGAGGTAACATGTCAAGGAATGCTTGGTCACCAGAATAAACACCTAGCAAGGACTAGGGTCTTCTTAACACCTCAATGATCAGCAGTAAGGAGGTCATGTAGGATCCTTGGTCAAAGTCTTGTGGAACGTATATTCTGATTACTTGTAATAGAATAATGCAGCCTTGTAGAAAACCACCTTTTAAATACCGGGATTTATAACCTTCACCCGTCTGGCTTTCCTTTAACTACTACCAATTCCTCGTCGTATGAAACTCCACTTACACCAGTGGCTTAAAACTATGGGTTTATTAAAATAACAAATACATATATATGAGTATACAGAGAAGCGTCTGAAATACCAGGCTCTATGACTCTAACTACACTATGCTAGTGACTCTATGTGTGCATGTAAGGATGGGGTGTCCCTGTCACCTTGATGTTATCCTTCTTTCTTTCTTTCTTTCTGTTTCTCTTTTTTTCTGTTCTTTTCCTTTTCTCTCTGTTGCTCACACAACACCTTTATAGCCACCATGCCCAAACAGTTCCAGCCAATCATCTTCTGAGTTATTGTCCACTCATCCTTAGGAAGGCACAATCGTGTACCTGCACCAGCTGCCTGTAGAGACCGCTCTTGTCCAAGAAGTTAGATTGCCCCCACAGTGAAGTTGATGGTCCTCAGGGCAAATTCAGGGTGGGTCTCTGGAATGCTGATATTGTCTCCTGCAGTCCTTTTGTTGTAGGAGATTGTAGATTGTATCTCCTGTTTATTGTTCCCACCTGGTAGAGAGATAGCCCTTTGATGTATTGGGAGTTCCTGGACATTTGGGTTTTGCTCCTTGTGTAATTCCTTGAAACTGGTTTACTCAAGAGGAATCCCATTGTATTGGGAGCCAGCTGTTGTCCTTGGAGATTAATAATTGACTTATATTTATTACATCTCCCCCCTTTGTGTCTGAATGACACACGTAAACCCAGTTTGCTGTGGCTGGAAAACCATTCCAAACAGTCAAGAATAAAATCCATAATGCAGGTCCTCTTCAGATTAGTGGTTTTGTATGTTTGGATTTCAGTGGCACCCTGGTGTAGTTATACCATATCTATCATAGAGTTTAACTTAAATGTAAATATCTAAATTCTTTTATGGTATGTCTAGCCTTGGATGTCAGGCGCTTCAGTGATTTACAAAGAATGATTTGCACAATAAAACATATAATAGTACAAATGAAAATAATAACAACAGGGTGAAACATATAATACATAAAATTCCTTTTAGAAAATGATTGTCCAAAAATATGATCCCAATGATTATTTGTGGACATAGAATCAATGTGAGGAATAAGTTGTTCAATTTCCCCTTGGAGATGTTGAATTACCACCTTAGTTTGATCATCAGATTCTTTCATTTTTTTAAGTAGGCCAATGTCTGATTCTAATACTTTACTCCCTTTAAATAGAATGGTAGCATCCCTGAGGTTAGGGTCAAAGAAATGTTTATAGAAGGGAGTTATTCAACAGAATGTCGACTGATGAATGGACCCCTAAATTGAATGGCAGAAATGTTTAGAATAGTCAAATTATCCCCACAATAGAGTCCTCTAGACAAGCTGTAATTACCCCAACACCCATCAGAAGAAACCCATTCAACTTGAGTGATCTTGCATAATAACGTATAACACCCCTACTGTATCCCATGTATGACACAATTTGGGAAGTAGGGACTGTCTCAACCCCTACTTGACACACTGAATGATTATGCCAGTATGAAGTGTATACCTCCCTATGCTGTCCCGGTGTGCAGACATATGTTTTTGTCACAGGATGTAGACCGCCAAGAGAAAGATCCATTTGTACCAATTCCCCATTTTGAAATACCAAGAAATCATATCATACAAACAAAGTAATTCTTAACTATCCCATTAATTACTGGTGTTATTATTCTCTGTCTGGAACTGATTTACTTAAATAATTCTTTGGATTTTACCCAATTAATGCAGCATTCCCTGTCTGCCAGTGCAGTTATACTATATCCAGTTTGGCCTAAACAGCTCTGGCATGCTATATATACATAATATTCCTCTGATAGAGGCTTTAGAACTATCAAACACTGACAGAGTCCCAAGATAGTCAGCATAGAAGTAATTGTTTGCATTAAGGATTTGGCCTTGAGTCGATGCATCTGAAAAAAAGGAATAAGGAAGAGAAAGAGAAAGGAGAAACAAAACAGAACCAAAAGTTAATGAGGTTTTCCAAAATCATATACCCTTTGTTTGATCTAAGGCCTGATGAAGCTGGTGCATGTGGACCAATAAAATTGATTTATAAGGACTGCCAGGGGCCCTCGGCTAAGGGAACTCTTTGTAATATAGGTCTTTGGCCTTTTGGTCTGGGATTATTTTGAATACAGATTAAGCATCCCTGTATCACTCGGTTCACCATATCAATCTTTTTTGGCCAGTAATATGATCTTTCAAGTATGTTAAGTGTCGATTGGACAGCTAGGTGAACCCAACATGTGTGTGCTTTAAATGTTCAGGTACCACAAAAACAAGTCCTTCATTTGTCTTAAAAAACAATACATTTTCCTGAACTTCATACTCAGGATGCTCTGTTATGTGGTTGGTTATATTCTGAAGGAAGTCATCTTTTGCTTGCTCTTCAGATAAGCTGAGGAGAGCTGGTTTTGCTTCAATTTTGGCAATGAACGGTTCAGGATGAATCACTGTACCATTTATTGCAGCCTCTTTAGCTGTTTCGTCTGCCTCACAGTTACCATAAGAAAGATATTTTTCATCTTTACAGTGTGCTTTTACCTTTACAATCGCTATTTTGCCCTTATGTTTTTGGCCTAACGCTATAAGCTCTGTCAGCTGTTCAGTATTTGCAAGTGGTTTGCCAGCTGCATCAACCATACCCCTTGCGTCCCACAGTGGCAGATGTACTGTTAGAGATCTAACCATGTAGGAGCTATCTGTGTAAATTGTTACATCCTCATCTGAAAAATGTTTAATCGCCAAGGAAATTCTACTCTTTGAGCTGAGCAATATGATGGGAGTTTAACTAAAAGACGAAAATTCCTGAAGGGGCAGATCACCGCACAACCGGTGTAAAACTTACCATTTTTCCAGTACCGTGAACCATCTACAAAGACATGTACAGAGTCATTAATTGTGTCAGCATGAAATATTGTTTTACATTCATTTTTCTGCCATATTTCCCTTACTGGCTCAATAGCTTCACTTACAAACCTATACTGTCTTTGTGGGGGAGGGTCAGGCCCTTGAACCAGAATTTCACTTCCTTTGAGAACTCCACAATCATTCTTACCTTGAGCCCACACCTCTGGAAACTTGTGCACTAAGGATTTAACTACTGCCTTATCTGTAAACGGGAATTGTATAGGTGCATCTTTCACGCTGTGTATAGCTGGGATTGAGGAGAGATGTTCATAATCCAAGATTACTGGTTTGCGATTACGTGTGTCTTTCCATAACATATCATTACACAAATCCAGTGGCGTACCTACCGGGGGGTCGCAGGGGTGCCCAAGCCAAGGGGCCGTCCGAAATCGGGACCCAGTGGAAGGGGGGTCCAAGCCAAGGGGCCACCCGAAACCGTTTTTTTTTTTTTAAATAAGGCAAGCCGCGCCACGGAGCTGGCGACGGCCGCCTAATCATTGATAGTGCAGCGTGAGGGGCGAAAGCTCCGCCCCCTCACGCTCAGAGTGCAGGATCACCGGATCACATAGAGCATGAGGGGTGAAAGCCCCGCCCCCTCATACAGACTGCAGGAGCACTGGATCGTGCCACAAGAGCTGCATGAGGGCTGAAAGCTCCGCCCCATCAGACTGCTGGAGCTGGAGCACCGGATGTCGTGTCAGTCACGTACATCCAGTTTGAAAGTCTTCACTCCATCAGCACTTCATCAGGGCCCCAAAGTGGAAGGAATATTTTATATTTAGGTCAGTACAATAATGTATTTTAAAAAAAAAATGTATATGGCATTAAATTATTATTTCATTATTATTTCAATTATAAACATAAAAATAAATATATGTGTGTGTCTGTGGAGGGGGACAAAACGCATAAAGTTTTTTTCTT
>VKOC01000005.1:21303188-21316075 GCA_009364415.1 Spea multiplicata | reverse complement strand
CTTTGATGTATTGGGAGTTCCTGGACATTTGGGTTTTGCTCCTCGTGTAATTCCTTGAAACTGGTTTACTCAAGAGAAATCCCATTGTATTGGGAGCCAGCTGTTGTCCTTGGAGATTAATAATTGACTTATATTTATTACATCTCCCCACTTTGTGTCTGAATGACACACGTAAACCCAGTTTGCTGTGGCTGGAAAAACATTCAAAACAGTCAAGAATAAAATCCATAATGCAGGTCCTCTTCAGATTAGTGGTTTTGTATGTTTGGTTTTCGGTGGCACCATGGTGTAGTTATACCATATCTATCATAGAGTTTAACTTAAATGTAAATATCTAAATTCTTTTATGGTATGTCTAGCCTTGGATGTCAGGCGCTTCAGTGATTTACAAAGAATGATTTTCACAATAAAACATATAATAGTACAAATGAAAATAATAACAACAGGGTGAAACATATAATACACAAAATTCCTTTTAGAAAAATATGATCCCAATGATTATTTGTGGACATAGAATCAATGTGAGGAATAAGTTGTTCAATTTCCCCTTGGAGATGTTGAATTACCACCTTAGTTTGATCATCAGATTCTTTCATTTGTGGTGTGTTTTTGATGGCCAATGTCAGATTCTAATACTTTACTCCATTTAAATAGAATGGTAGCATCTCTGAGGTTAGGAGGTATCACTGAAATATTTATAGGAGGGAGGTATTCAACAGAATGTCGACTGATGAATGGAACCCTAAATAGAATGCCAGAAAATAGTCAAATTATCCCCATAATAGAGTCCTCTAGACAAGTTGTAATTACCCCAGTACCCATCATAAGAAACCCATTCAACTTGATTGATCTTGCGTAATAATGTGTAACACACCCTGCCGTGTATGACACAATTTGAGAAGTAGGGACTGTCTCAACCCCTACTTGACACATTGAATTATGCCAGCATGAAGTGTATACCTCCCTATACTGTCCCGTTGTGCAGACATATTTTTGTCACAGGATGTAGACCGCAAAGAGATCCATTTGTACCCATTCCCCATTTTGAAATACCAGGGAATCATATGCTAGTTTGATTCCGATACTGGAATTCCTAAAGAAACCAGTTTCTGAGTCTCAATTTTAATACCTGATACAGGAAAAAGCGATGATGCTATGCACAAGCTTTCATTACATCCATGCCAATCATTCACCCATATCTTCATATTATCTAGAGCAAATTTTGTTAAAGCAGGCTCAACATTTGAAAACCATTAGAGGTACGTGACCGTTTGACATTGTCTGCATCAAGATCTTAAAATTAAAAATAAAAAGTTGACAACTCACTCTGTGCCTGGGTGCATGCCAATCCCAGTGAGAGATCTGAGGTTGTGTTGATGTCTGTTAATTAACTCCTTTACCACCTCTACAAGATGTAGTTTGAGTCCGCCCTTCACTTACTTGCACCTACCCCAGGTGCAAATAGGATGTCCCTAATTGTAGTTGAATGTGTGCTTGCACTGTCAATCATGGCTTCAGCATTATTTCCCTGACTTGTCCATTACAAAGTAATTTTCTTTTTTTTTCTTTTCAATTCACCGTTTATTGCAGGGAAAATATGACAAAGCACAAAATCGCAGTAAAAGCATTATACAGTCCGAGTATACATTGGACATGAGGAATAGGAGGAGAGGGAACCTCCCTCACACAAGCGTGATAACTCCGACATATACAAACATGTTCCATAGACATATGTGCCACATTATAGTCGCATTCGATAAACCAGTGAGTAGATGCGGATTGTCGTTAGTGACATCAACAATGAAAGTACCTGGAGTATATAGAAAATTGAAGGATAGCACAGAGGCCCGTACACGGGACCATGCGTCTCTGTGCCCCAGGTAAGGCTAAGACGGAAGCAATTTGGGAATAAACAAAACGCTGATGGTAAGAACATATGAAACAAAATAAAATAAAATAAAACTAGATGGATTGGACTGACATCGGAAAACCTACATAGGAGAGGCAAGTAATAGCTCAAGGCCCGAGAGAGACAAGGCTATCGGCAAGGCAGGAGACATATGCACGCCAGGGATACCACAATAGCTCGACCGAGTGGTCGTGGCCTCTAGCTGCCCCTGTGAGAGTCTCCATTTGGTAAATAAATTCAACCTGGCGGAACCAGGCCGACATGGAGGGAGGACTGGCAAACTTCCAGAAACGAGGAAGAGTGGCGAGAGCAGCAGTAATCAGGTGAAATTTGAGGGAGCCTTTGTAGTACTTGTACGGGTCAGTGTTGTGATGTAAAAGCACGGAAGCTGGGGTGGCCACAAATGTCGGGTCCGCCACCGCACAGATGACTGAGGACACTTCATCCCAGAAAGGCTGAATTGCCGAGCGTGACCACCAGATATGATAGAGGGAGCCAGGGGAAGCGTTGCATCGCCATCACATAGGGGAAATTTGTGGAAGGAACCTCAACGAGATCAACGGGGACTTTGTACCACCGGGTAATGAGCTTAAAGAGGGTTTCCTGCACTCTGCTGTGAGCAATCAGAAACAACCGTTCCCACTCCTCGAGAGAAAGAGAGATCCCCCTCCCAGAGACTAAAATAGGGCTTAGTGAGGGCCACCGGCGTAAGCTGAATGGCATAGAAGGGGAGAAAGAAGATGCAAAGGTTCCTTATCCACCAAAGTTGTTCAAACACGGTAGGAGCACGAGACCCACCAGCAAGGGCACCAGAGGAGGTAAGAAAGTGCTTAATCTGGTGATAAAGGAAGACCACCTGAAAAGGGTTGGCTGTGAAGGTGGTGCCTTGAGATACATGGCAGACCCTAAGTATAGTGATAGAGGGAGGGAGAAGCAACGACATATGACTGGCACCCCCCCCCCAGCACTAAATCCGGATGTCCCGAAATAGGGAAGAGAGGAGAGGGAACCGACGAGATGCCGCCTATTTGTACAGCCCCCTGGAATGCCTTCACGGTGGGCGTAATTAAAGGGTGAGGCGCCAAAGTAACATAACGCTGTGGGTCCACAATCCAGGGTAGAACCCCTAGGGGGCAAGAGAGAGCCGCCGCCTCAATCTGGAGCCAGGGCCGTCTCGAGCCCACAGACCATTCGACCATGCGGCGAAGATGGGCAGCCCTCCAGTATAACTCCATGTTGGGAAGACCCAACCCCCTAGACGTCTTGGGCCTCGTCGGGTAAGAGAAAGAGAGCCGGGCGGGTTTGCCCTGCCAAATATAACGGAGAAAGGCACTGTGGCATTTACGAAAGTAGGAGCGGGGGAGAAAAATGGGCAGCGTCTGAAAAAGGTAGAGAAAGCGGGGGAGGACGTTCATTTTGAGGACACTAACCCTGCCAAACCAGGACACAAGGGGGAATGCCCACTTAGGTCGGTATGAAGGGTGGCTAAAAGGGGGTCAAAGTTCAGGGCCTGAATTTTATGCAAGTCCGAGGAAATAAGGACGCCAAGATATTTGATATAGTCCTCCTTCCAACGAAAGGGCATGTTAGTGGGGATATGGTGAGAGACGTCCGGAGGGAGGTGGAATCCCATCACCTCGGACTTGGACAAATTGATTTTATAATTAGAAAGGTAGTGAAAATGCTCAAGCAGGGACAACAGCGCAGGAAGAGAATGGACCAGGTCTGAGAGCGTCACAAGGACGTCATCAGCAAACAGCGAAATCACATGGGAGTGTCCCGAAATATCAATACCCTTAATCTCCGGATGGGAACGCACCGCCTCGGCAAAAGGCTCAACCGCCAGGAGGAATAGGAGCGGAGAAAGCGGACAGCCTTGGACAAAGTTACCCCCCCAGACTGAATACCGTTTACAGTAACACGGGCCATGGGGGATGTGTATAGGGCTCGGATACAGGTCAGAAAATGCATACCCAGACCAATCCCCTCCAGGACACTAAAAAGGAAAGACCAGGAGACTCGGTCAAATGCCTTTTCGGCATCCATAGAGGCAAGGACCATTGGGGTCCGGTAGTGTTGGGCATGAGCGATAATATCTATAACCTTAATGGTGTTGTCCCTCGCCTCTCCCTGGTACAAAACCAACCTGTTCCGGGTGGATCAGTTCCGGTAGAAGGGGACGAAGGCGATTAGCTAATACTTTGGCAAAAAGCTTAACGTCTGCATTGATCAATGAGATCGGCCTATAGCTACTGCAGAGGTCCAGGTTCTTATCAGGCTTAGGGATGACCACTATACTGGCATCTAGAGCGCGAGGATCGAAAGGTTCTCCCCCAGCAACAGCATTAAAATGAGACCAAACGGGGACCCAGGAGGGGAAGAAATTTCTTATAATATATAGCAGAGAAACCATCGAGGCCAGGACTCTTGCCCGAGGGCGAGCCCCTGACCGCCGATTCAATCTCGGAAAGCGTAAACGGGTTCTCAAGCACTCTACTGTCCTCTGACGTAAGGACTCTCCGGAGATGCGTGCCAAGGAAATCAGCAGTGGCCTGAGAAACAGCTGTCAAGGGACCAGGGGCAGGGAGGAAGGTTGTAAAGAGAGGAATAGTAATGCTGGAAACACTCGGCAATCTTATGGGATTGGAAATGCACCCGATTGTGTCTTTCGCATATCCTGAGCAAGTAGCTCTGGGCCCTCTTTGCCCTCAAGGCCTTAGCTAGTAATTTACCTGGCTTGTCCCTGAATTTGTAAAATTTGTGGCGCGTCAGTAGGAAATTGCGTTTAATACGTGTGTCAAGCAAAGATGCCAAACGCATCCTGAGGGAGGTGAGTTGAAGTTGTAGGGATGGATGGAGCGTCAACTTGTGTCTTACTTCCAACTGCGTTATCTCCCTGGTAAGGCACAAGATAGAATCTAACCTCAAACGCTTCGTCGCGGCCCTCACGACCGTCTCTGAAACGTCCGGATTGGAGTTCTCCGCAAAATAAGCAGTGATATGGGAAGACAAAGTGGATACATTATGGGGATCATCTAGCAGGGACTAATTAAGCCTCCAACTCCACTGAGGTGTAGGGAGTGCAGACACCGAAATGGACACAGGAGCGTGATCGCTGATAGTGGAAGGGCCTATCTCAGCAGAGCGCAGGGAGGGAAGGTGAAAGTGGGACACAAAAAAGGTGTCAATCCTGGAGTAGACAACATGGGGTGACAAAGTGGGTATAGTCCCTGCCGTCTGGGTGTAAAACCCGCGAGACATCAATGAGTTGGGTCAATTTAAGATGTTTGAGTACTCTACGAATCATTGAATACGGAATATGGGACCGGCCATGTAAATATTCGCTAAGGTAATTTTCTGCGTCCCCACATAACCCTTGACGAAAACACATCTCCCCTCTTCATCGCTCCAATCTTCTAATGGTTGGAACCGAGCTAACTTATGGATAAAGAGGGCCACTCCTTTCTTCTTAGAGGAGGGCGAGCTCGAGAAGTAGGAGTGAGTAAAGTGCTGTTCCATAAGCCGACGCTCGGCCCCTCGTCTAAAATGGGTCTCCTGAATGAACGCGATATGAGTTTTAGAGGACCGGAGAAAAGAGCATAATTTAGAGCGTTGTTCTGGTTTATTCAAGCCCCTCATGTTGAAGGTAGTAAATCGTACCTGATCAGCAGACATAACAGTGTCTGGAGACTAGTTGAATAGGGGGAGACAACCCCAAACAGGCAGTCAAAAACAAAAAATAAAAGAAACCAATAAAACAAACAAGTGTGTAGTGCGTAGGTCTGACAGGTCGGTAACCCGCCTAATAAAGCAACAGAGTGTCAAGAACTAATGAGCAGCAGGACTGCAGAGAGTCCCTAGGTCACTGTCCGCAGAGGACAGGGGAGCTCGGGGGGGAGGATGGCTCGAAGGTGGGTGAGAGAAGAAATAGAAGGGGGTAAGGAAACAGGAAGAGAGAGGGGAAACGGCTACTGTGCCGCCCACCCAAGAAGGAGGAAAATATCCCACTAAGCTCAAGGGGAAGGGGGAGTATTCCAGAGGGCATCGAGTACCCAAGGAGAGATACTCAGTCAAAATATTATGCAGAGGCCCCAGGTCGTTGAGGCAAACTTTGACAGTTTAGACGAAGCGAAGAACAATAAATGGTGCATTGATAACCCCAAGTGTGTAATGTGTGTATGTATCAGGTATAAAGGGCATATTGAGGGATGAACCCCCCAGGCACCAGAGCCAAGTGAGAACCGTGGGGCCTAACACCCAGAAAAGATAGTCCAGGGAGCACCCAGGGCTAGGTTCCCGCATTTAGGCGAGGGGAAGAATCCCGTCACGAGGCCCTCATGGCTCACAAATATGTATGTATGTAAGTGGAAGTATGGGGTGCTATGGAATTAAACAGAAGAAAAAACGTAAGCGCCGAAAACCGTCCGATCAACATAGAAAAAAAAAAAAAAAAACGAGAACCGATAGCGAAACGAAGCATAATACCAGATCAGAGGCTTAGAAGTCCCGTACAACGAATCCAGCACCGAGGCGGTCAGATTGTGAGACCGGATAGCGTCCAAGGCAAACAGCCCCGCAGGGAAGCATCTAAACCTAGACCATCATCTTCGATGGTCACTCCGGAGAGGCAATGATGAAAGCGGCGAACAGAGTCACCCGGTAGCTGCAGCGTCCGATAGAGCACGGCGGGTCCTCTTCCTCCGGTTGGAACGTGGGATCCAAGAATCCGCCGGGTTGGAGAGAGGCTGCAGCGGAGGTGGGGCGGCATCCCAGTCGGGAACCCTGACGGGTGGTAGGTCTAGCTTCTCCAGGAAAGACGGCAGGTCAGCGGGGTGCTTCAAAATAGAGGTTACCCCATTGCGAAGTGCTATGAGCATGAATGGGAAACCCCACTGATAGGGGATCCCCGCATTACGCAGAGCCGAGGTGACGGGTCGTAGTACCCTTCGCTTCTGGAGGGTGAGTGGAGACAAATCTTGAAAAATAGATATCTTGTCCCCCTCAAATTCCAGATTACTGGCAGAGCGACAGGCCTTAAGGATCGCCTCCTTGGTCGAGTATTCATGTAGGCAGCAGACCACGTTTCTCGGCGGCGAGGATGGGGGGGGCCCACGGGCGAAGGGCACGATGAGCTCGATCAAAAATGATGGGCGAATCGTCCGGAAGCTGGAGCAGTGAGTTGAAGAGAGTTTGCAGAGACAAACGGAGCTTCTCTGGTGGGATCGTCTCAGGCAACCCTCGGACCCGGAGGTTGTTGCGGCGGCCACGATTGTCTAGGTCTTCCAGTTGACGCTTCAGCATGTAGATCGAGTCTGTGTGTGTGCAGTGTGGAAGATAGGTGATCAATTCTCTCGCATGCGGCCGAGTGGCCCTCCTCCAATGTCACCACGTGGGCCCCAATCTGTTTCAGGTCGGCCCGAACACCATGAAGAGCATGTTCCAACGAGGAATCTATGACAGCCACCAGGTCTGCTTTGGTCGGCAGAGATTGGAGAGCCTCCCGCCACGCTGAATCAGCGGGGTGTGAAGAAGGTAAATCTGGTGCTTGATCAATTGGGCCTCCGTCCGACAAATCGCTGGCCTGGCTAGCCGGGGAAGGCGCCATCTTGACCTCTGAATCCCGGGAGTCTTGGTCAGACATGCCGTGAAAATAGGACCGCACGGATGGGTGAGATGACTTGTCCCGGGTGCCTGGAGCTCTGGGGGTACCCCCAGTACGATTAGTTTTCCCCATGAGAGGGGTAGAGCGGAACGAATAGTAGAATAAGGCGGATGGCTAGCAGAGCTATCGGCTTAAGCGGCCATCTTCTTCGAGCTCAGACTCCGCCCCCCTACAAAGTAATTCTTAGCTACCCCCTTAATTGTCAAACTACTGGTGTTGTTGTTCTCTGTCTGGAACCGATTTACTTGAAGATTAAATAATTCTTTGGATTTTACCTAATTTATGCAGCATTCCCTGCCTGCCAGTGCAGTTATACTATATCCAGTTTGGCCTAAACAGCTCTGACATAATGTATATACATAATTATCATCTGATACGGGCTTTAGAATTATCGAACACTGACAGAGTCCCAGAATAGCCAGCATACAAGTAATTGTTCATGTTAAAGATTTTGCATTGAGTTGATGCATCTGAAATATATAAAGAAAAAAGGATGAGGGGGAGAAGAAACAAAACAAGAACCAAAAGTTGAGGTTTTTCAAAATCATACCTTTTAGATGTTCAGGTACCACATAAATAAGTTCTTAGTTTGTCTTAAAAATATATTCTCCTGAACTTCATACTCGAGATGCTCCTGTTATATGGTTTGTTATATTCTGAAGGAAGTCATCTTTAGCTTGCTCTGAGGAGAGCTGGTTTTACTTCAATTTTGGCAATTAACGGTTCATGGCCAATCACTGTACCATTTATTGCAGCCTCTTTTGCTGCTTCGTCTGCCTCACAATTACCATAACGATATTCTGTATCTTTAGAGTGTGCTTTTACCTTTACATTGGCTGGCTATTTTGCCCTTATGTTTTTGGCCTAACGCTATAAGCTGTCAGCTGTTCAGCATGTGCAAGTGGTTGGCCAGCTGCATCAACCATACCCCTTGCGTCCCACAGTGGCAGATGTACTGTTAGATCTCTATCTGTGTAAATTGTTACATCATCTGAAAAATGTTTAATCGCCAAGGAAATGGCTTCTAATTCTGCCCTTTGTGCTGAGCAAATATGATGGGATTTTAACTAAAAGACGAAAATTCCTGGAGGGGCAGATCACCACGCAACCTGTGTAAAACTTACCGTTCTTCCGGTACTGTGAACAATCTACAAAGACATGTGCAGAGTCATTAATTGTCACCATGAAATATTGTTCACACTGGTGTTGCATTCCCTCATAGCGCATATGCTGAGGTATAACATATTTAGCATTGTGTTGAATAGTTATAGGTCTCTCCTGTAAATCAACTAGCCATCTTGCTATGCACTGATGTGATACCCCTGTCAAGGGTTTTTCTAATAACAATTTAAGTGGTGTATGGGGTGTTTGAATCACTACTGGAGCAAAACCTACGAGATGTTGAGATGTAATGATTACCCAGTGAAGTGCTAGCAAATGTCTTGTCCAGGAGTCGAATCCTTTCTCGACAGGATTTAAGTCGAGATAGATATGCTACAGGTCTGTTCTGCCTGACTCTTGTAATACAACTGTTATGCATTTGTTATCATTAGCCACCTGAATGTAAAATGTTTTTGATGAATTTGGGCCTAATAGTGCTGGGGCAGATGCTAGGGCTTTTTTCAACAAAGTAAAAGTCTGCTGTGCTTCAGCATTCCAATCAATTTGAGTTTTTTTCTGGCTCTGATCCTTTCAGATCATACAGGGGTTTTGCTTTACCCGAGAAACCTTCTATAAAGTCCCTAGAAAAATGGGCTAGGCCTAAATTTCTTACCCCCGATTTATTAGTTGGCTGGGGTGTATTCAAGATTCCCTTGATTCTATCTCTATTGACCTTTGCCCTTGTGTGATGCGTACTCCCAGAAATACTACTTCAGGCTGTGCAAGCTGAACCTTACGTGTGTTACACTTCAGTCCTGACTCTTTGATAAGGGGTAGAAGTTCAGCTAGTAGCTGTAGGTGTGTAGTCTCATCTTTTTGTCTGGAGCAAAATGTCATCAACATACTGGATGAGGCTACTTGGGGAGGAGAATGGTTTTAATATCTCTGCCAAACACTGGTGAAAATATGTTGGATGAATGAAAGCCTTGTGGTGAACGTTAGCTGCTTGCCTTCAAATGTAAAAAGAAATTATACTGGCAATTTGGGTGTAATTTAACACTAAAAAAATCTGTTACTAATATCTAAGACGCTGTATACAAAGGCATCTGGGTTAAGTAGAAATTACGTCAGGTGTACTAGCTACAATGTTAGTGACAGGAGTATATTTATTCAGCATATGGTAATCGATAGCCTGTATGTGCCATTTTTTTCCATTATGGGCCATATAGCACCATTTGAGCTTCATGGGCATACAATTCCTTGTTCCTGTAATTGCTGCAATATTTCCGTTACTGGCTCAATAGCTTCACTTGGAAACCTATACTGTCTTTTTGGGAGAGGTGGAGGCCCTTGAACCAAAATTTCACTTCCTTTGAGAACTCCACAATCATTCTTACCTTGAGCCCACACCTCTGGAAACTTGTGCACTAAGGATTTAACTACTGCCTTATCTGTAAACGGGAATTGTATAGGTGCATCTTTCAAGATTGTGCATAACTGGGATTGAGAAGAGATGTTCATAATCCAATATTACTGGTTTAAGATTACATGTCTTTCCTTAACATACAGTTACACAAATCAATAAGCATCCCTGCCTTGCGCATTAGATCCACTCCTAGAATAGTTTCGTCACCCTGTGAGGTGTACCACATAGGAAATACGTCACTTCAGGAGTTCAGCTGAATAGGTACAGAGGGTGCTAACACTGTTCTTGTTTGGGCCCCCCTAATCCTATCAAGTGAGTTTGTGGCACTAAGGGTAAAACAAGCAATGGTAAAGATGTTAGACTAATATCTAACATTGACTACTTGTCTGGAAGATTTTGCATCCTCTGCTGTTCTAACCTGGGTGGGATAACATTATTAAACAGAAATCTGTTTAAGTTGCTCTCTTGCTGGTGTATAGGGATTATGATGTGTGGAATGCCATGCGTTGTTTCTGACCCCTGCATTTACCTGACCCCTTCTTTCCTGATTATTTCTGCTTTGCCAACAGTTTTTTTTTGTATGTCCAATTTCCCCACATGAAAAACATGCGGCCTGTTCTTAATTTATCTAGGTGTGTATTGTTACCTTCATTTTTTGTTACTAGAGCAATGTGTTGGAAGTTTATTTTAAGTGTATGATCCTTCCTCCACTCATCTAACATTCTTAGGAATTCGTGAAAATTACGAGCTGTAGCTAATAAGTTAAGGTTAGTGGAATCCATACCTGGTTTCCTGCTGGAATACGCAACATTATTGGGTCTCCTATTTGCAAACCTGTTTTTGTTATGAATAGGGCTGCAACTAACGATTATTTTCATAATCGATTAGTTTCTTCGATTAATCGGATAAAAAAAAATTAATGTAAATTTTTCATTTATTTAAAATAATTTAATAAACAAATGATGTTAAATACAAACAGTAGAATAAAAAAACATTGATGAAATGCATTTCTTGTCTTTATTTCCCAACCAGCCCCCCCATTTATGCACATTTTGAGCCCGACATGCCACGCTGCTCCCAACATTGCACTCCAACGCTAAACTTTGTTAAATTAACTAAATTAACCCTCAGTTCTCATCATATAAAGTTACACGCCTAAAACACCCCATTGCAACCATAACTACCTTAAATTAACTTTAAATACCCCCATAAAACAAACTACCCTCAAGACCCCCATCAACCACAGCATCCCCTAAATTAACCCCTAAACTCCCCATATACCCACAACTGGCTCACACATTAACCCCAAACACCCTCATTAAGCATAAGTTTAACCCCCACCTCCCCATATCTTTCAGTAGCCCAAAATATTAATATATATATATATATATTACATATATATACTTAGTTAGATGAGTGTCACAGCCATGTAGTTCTGGCCTGGAGAAGGAAGGGGCGGGGCCAGTTGTCACAGTGATTACAGGGAGGGGGAGTAAGTAGGAGCTGCTGCTGTGAGACGGTGAATCAGTCAAACGGATTATATAATGAGGGGGACTTTTTATAATCGATAATAATCGATTCAACTAATCGATGTTATCGATTAGTTGTTGCAGCCCTAGTTATGAACCTTGCAATATACCTCATGAAATCTAGTGCAAAAGGCTGGGGCACAATAGTATCTAAGAAGGATGTGTCCGCAGTATCTGTTTGTAAGGGCCATAATCTCATTACTGCGCCCAAGAGCCTTACTGCTGTTGGAGTTCTAATGAATTACTATAATATGGAGGCAACCAAATTTTAAGCAGTTGGGAGGCAGTGTGGTCATCAAGGCTATACTGGGTGACAAACTGCTCAAATGTCTACCATGTGAGCACTTGAATTAAAAGGTGCGATGAGGGTTTTAATCTCATAAGCATATTTCTTTTGAGGGTCCTCTGCGAAAGGAGGAAGTGTTGTGAAGTTATGTGTTCGTGGCAACGGGCTTGTGGTCTCAGATCTAGTAAAGAGAGAATGTTGCAATGTATCGTGACCTGTTGTATTTGGTGGAGTGACACTGTGCTTCCTCACCTCCTGTTGCAGTATAAACAGAAAAATTGTATTGTGCCTAGAGCGTTCCTCTACTAGTTTTGCTATAGTGTGTTCCCTTTGTACAAACTGTTCCCCCAACATTTCTACCTCCTCTCTACTTACTTGGTATGTAGGACAAACATCTACCCCATCTATCTTATTAGCCTTTTCAAACTGTAACCGTAAATCATTTAACAGGTTAAATGCTTTACGGTTACCATTTCATATGTATTCAACAGTTGACTTATCCGCATATTAACAGGTTCCATTTTATGTACTCACAATACCGAATCTCTCCGTTCTCATACAAATTCCGCCCTCTAAAATGCTCACAAAGTAGTCCTGGGCCAACCGAGGCCAAATTTAACCAAATTTTAACTGGAACGTTAACCTGCCTGGCTTTGCCAATGTAGAAAAGCCCCTTAAAATACCGGGATTTATAACCTTAACCCGTCTGGCTTTCCTTTAAATATTACCGATCCTCGTTGTATGAAACTCCACTTAACACCAGTGGCTTAAGACAATGGGTTTATTAAAATAATCAAAGACATATACGCGAGTATACAGAGAAGTGTGTGAAATACAAGGCTTATGACTAACTACACTATGCTAGTGACTGTGTGCATGTAAGGATGGGGTGTCCCTGTCACCTTGACGTTATCCTTTTTCCTTCTTCTTCCTCTGTTGCTCACTGTATTGGGAGATTTTGCTAAATACATATT
>VKOC01000005.1:21278314-21294822 GCA_009364415.1 Spea multiplicata | reverse complement strand
CTCGGCGCCCCTCTCTCTCTCTTCCGCTTAAAAAAAAACCGCTTGGGGCGGCAAAGTGCCGCCCCTTCTAAAGTGCCGCCTGGGGCAATTGCCCCAGTCTGCCCCATTGTAGGGCCGGCCCTGCTAACAACGGCACTTTTACCTATTGTGTAATACTGTTAGGGACCAGGAACCAGACGGACACAAAACATAAATCACCTTTATCGAATAACAATAGTGAACAGAGCCAAATCGTGATCCAAAAGCATATATCAAAAGACAAGCCGGGGTCAGAAACCAAGACAGGTACTCAGACAATCCGGGGTCAGGACTACGGAGATCAGCAAAGTCAGGATCAAGCCAGGAATCAGGAGCCAGGAGGGACGTCAGAGAAAGCCGGGTCATACACAGGAATTCAGGAACACAGAGATGGCACTTGCAGCCGGAAACAACACAAGGGCAAGGAGGAAGTGAAGTTTAGCTGCTTGAATAGCCAAAAGGGGCTGGACAATGGGCTGAGTCACAGGAGTGACAGTAGTGTAGCCATGGCAACCCAGCCAGGCTGTATTAGCCTCCAGCAATGCAGCAGAAAAGCAGCTAGACCATAACAAATAGACCCTAAATGCCTCTAGACTGTAAGCTTGTTTGAGCAGGCCCCCCCTCACCTGTTGTCTCTGTTAGTCAATTTGTTATGTTACATGCTACTTGTTATGTCCTGTCAACCCATTGTACAGTGCTACAGAATTTGATGGCGCTATACAAAACAATAAATAATAATAATGGGACACAGTGCTTTAATGTGGCTTATAGCCATTGGAGCATTAACCACATAGCAACCTAGCCTACTTTTGTTGTCCTCTGTGTCATGAAATAAACACTCCAGTAGATCTTCTGTTAACTGCTTTATTCATGAAACATCTAGCATAACACACAGGCAGTGTCTGTCATGGCTGCTGTCAGTTACTCTCCCTCTGGAGTCAGTTACCAATGTGACTCCTCCCACTCATTGTAACTTTATTAGCAGGCCTGCTCCCATGACATCTTCCTCCTTAAAGAAATAAGAACAAACACCAGCAATACATAACAATATAAAAGGTACCATCAACAGGGAGGTAGGTAATATGCATATATTTTAAACTAAACAACAACATATTCCTGACTTGGGCATCGGGGTAGACTACCCTAGCCCCCAGTAACATAGGGATTATTCTGCCCATTCTTCATGTTACTGTACTAACTAAACATTATACAGTTTGTGTCCCTGTAACGGATTGGAGGTTTCACCACTCTGCCGCTGGAAGTTGTCTTGAAGTTATTGGAGGCAGCAGAGACCTGGGAACCTCCTGGAACAACTGTATTATGCTCTGGTTGCGAAACTGGGCATGGTCCACTATCTGCCAGTGGAGTATCAGTGCAGTGTTCCCCAGGTTGTTCTCCGCAGTCTAAATCTGGAATAGCTTGGAGATGCCTGCGGTTCCTGCGCACAGCACCTGTGTTGGTCTGTACTACATAGGAACGTGGGTCTTGAGACTGACATACAACAGTAGCAGGGGTCTTCCAGCTTGTCTCCTGGTCTAGCTTCACCCTGACACTCTGGCCAGGGGACAATTTAGACAGAGGGCGTGCTGAATGTCTTCTGTTGTAGAAGAATTGATAAGACGTCTTCATCTTTTCGTCTCTCTCCTTCACTGCCCATGAAAGGTCATCACTTGCCGGTACACTGAGATTCCACTGAGGGACAGTGGTATGCATGTGGCGGCCCAACATGAGGTGAGCTGGACTTGTACCGGTTGCCTGCAGCGGTGTGGCCCTATAAGCCATGAGGGCTAGGTACGGATCCTGCTGTTTCAGAATATGCTTAGCAGTCTGGACGGCCCTCTCAGCAGCCCCATTGGACTGCGGGTAGTGTGGGCTAGACGTGGTGTGCCGAAAATCATATTCCTCACTGAACTTTTTGAACTCATCAGAGGCAAACTGCATGCCATTATCACTCACAAACTCCAGTGGAATGCCCCATCTAGCAAACATGCTTTTGAGATGGGAGATGACACTTCGGCTAGTCATTGCAGTGAGAGGTGCTATTTCAATGTATCTTGAGTAGTAGTCTACCACAATCAGGTATCTCCTACCCCTCATCTCACATAGGTCAGCAGCAATCCTTTGCCAGGGGGCCCCAGGCAGTGGGGATGTTACCAGGGGCTCCTTCCTCTGAGTAGGCCGATTATCACGACAGAAAGCACACCTTAAGATCAGTTCTGCTATATCCACATTGATGCCAGGCCACCAAACTGATAGCGCAGCCCTTTCTCTGCACTTTGTGATGCCCTGGTGGCCATGGTGTAGCTGTTGTAGCACTTTTTCCAAACGGTGATCATGTTCCTCTGCTGTAGAGCCATAGACCAGAATATCATCCATGACAACTACTGCGCCTTCATGGTCCCTCAAGAGAGCACTCATCTCTCGCTGGAAGATCTCTGGAGCCGAGGAGATGCCAAAAGGGAGGCGGCGGAAGCAGAACCGCCCGACAGGGGTGATAAAAGTAGTTAATTTCTGGCTACCTGGATCTAAGGGGATCTGCCAAAATCCACTAGAGGCATCTAGTGTGGAAAAGAATCGTGCCCCCACCAGCTTAGGTGCAATATCCTCAAGTGTAGGCAAGACATACCGTTCTCTTTTTACTGCCGCATTCAGACGTTTTAAATCCACGCAAATTCTGATTTTTCCATTTTTCTTTGTTACCGGCACCATGGGTGCACACCAGTCGGTTGCTTCCGTCACCACCTCAATTATTCCTAGAGCCTGCATACGCTTCAGTTCAGCCTCTACCTTGGGCAAAATAGGAAATGGTATCCTGCAAGGAGTAGACAAACTGTAAGGGACAGCATTGGGTCTCAGTTGAATCCGTACCGGTTCACAGTTTAATAGTCCTATGTCTCCAAACATGTCACTCTGTATTTCATTAATTCTAGAGACAAGGCCTAATCTACAAGCCACTGTGCGGCTAAGGAGGTTGTTACCACACCGACCTCTTATGACATAAATCCAGAAGGTGAAGTGCCTTGATTTATACACACTGCGTGCGAGGAATCTGCCCACACAGTCTACACGCCCTCCTGGGCTGCGGACACATGCTCTGCTAGCTTCCAAGATGGGGCATTGTGGTAATGATTTAAAGCTTTTCTCAGACATAACAGAGATATCTGCCCCTGTGTCAATCTTGAATTTGATGCATGCCCCCATCACAGGGAGTTCCACACTCCAACAGTCATCGGTGTCCAGCCACTGTGACACTGATCCAAGGAATAGTTCATCTGTACATTCAGATTCACATCCAACTTCAATTTCCTTTACCATCTCTGTTCTACATGTAACTTCAAAATGACCCATGCGATTGCATTTTCTACATCTCTTATTCTTAGCAGGGCAGGGGGTTTTCGGTCCATGAATGCGGTTACAGCGAGAGCAGCGTGATTTCAGCCCTTCTGCAGTCTGCAGCCTACTGCCCATACTATGCTTCTCTCTAATAGAACGTGTGGTAGTCTGCATTTCATTCACCATGCATTCAGACCTCATGGTCACATTCTGTGCTTTTACCATCTCGCTTTGGCGTGCCATTCTGATAGCCACATCTAGTGTCAGTTCAGGCTCCAGCTGCAACTTCTGCGACACATCAGCATCAGCTACACCAATAACAATTCGGTCACGGATGTGTTCCTCCTTAGCAGGACCATATTCACAGTACTCTGCCATTTCATATAAACTGCGTACAAAGGACTCCACAGACTCTCCTGCTAGCTGACTGCGTTTATAGAAACAGGCCCTTTCATGGATTACATTTCTCCGTGGGACAAAATGGGCACTCAGTTTGTCCATGACAATATCAAAGTTATATTCTTCCCCTTCCTGGAAAATGAATGCATTATATATGGGCTCTACATCCTTCCCCATGGCATACAAGAGTGAGTTAACCTGTACCTCTCCACTCTCCTTATCCAATTTTGAAGCGATGCGAAACCGGGAGAACCTCTGACGCCATGCTGGCCATGCTGCAGGCTGAGAGAAATCAAAGGGTTCAGGAGGCTGGAACTTGGACATGTTGGCAAACTTGCAGACTGTTAATGTAGGGTAAACAGCACTTCTGACACCATGTCATGAAATAAACACTCCAGTAGATCTTCTGTTAACTGCTTTATTCATGAAACATCTAGCATAACACACAGGCAGTGTCTGTCATGGCTGCTGTCAGTTACTCTCCCTCTGGAGTCAGTTACCAATGTGACTCCTCCCACTCATTGTAACTTTATTAGCAGGCCTGCTCCCATGACACTCTGGAAAATTTAGTTTCCCAGGCATAGCCTACATGATGTTCAAACACTACTGTCCTCTCATGCTGGTAAATAAGGGTAGAGTTTGGGGACCTTGGGGTGCCATAATCTGGTATTCAACATTGGGCCAGGTGGAATGTTAGCTCTGCTTATGTAAAATAAACTGCATTCATTTCTATATATATTATATATTTTTCACTATACGTCCTGTAATGTCTTTTTGTCTCATTGCAGTAATATTTAAAATTCTTTAGCAGATTTTTGCATTTTGTACTATTTGTCATGGGTGCTTCACATAGCAGTTGTATAAACACCTCCTATTTTATAAACGTATTTGTTTACGTTCATCCTTTCCATGATCCTATTTTGAGTGCCCACCCAATGGTCCTGCCTAAGTATTGGGTTCTCCTAGCACATTTGTACCCGATCCAGAGCCTTCTTAAAACCCGGTGATGCAGTGCAATTGAGATGGAGGTCCTCCTACTGTGATTCCTCCTTTGTGGTCTGTGGGTCACCTAATTCTTGGCAGCAGGATATTACATAATAAACTGGTGCTCTGCAACATCAGGTGGTACATAGAGTGGAAAGAAGGATGTTGATAAGGTCCAAGGGATAGTTGCTGTGGGTTCCTAAAATAAGCATGGGCCAAAGACAGCGTCCCCTTTTGATCCACCTTAGACAACCTTGTATTTAACTGCCTTTTGTATGCCCTATGGCAAGATCTTGGTTGGTTCATGGTTCACTGTTTCGATACCTTGTATTCCTGTATGATCAAATCTAACTTTAGAATCCGGTGCTTTAGGAAATAGGCACGGTTTGGAGAGATATGTCTCTACCACAGTACAGTTCCCAGTATTCTGTCTCACTACACAGCGTAAACAATTGCATTATACATCCTCAAATCTTAGATTAAATTATATGTATGTATAATTTAAGTAAATATTTACATTTGGGAGAATGGTGAAAAAGTGATTAGTAGTAGGTCCTATAGTGTATTTTTTTAAATTAATTTTGCATTATATAGGGGCTTATTCACTAAAGGAAGAGCTGTTGTTTTAACTCCCTCACTTCAATATTCATTATCAAGGGCAAACACCAGCCCATTCCCCCAGCTAGAATGGTGGAGCCAAGGACAGTCAAGCTCTTCCCACAACAGAAGCTTATCATGGATGGGCCTTCGTAATATATAGGACAGGGGTGTCCGACCTGCGGCCCTCCAGCTGCTGCAGGACTACATCTCCCATAATGCTCCTTCAGCTAAGGGGCTGGCTGAGGAGTATGGGAGATGTAGTCCTGAAGCAGTTGGAGGGCCGCAGTTTGGACACCCCGGAAGGAGGAAAACTCAACTCCCCATAGGACCATCCCTTATTGATTTCTAAAGAATAAGACTCAGTGAACTAGTCTTGACCTGTGGCCCCCATGGTTTTAACAGCAGTCAAAATAACTGGATTGTCCCTGCATAATGTATAGTTTAATCAGCAAATTGACTTTCAGGAAATCTCACTGATTTTGATATTCTTTATACAGTGCCATCCAAGCTAATCTTGACGCCAACATTCCAGATATACCACCTATTTCTATACCGGTGTAGCTCCAAAAAATCCTGCACAACTAGCCATGTAGTGATTCAGTAGCAATAAAATCAGGCAATACATGAATATAATCTCTAGCATCTTACTTTAATGTAATAACTTTGGAACATCAAGAAATCAACTGAAATTGCATTTTTTTTATTGCTTATTTTCCAATAACATAACTATTCCCTAAAATAAGACACCAAAATATTTTTTGAGTGGATGTTTAATTGGAAGACTATGATCACAATAGCTTTAGAACAAGCTAACTTTGGTACAGTCACATACAGTTGTTGAACTGGTACAGTTTGGTATTATTGAAATGAAAATTATAAGCCAGCATTCATGCTAGGCATAAACTGTTTAATAAAATCATCCAAAGTAATAAAAAAGTATAGAAATACAGTAATAACTTATCCATACATATACGGATATCATACATTTTTTATTACAGTAAAATTATCACTAGTGAGTATTGCTTGACAAAATTTGGAAGTGAATTTCCACTTAACTACGTACTGTTTGTATTAAAATTTACTTTTACAGAAACCTAAAACCAACTTCTCAGTGTAAAACAAATTCTCAGTGGATGTGATACAGTGGTTTACATATAAAAATATTCTGTTACAAAGTGGTCCTATCGCCATAATAACCAATGGAACGGTCAAATCAAAAGAAAAACTTTCCTAGTTGCTATAGCGACAGGACCACTTGTACATTCTTTACAGCTGTTGAAAAGTGTACATGGCAGTTATACATCTCCAATATAAACTTCCCTTACTCATAGCAACAACAAATACACAACAATCTCACATAATATGGTAATTATACAATAAATTTAACATTGAATGGCAAATTATCTGTCAGGCATTTAAAAAAGGCCAACATGAAATGTATGCTTGTTAAATTCTAAGGACATCAATATAAATGTATGTTATACACGACGGCATAAATGTTTTACTTTGGATTAAAAAAAAAATCAATCTGAAAATTCAAGTCATGAGTTTGGTTTTTAGGGTTTGTGACCCTTGTACTTTGAATCCTTTTAAAACATTCAAAAAAATGTCCTCACATTTTTCAGTTTGTCCTTCAGGAAAATCAATTCCTTTTGTGTCCCGTTGTAAAGCTACACTTTTATGGAACTTCCTTGCAGTCCGCGATACTGTGAAGAATGGATTGAAAGAACCATGCATCCATTCTGAAGATGAAAAAAGGCCATCATTATCACCCTGGTGGGCTGTATAATCACATTGTTGTTGGAGGAACCAGAATGATTTCACATTGGTAAACATACAGTGGGTTAAAGTGCTCATGTGACTCCACTATGATATCTGCACAAGGCTGCAGGCTTGGGAAACCATACTGCAAAAGTCCATTCATTGGGAAGGCTCATTTTCTCTGTGATCTTTGATTGCCTTCCAAATTGTACAGAGCGTTCCTCCTCTGTGAACAAACACACAAAATGCATTAAATGCTGCATCGATTTTAGACTTGTTAATTTATCCGAACATATTTCCCCTAAACTGATTGCTTTTTGAATCTTTTTTTAAAATTTGATATCATCACAAATAAAGATTTTCCATACTGTATGATACCATACTGTCTTGGCGAAGCTTCAGTTACACTCCTATGTGTTTTTTTTTAGCAAGATTACAAACAATTTGATAGCACCAAATATATATACACATACACACTACCATTCAAAAGGTTTTGGTCACTTAGCTGTTTTCAGGGAAAACAAGGAAATTTCTAGCTGTGCCAACATTGGGCACTAGTGATCAATTTGCCTTTAAAACTTAAACTTGGATTAGCGAACACAGCTTGCCATTGGAACACAGGAGTGTTGGTTGCTGATAAAGGGTCTCTGTTCGCAGTAGCGTACCTAGCGAGGGGCGTTCCTCACCGGGTGCCGCTCATCAGGGGGGTGCCAACTTGCTGGCACCAGGCACTCCTCCAGAGACGGACAGACCTTCAGTGTCTGCGCCAGTATATAACAATAGAAGCTATGCAGTTTTAAAGTGTGTGTGGTGGGGGGGTGCCACATACAGGGTCCGCCCCAGGTGCCAAATACTCTAGGTACGTCCCTGTCTCTACGTCTATGATATTCCATGAAAAATCATCAATTTCAAGCTACAATAGTCATTTACAACATTAACAACATCTACACTGTGTTCCTGATCTATTTCATTTTCATCATCCAGTTATTTTAATACACAAGATCTTAGCAAGAAGAATGTCTTCACTTAAAAACTCTGCCCACCCCAATAGTTGTGTTAAACTGCATAAATGTAAAGTACAAGCAGGGGCATAATCTTTTTTTTTTACGTCAAACATAAGACTTTCTAGGGGTCTCTAGAATTTACAAGTTGGGTAACTATGCCGATCTGGACACTGACACCAAATGCTTGTGCAGATTTTTAGAAGCATAGAGGGAAAGGTATATGAAAAATTACTTAGAAGCTGAACTTATGTTTTAGGTTTAATGGCTCTTCTGCTTTACTCAGGCAGAGTGAAAAAGAATATCTGATGCCTTGTTGTTTAGTTGTTGTAACTTTTGTTATTTAGTTGGGAATATATATATATATTTTACATCTTTACTAATATACCACCTGATGTGTAGGTATTTATGAACCGCTTAAGAAAAAATATGTTTTTTCCTTAGTTTAAGCTGTTACTTTATAGATTGCCAGACTAGAGCGGTAGAAACATTATTAAACACTCATCTACAGACACCAGCCAAGCCGGAAGGCTTGTTTTTCCCTCAGAAATCTCATGGTGCTGCCACAACCACAAGGGATTCTGGGTAGGCACATGCAAATAAGGTTAACAAGTATCACCTTTGCCTCCATATCCACTTTATACATGGATCCCTTAAAAGTAATTGCCCGCTGTACAGGCAAGCTTTTAATCAAAACTCGGGAAGAAGTGCAAAAGCCAGATCACCACTCATGGACAGCTGTTTCGTCCTTAATGGGACTCATCAGCATGTGGTTGTGATACTGGCTTAATACTTGAGGCTTGGGGTAGCCAAGAAATACCATTACATAAGTTATGGTGGGTAAAGGTGATGGAAAGCCCTTCCACTTAAATTTAATGGGTAGTAGAAGCATTATTAACCCCTTAACGACAATCCACGTACATCTACGGGGTTGCCGTGCAACGCCATAATGACAATGCCCGTACATGTACAGGCTGCCGTTAAATAGCTGCATCGCCGCGATCGCTTTGCAGCATACAAGTAAGACTGACCGTGGATCTGGGGTGGAAAGCTCTGCCCAGAAGAAAAATGGCCGCCGCCGCACCGATCATCAAAGGTTGCGGCGGCGGGCTAAAACAGCTTAGGAAGCGATCGGAAATGCTTCCTAAGCATAAACTGTGTTGCTGACATACCTCAACATCGAGGCATGTCAGCAACACTACCCCCTTACCAATGTTCTATCTAATTTTTCTTAGTTGGCGTGCGCAGAAAATTTTTCTTGTGCAAAAATTTTCACAGAGCCAAAATTTTGTGCGCATAATATCCGCGCCGCATAAAGTTTCAAAAAAATTATTATTTTTTTCTTTTTTGGGGAAAAACTGTTGTGCGCACAATTTTTGGACGTGTGCGTTCTCTTTAAAAGCTATGTGCACAGCTTAGAGGGAACACTGCCCCCCACCCTGGTAGCCTTGTGATTGCTCCGAAGAGCAACCACAAGTGCCATCCTGTAAACGACGTTGCCGTCATTCACAGGATGGCATCAACAATAGAAAACTCTTTTCTTGAGAACTCTCGAGCTCCTCCTGCAGGTTGAATGCCGGTACTGCATCCAACCATGGAAGGTCAATGGAGCCCAGCTCACTAATCAGTGTTAAAAAAAAAATAAAAAAATATAATATTTCAAAAATGGTAAAAAAAAATGTAACATGTAAAAAATCTCCACTGTCACCAAAAAAAAAGGTTTCAATAAGCAAGTCCTAGAATTCTTTATCTTCACAAAAATTCCAGCATGGAAAGAGTTAAAATATTGGCATTACAAATGCCCATAGGGTGTCTAGTTGTATGAAATATATGATTTGATGGGGTAAATTGAATTGGCCAGGTTCAAAAATGTCCCAAATATGGGACATGGGGGCAGTAGGATCAGATGTCTAAATGGCAAAAAATACACACCTCACAAAGGCGGCCTTTTACCTCCCAAATAACCCAACAAATCCATGCATGGGACATCACTGCGCTCAGGAGATGTTACTGAACACATATTGGGGTGTTGTTCGGCACGGACATATACCAGGAGCGGTATACATTTATACCTGAAGTACAACGTGTGTGAAAAAAATACACTCATTTACTACCATAAAGTTTCACAAAGGCTGGTGGTAAAATCAGTGCATGGAAAGGGTTAAAATACCAGCATTTCAAGATACCTTAGGGTGTCTAGTTTTTAAAAATATATGATTTGATGGGGTAAATTGCATTGGCCGGCTTCAAGATACCCGAAATGGTACATGGGGGGAAGAATGATCAGATTTGGAAAAATGGTCTTGAAATAGCAAAACGCTATCTGTACTTTTTGCCCCATAACGTGCAGAAAAAAGCAAAAAAAAACATAAAAACATTGGGTATTTCTAAACTCAGGACAAATAGTAGAATCTATTTAGCAGGTTTTTTCATTAGTTTTTGCAGATGAGTAACAGTTTTTTGTTTAAAAAGTGAGAAAAATTAATTTTTTTAACAAAAAATACCGATATTTTATCATTTTTTATAGTAAATTAGATGATATCATAAAAATAATGGTATCTAACGAAAGCCCCTTTTGTCCTGAAAAAGACAATATATTATGTGTGGGAGCACAAAATGAGAAAGAAGAAAATCACAGCTAAACAGCAACACTGAAAAATGGTAAATGAGCAATTGTCCCACAATATACTACGAGTAAAAACCCCTATTGTCCTTAAGGGGTTAAACACTCATCTACAGACACCAGACAAGCCAGAAGGCTTGTTTTTCCCTCAGAAATCAGACTAGAGCGAAACTATGAAATTTGACATGGTCTCCCAGAGAGAATATGTATCCAGGCCCAGGGCACTTGATGGGTTAAGGGTACATTTTGTTTTGGTCACTTTTACTACAGTAACACAATTCTACATGTCGCTGTAAAAATATGCCAATACTCGCTAGAGCGTATGTCCAGAACAAAGAACAGAATATGGCGAAAAAGTTAGTGTGAAGAGCAGAAGTATTACGCAATAAGTTTTGAATATATAAATGAGAAATGAAGACTTCTCAGATGGAACAATACTTGTCAGAATGGGGCTGCCTAAAACCGCTATATTCCCGCCACAGATACTTGAAACAGCAATTACCTTAAATTCATAGATTTTAAATCATCCCGTGTCACGTGCCACAAAATATCCTCAAGTTGATATTCTTCGGCTAAAAACTGAAACAAAACAAATAAGACAGATTTTTTAAATGCCAAACTAGGTTGTTGCACAAATGGTGTTTTTTTTGTTTGTTTTTTTTTAAAGATAAGTACGGTGAACCAGTTATATGTAAATACTACACAAAAAAAGGCAAACTGATTTTAGTTATTTTGGCTGCTGTGTTCCCATGTATTAAAAACAAAACACTCATACTCTGTACATTAAGCAAATATGGTAATGATGACACCTTTACTGGCTAGATGAATTACATTAGATTGTAAGCTTTTAGGACTACTTAAAAAATTCAGGTGTCCAAATAAGGAAATCTATGCTGAGGTGTGCATCAAGGAGGTGCAAGGCTAACCACAGCCCACCTTACCGGAATAGCCACTTTGCACCGTTAGTGTAGCAAGGAGGCAAAGTGGGAGCTGTGAAAACACTAGAACTGCACAGATCATTGATTTTTCACTTGTCTGGGCCAGTCAGAGATCAGACGATCCCCTCAAATGACTATGATCCTTACAGACAATGAGAAAATGTTCTTTGCGATATCACAGGCAAATATAAGTTTGCGAGAAGGACCCTCTTTACCTAATGTATCGGTTTTAGCCTGTCAATTGTAATTGTGTTATATCCCTTGAATGCACTGTAAGAAGCACTGTGTAAATTGTTATATAAATAAAAAACAATGTGACACAATGGTTTATCATTATTTGATATATTAGCAATATAAAAGTCTGTGTTAAGTCTTATATAGTTATTATTTAGATCAATGGCAACTACAGTATAAAATGGTTGTACCTTGTCAATTGTATCATCATCCACTCTTAGCTCTCTTAGCCAGGAAACAAGCTCCAGATCTTCATTGAGCGTGATGGATGGTCTGGTGTGAGACACTAAAATACCTGGGATATCTATTGGATAATACATTTGATAAAACAAAGGTTTAGCACAGAACACAGTTGCTACACAGGGCTGATTTACAGAGCTAATTTACTTGGCCTATCTAGACAGCACTTTACAAATCAACACTCTAACTTATCTTTTTTTTTTTTTTAAGTTAAAGTTACTGTCATACAAGTACACTGTTGATACTCTACAGTCGAGTTCAATCATTCTACTTAATTGTTAGTGAAAAAGCCCCTAAGTGTTTAGGAATAAAACAATGTATAAAATGATTACTGCATAAAAACACCAGTTTTTCTCCTACCGTGCCAAAGTAGAAAACAATCCATTTTTTTAAATAAAGATATTGCTATGTATAAGACAATAACAAATTGTAATTTTTCTGTCAATCTACTTCACTACAGTTTTCTAGCACTCCGTTCAATAAACAGGAAGTTTGTAAGGAAGCTAAAACATTTGAACTTCCCAATATCACTAGTTATTATGAAGGACCAACCCTGCATGATATGCATATAATGGTGTGAGATTTTGCAAAGTCATCTCCCCAAGGTAAGAGGTAGGACAGTCAAGTTATTGAGTTGTTAAGGTATACACTGCTCAATCCTTGGTGTTACTATGAAAAAACTTAAAAATTGAAAATTAAAAGATCTCAGAGAAATCATTGAAAATGTATCTGCTTTTTCTCTCATGTATAAATCCTGTTTATACAGCTTTATACATCACATACAAGAACAAAGGCATTGTTCTATTACTCTCTCATACGGTTCTGTTTTCATCTGATATCACTCACTTATTGGCTGTGATCTGAGCTGAAGCTGTTTGATTTCATTGTCCTTTTCTTCAATCGCCTGTCTCAGCAGACCTTGGAATTCTTGCTCCTTGTGTAACAACTCTTCTAGAAGCCTACCAAAAAAATAAACATTTATGTCCGCTGACTTAGTCTTCCAATCTATAAATCTTACAGATGATATGCATATTTAACAAAGGCAATTGGGCTCATTAGGGAGGAACAACAAATGGTCCATATAAACAAAAGAACGTTGCAACCAAAGGGATTACACATCAAAAAAGATACCTGTTAGACTCTATCCTTAGTCTCCCAAGTTGCATGTTTAGTGACCGGTGAACATTCTGAGAGTCATGGGATACGGTGGAGCTAAGGGTGCTCACTCCTGAGGTGTGCACAGTGTCCTCATTCACTGCATTTGGTCTTTGTAGGGTCTGTGTTTTTGTCTGTTCATTATGGTCTTCCTCCACCTCAATGTCATCTTGATCTGCTGGGTCACTTTCTGATGTGATGCTAAAATGAGGCCTCAACTCTATGGATAGACATGAATATAAATGCAGATGTTTGAGAAAATGTAAAGGATGCTGTCTTACTGGAAAACTAACTACATAACCCCTACAAAAAAACTGTACAGCCCCTGACAAACATCAGACCAGATCCTAAGAAAGGTCTCAGTGTAATCTGAGGGTAACACAATGTTTAATGCTGGCAGCAGTAGTGTCAGCAACTAAGCTAAGTTAAGCTTTAGCTTTAAATTTTTTTGGTAAATACTCAGGGCCGGCCCTACAATGGGGCAGACTGGGGCAATTGCCCCAGGCGGCACTTTAGAAGGGGCGGCACTTTGCCACCCCGAGCGGTTTTTTTTAGAAGCGGAAGAGAGAGAGAGGGGCGCCGAGTGGTTTTCGCTTACCCGCTCGGCGCCCCTTTCTCTCTCTCCTCTGCGGCGAGTCTCCGTGTTCGGTCTTGGTGCCGGCTTCAGCTTGTAATGCTGAGCGCCGGAAGTGGCGTCAATTTCCGGCGCTCAGTATTACAAGCCGGCACCGTGGCAGAGCAGGGAGACTCGCCGCAGGACCCTCTAAAGGTAAGTACCGGGGGGCGGCGGCGGAAGTTTAAATGCCGTCCCCCCCCCCCACCCCGCCGCACATCGCGGGGGGGCGGCATTTTAAACTTCGCCCCAGGCGGCGTTAAGTCTTCGGCCGGCCCTGTAAATACTATACTAAATGAACAAAACCTACGCATGAATACAACCTCTATTGACAGATCTGACAGAAGGCAATGGAAATTTTTTCTGTGCGACTCACCTGGCACCAGAATGGTGATAGCTGTCTGTACTGCCTTCCGAATGATACTGTCTAAGGCAAACATCCAGTGTGGCTTGATATTATGGTTTCGAAGGACTTTGTTGACCTAGTGACACAGAAAAGCATTTTCCAGAATTAACATTTATTATGTTCACAGTCTTTGCCATAGCATGTGTTTGCAAATATTTGAGTTGCTATTATTAAAGCAAAGAGAAATAAGGAAGAAAGAACCTATTCTCCTGCAATGTGACATGAAACCCATGAACACAAAGTTTAACAATTATGAAATATGCCACCAGGGTGAGGGAAAAACAATGGGTCTGCAGATTAATGTTTGACACAAAAGGATCTCTGTTGCCATAGCATTATTTATCTGTGGTATCACTCAGTATAGAAAACTATTAAATGCCATCTGTAGATAGCACCACTGATCCCCTAATGTTTGGTAACACAAATTGAAGTCTGATGGATCACTTCCTCCCATTGATCTAAACAACGACTAAGACAGAAAGCTAAAGAGAATTATATTTACAGTACAATTTACTGGGATTTAGGGAAACTTTTCGTTTTTAAATGCTAGTTTGCCTGACCAAATTTTACAGATTTACCCGCTCTTGTATATGGTAATTAATTACATGCTCAGATTTAATATATAAATGTTGCCCCCATATGTTGGAATTGTATCTATCCATCACTCGTGCAACTGTCTATGAGTAGAAATTGAAAGAAAAGAAAAAAAGATTTTACTACAAAACGCCTGTAAATTAAAGGGAGAACACAAGGTTTTAATGTGCCTTTGGCACATACCTGCATGTTCCATCGCCCTAACATTGATCACTTCCTCTTGAGGCCGAGTTGAAGAATGTGGTGTCATGTGAGGGTGGCTTGATCATGATTGTCTGTGCCGGAGCAACCAGGAACCTCCACTACACCACCAGTGCTAAGCACATTGAAGTGCATATAGTGGGTGAACAAACCATAAGCACTGATACATGGCTTGTATAGCAGAATTTCCACTACAATAAATACTTTTCTAGTAGCAATGGACTTTATGTGAAATAAATAATTGCTTCATATACTATGTTTATAGTCTTCATCCACCTAAGAGTTTTGACACTTGGCATGGAAGACATATTTTTCTTTATACCTACCTTTATACCACCTTTTGATGTTACACTTGTGAGTATACAAACTACTTGTGTTAGAACTTATTACACTATTGTGTTTTATTATTATTTTTCCCATATGTTCATGTGCCCCACTTCTGATAACTAATTCACACTGAATATAACCGGACAAGTAATGTCCCTTTTCACCATCAGCTTAGATACTGTAGAAGATACATTGTTTTCAGCTAGCTGTGGCTGAGCAAGATTTCCAAAGATGAAAATGAGAAGGCCTTTATAGCCTGAAGCAGCCATACATGTAACTGCTTGTTAAATACTTAAGTGTGACCAGAAGAAAATGTCTAGTATCTTATTTAACTATTGCTATATGATGTAGTTATTAAGTTTTTTGCCAATATTTTATATGTGTTATCACTATTCGCTCTAACTATTGCTCATGCACTAAATACATTTCTGGTCAGACCTCACCCAAAGTATCCTCCTGAAGGATATTCATATTCTACAGAAAGTCCAGGAAAGACTAAAGGATCTCAACATGTATAGCTTGGAGGAGAGAAGAGAAAGAAGGGATAAAAACATATAAATCAAGTAATGGATACTTGTACAGGAGGGATGCTTATTTAAAGGAGGAGAAATGTTAGAACAAGAGGTCAATGTGTTTATGTAAGTTTGGTAGATAAGTGGGACAGCCTCCCAGCAGAAATAGTATATACAGTGAAGGAACATAAAAATGCATGGGATTAGCATAAAACGAGAACAAAAACTGATTAATATCAGAGTATTCACATCAGGAAAAATGTTGAAACTAGATGGGCTGAATGGTTCTTACCCACCAGGCCCGGACTGGCCATCGGGCACACCGGGCATTTGCCCAGCAGGCCGGGCCGCAGCAGGGCTGGATTGATTTAGGGGCTGATGGAGCTACAGCTCCAGGCCCTTACCTTAAAATAGGCCCAGTCAGGACCGGACTGACTGGGCCTATGCGGCTTTTACGGCCGCATTAACGCAGGGCATAAGGGGCACCTGCCCCTTAAGCCCGCCGCAATTGCGACCGGGTCCGCCACTCTAAGGGGCCGGGAAGCCCCCACCAGGGCCGGCCTTAGGGG
>VKOC01000005.1:21262916-21278214 GCA_009364415.1 Spea multiplicata | reverse complement strand
TAACAGTTTAGATAGAAGATCCAGCTCCACAAATAAGGGTTAAAAATTCAAACTTTAATTAGACCAGTTAAAACATGATAGACAAAAAAAGAGAAAAAAAAGAGAGATGTGCTCAAGTGATTGAGAAGAAATACGCCAACGCGTTTCAAACCTTACGGTTCTTAATCATGGCTTAAAAGTATGTTGCTGCTACTACACCTTATATAAAAATGGCTCTGTTTAGAGATTGATCTATGTACACGCCCCCTCGTTAACCCATAATTAGTCAACATAGGGAGTGAGAGCAATTAATACAAACCAAATCAAGGGAGCGGGTGCAATTGATATAAATCAAAAAGCAAATCAAGGGAGCGGGTGCAATTGATACAATTCATGGTACACATGGAAATTCTACACCAGATGATAATTCCAATACGTATAGCAAATGACACAAAATCAACTTAATAATAATAATATTATATATAAAGCTTAATAAATATATGCTAGGTCATTTCTATAATTCATGCCCACAGGAAATCTCGTGTCAAGGCATAAAATCCAAAAAGCTTCCCTTAGGCGAAGAGCACGGGACCAATCACCTCCCCTTTTAGGGGGGTGAACGCGTTCTATGCCTATTACCTCTAAATTTGTTGTGTTACCATTATGTATTTCACTGAAATGTTTGGATAAACCAGACATGGATCGTAACGAAGAAAGAGCTGTACCGAAATCATGTATGTGTTCATATATACGTCTTTTAAACTTTCGGGTAGTGCACCCGACATATTGTACATTACATGAAGTACATGTTGCTAAGTATATGACATGCGTTGTATCACAATTAATGAAAGTTTTTATAGAGTAGCTTTTGCGATTACTTAGTGACCTAAACAAATTAGTTTTCTTGATGTAACTACACAAGTTGCACCTGGGTTTAGAGCATTTGTAACATCCTTTAAGATGTAACCAACTACGTACATTATCACTGGTTGAAAAGTCACTAGGAGACAATTGATCACGTAGTGTACAGCCTCTTTTCGCTACTACTTTAACACCATTTCTGAGAATCTCACTGAGGATATCATTTTCATAAAGCAACGGTAAATGCCTGATTAAAATATCCTTTATGTGTGTGAACTCAGTGCTATATGCTGTAGAAAATGTAATATGCTTTGGATCATAATTAACGTGTTTTTTAGGCTTGTGGGATGAAGCATCTGAATCTATGGTGAATAATAAATCACTACGTTTTTTTGAGCTTACAATATTTTGGGCTCTATTTAAGATAGTATTAGAGTAACCTCTTCTTCTGAGTCTATTGGTAATATCATTACGTGTGATGTCATAACTTAATTCATTGGAAGAGGCTCTTTTTGCACGAATATATTCACCTATAGGGAGATTACGAATTACATGTCGAGGATGGCAACTGGAAGCATGTAATGTGCTGTTCCCAGACGTGGGTTTACGGAACAAAGACGTGACCACCTTGGCTCCAACCACGTCACCGGTTAAACAAACATCTAGAAAATTAATGGTATTACCACCCCATTCTAATGTAAATTTGAGATTTAATTCATTAGAATTAATATAATGTAAAAAATTATCTGCCTCAAAACGTGGCCCTGTCCATATTAAGAGGAGGTCATCCATATACCGACCATACCAGCTAATCCAAGATGTAAACGGATTTGTGGCTGCATATTGATGACTCTCCTCCCAGTAGGCCATGTAGAGATTCGCCAAAGTGGGGGAAAACTTTGCACCCATAGGACAACCAGTAACTTGAAAATAAAAATTGCTGTCAAACCTAAAGAAATTATGTTCTAACAAAAATCGTAGAACATCCAAAACATATGATTGTAAAAAAGTACTGTATGTGCTGTATTTTTTTAAATGAAAATTAACTGCAACCACAGCCTGTTTATGGGGAATGCAAGAATAAAGTGAGACAACATCACATGACATCCATGAACAGCCATCTGACCATGGCATAACATCCATAGCTGTTAATAAGGATTTAGTATCTCGTATATAGCCCATAGTACGAATAACTAGAGGTTGAAGCATTTCATCCATCCATGCGCCCAGTCTCTCATGTACTGACCCTATCCCCGCCACAATAGGGCGAAGGGGAAAAACATTTTTGTGAATCTTAGGCAGCGCATGAAAAACAGGGCAAAACATCTTGAAAATCTGGAGGAAATTATTACAACAGGTAAAAAAAACAAATTTAACAGAGATTTAAAGGACTATGCGACTAATTCAGTTTACACATGGCAGAGGAGTTACAGAAGCAAACGACCAAGGTCGATTCTCAAAAAAACCAATCTAGATAGCTCCAGTTCCATCAAAAAATCAGTTAATTTTAGTTCTTCAGATGCCGATACAACTGATTATTGCACAGACGCATCAGAGGATGATACCACTGATCGCAGCCATAAATCCAACACCATGCAGCAATATGACCATCAAGGAGCTGCAAAAAACGATGGGCCCTACCAAAAAACCACAAAAGAAAAAATATACGCAACATCAACAGCCAGAACAAAACGCAGGGGGCATCGGGCAGGACACAAACATAGAAAGTGGTCGAACAAGACGCACTCGATACCAACAGTATCAACACAAATAAATGATCTATCTGTTATCAATTTATCTGCTAACATATTAACGCATGAGCAAGTGGAGGTCTTGAGAAAAGGGTTAAATTTTGTTCCGGATCGATCCTTCAACTTATACAATACCATACAGGATGTTAACCGATTTGTTAGATCGCTGACAATTAAAAAACATTTTTTCACGGAGAATTCTCTGAGTCACATTAACACTGCAGATTCTACTAAAACAATCCAAAGTGAAATCAATATTGTGGGATCTAGTCAACTTCCATTACATTCTTCATTTGTGGATAATGTGTCATTACTCAGCCTTATAGATCTACAGTCTGATCAATATCCAGAAATGGATTTATTTATTGAAGATACTAAAGACAGATTCAAAGCTTCTAATCCATTCTTTTATCCTATAAATTCCCGCACTACGTCAATGGACACATTCCAGTATAAGGTGGAACAGGATCTAAAGCAGTTAGACGCCAGTAGAAGAAATTCAATTAAAAATCTTACCAAATCACAACATTTGGCACTTCAGGAACTTAAAACGAATCCCTATTTGATTATTCGTGGAGCTGACAAAGGAGGAGCCACAGTTATCATGGACAGGGCATTATACAAGCAACTTGTTCTTGATATCTTGCGGGATACATCTACATATAAACCAATATCTCACGACCCTACTGAGCTAATTAAGCAGAAGTTGAAACACATAGTGTCTGAGGGCGTCTCCCTGAATATTCTCTCTACTCAACAACAGGAGTTCTTGTGCCCTGATTTTCCGGTTTGCCCTGTTTTTCATGCGCTGCCTAAGATTCACAAAAATGTTTTTCCCCCTCCCCTTCGCCCTATTGTGGCGGGATAGGGTCAGTACATGAGAGACTGGGCGCATGGATGGATGAAATGCTTCAACCTCTAGTTATTCGTACTATGGGCTATATACGAGATACTAAATCCTTATTAACAGCTATGGATGTTATGCCATGGTCAGATGGATGTCATGTGATGTTGTCTCACTTTATTCTTGCATTCCCCATAAACAAGCTGTGGTTGCAGTTAATTTTCACTTAAAGAAATACAGCACATACAGTACTTTTTTACAATCATATGTTTTGGATGTTCTACGATTTATGTTAGAACATAATTTCTTCAGGTTTGACAGCAATTTTTATTTTCAAGTTACTGGTTGTCCTATGGGTGCAAAGTTTTCCCCCACTTTGGCGAATCTCTACATGGCCTACTGGGAGGAGAGTCATCTATATGCAGCCACAAATCCGTTTACATCTTGGATTAGCTGGTATGGTCGATATATGGATGACCTCCTCTTAATATGGACAGGGCCACGTTTTGAGGCAGATAATTTTTTACATTATATTAATTCTAATGAATTAAATCTCAAATTTACATTAGAATGGGGTGGTAATACCATTAATTTTCTAGATGTTTGTTTAACCGGTGACGTGGTTGGAGCCAAGGTGGTCACGTCTTTGTTCCGTAAACCCACGTCTGGGAACAGCACATTACCTGCTTCCAGTTGCCATCCTCGACATGTAATTCGTAATCTCCCTGTAGGTGAATATATTCGTGCAAAAAGAGCCTCTTCCAATGAATTAAATTATGACATCACACGTAATGATATTACCAATAGACTCAGAAGAAGAGGTTACTCTAATACTATCTTAAATAGAGCCCAAAATATTGTAAGCTCAAAAAAACGTAGTGATTTATTATTCACCATAGATTCAGATGCTTCATCCCACAAGCCCAAAAAACACGCTAATTATGATCCAAAGCATATTACATTTTCCACAACATATAGCACTGAGTTCACACACATAAAGGATATTTTAATCAGGCATTTACCGGTGCTTTATGAAAATGATATCCTCAGTGAGATTCTCAGAAATGGTGTTAAAGTAGTAGCGAAAAGAGGCTGTACACTACGTGATCAATTGTCTCCTAGTGACTTCTCAACCAGTGATAATGTACGTAGTTGGTTACATCTTAAAGGATGTTACAAATGCTCTAGACCCAGGTGCAACTTGTGTAGTTACATCAAGAAAACTAATTTGTTTAGGTCACTAAGTAATCGCAAAAGCTACTCTATAAAAACTTTCATTAATTGTGATACAACGCATGTCATATATTTAGCAACATGTACTTCATGTAATGTACAATATGTCGGGTGCACTACCCGAAAGTTTAAAAGACGTATATATGAACACATACATGATTTAGGTACAGCTCTTTCTTCGTTACGATCCATGTCTGGTTTATCCAAACATTTCAGTGAAATACATAATGGTAACACAACAAATTTAGAGGTAATAGGCATAGAACGCGTCCACCCCCCTAAAAGGGGAGGTGATTGGTCCCGTGCTCTTCGCCTAAGGGAAGCTTTTTGGATTTTATGCCTTGACACGAGATTTCCTGTGGGCATGAATTATAGAAATGACCTAGCATATATTTATTAAGCTTTATATATAATATTATTATTATTAAGTTGATTTTGTGTCATTTGCTATACGTATTGGAATTATCATCTGGTGTAGAATTTCCATGTGTACCATGAATTGTATCAATTGCACCCGCTCCCTTGATTTGCTTTTTGATTTGTATCAATTGCACCCGCTCCCTTGATTTGGTTTGTATTAATTGCACCCACTCCCTATGTTGACTAATTATGGGTTAACGAGGGGGCGTATACATAGATCAATCTCTAAACAGAGCCATTTTTATATAAGGTGTAGTAGCAGCAGCATACTTTTAAGCCATGATTAAGAACCGTAAGGTTTGAAACGCGTTGGCGTATTTCTTCTCAATCACTTGAGCACATCTCTCTTTTTTTCTCTTTTTTTGTCTATCATGTTTTAACTGGTCTAATTAAAGTTTGAATTTTTAACCCTTATTTGTGGAGCTGGATCTTCTATCTAAACTGTTATACAGGTAATATATACCCGATAATATATATATATATAATATAATATATATATATATACACACATATATATTCTAAGTACTTTAATATGCATTTTTCATTGATGATGCTGGATTGGACAACAGGCTGTATATTCTTATTTGTAATGTTATTGTTTATTTTGTATTTGTTTCGTGTAAAAGTGTGATCATAATAATACATAAAAACTACAAGTACGGTATGTCCAATTCTGGATGCAGAGCTCCAGAATGCTCTGTGAGAAAGCACACAAACTTTACAACTTTTTGATATGTTGGAAAGCATGGCATAGTAGTGAATGAGGACATTAAGGTATCATGTGCACTAATTGAAGATGTGACAGTGTCACTGGGGATGCACAACTGTCTTGTTTGGCCTGGTCATGCCGCTGTTGCTGATTTTTATGCTTCTAATTGTGATGAACTAGATGAGATAGAGCCAACTAAAACTCATTTTAGGGGATTCACAAATACGTTGCAGACATGAAAACTGTAAAAATTAGAAAAATTGTGATTGTGGTAATTTCCAAACTGATTTGAAACAACATTTTACAGAATGTAACAGTCATACCAAAATGTAGATCTGTGTGTTAAATGGCTCACAAGCAAACCATAAAAAGTTTGCAGTTCCTATACATGTGATGGGTCTCTTGACAAAACAAACATAGGAACATTTCCATCAAATCCAAAAAAACACTTAGAATAAAAGCATCAATAAAAGCTATTAATTACGTTTAAACATATCATTATAACTCGGTTACGATTTTGGCTTTATTGTTCATTTGTGAAACAGTTATACATCGTCACCAAGGGATGAGTAGGTGGCCCTGGCACATGAAGTACATGCAAACGCCATCTGGACACACAGACACATTTTACACTTGTGCTGCCACACTTATCCAGCTACTGGCTGAACACTGCAGGCACTGATCTGTGGCTGGAGCTGCAGTATTTGAGTAACAGCCCATCGGGCATCTGCCTTGGCCTGATCCCCATTGTTTTTGCAATGCTACATCAACCCATGTATCTCAATGCGGGACAGCTTTGCTGTAGGGGTTTGGTTGGAGTTGGGGTTTGGGGCATGGCAGCAGGTTGGTGATAAAGAAGTGGGCAGAGAACAAGGTAAAGTGGTTAAGGGGTGTGTAGAACTTGGGCATGGAGTTGGAATGGCGTAACACAAATTACATGCCAACATCATGAAGAAACTAACCCGAAGACTCTGAGTCAAACCCAAATAGTTCCCAGGCATGCGTGCTGATAAATCACAGGCCTTCATCAATTCTTTAGCTCGGCGGCATCGTCTGGGGATCATCTGATCTCTCCAACCACCCCTCGATCACCATCAAAAGTGGGACAGTAGGTAATCTCACTGGGGTATCTGGAGTGCTTTAAATGTAATACTTGGGAGGTATGAGACTGAACAGTTAAAGAAGGAATATAGAAAATAGCACTTCAACAACATAAACTTTTTGGATGTTGACAAAGGAAAAAACACACAAAAAGCTGTCAAAATATGTATTTTGCATAACTGATTCAGACATAACAAGAATTATGAAACATTAGCGTTTCTTTCCAGTGCCTTTGTTCAGAGATAGACTTGAAAAACCTGTTCTCATTGTCCTAAGCTCAGCCTCAATCTCTAAAGCCCCAATGGGAACGGAGAAGCCAGGGAGGGGGCGGAGCTATTGGTTGTCATTACATCACACTGTGATCCCACAGAAGGTTGCACTGTGCTTTGTCTGCAACCTCCACCGCACAGAGCAGATAGACAGACCATGTAACACAAGCAACACAATACATGAAAACAACAAACGAAATAAAGGCAACCAGGCAATTGTTGGTTTCAATCTGTCTGTATCCCATTTACAATGGCTATGTGACGTCCTCTTTGGAGCAATAGCTGACGTCTCACGTTCTAGGAATTCAAGAGGCAACACACACAATCCATCTTCGAACAAGACTATTTCATCATGGGTCGGCTGTGTGAAAGGTGCGCACAGATCCTACAGGACTTCTTGGGCTTTGTCAAGAGCCTTTCTTCCAGAATAGTGGAGCGAATAAAGGAGTGCATGATCCTCTTAAGTGAGTGCTGCTGCTTGAAAACCAGGAGCAGAAAAGTGAGGCAGCTTTATGAACCTGTCCTTCAAAACCACGAGAAGGTTGCTGCCCAGGAATTCCTCAATCACATGGAGGCAGGTAAGATGGTGACCTCATCCCTGTCACATCATCAGCATTGACTAATAACATCTAATGATCTCTGTTCTGCTGCCCCCTCCGATGTGCATTAATGAATGCTAATTACCATCCTTCCTAGTGGTCCTGAAGGCTCCATGTGGGATGTCTACCTTTCCTTAACTGTTATTATAATGCCCAGTATTAATGCAGGAGATAAGCCATTCACTGTTTAGCCTTTGTATCCAGGAGGGGGTAGTTTAGTTTTGTTTCCTTTCCTGTTCCAACCACACGTGTTTGATCAGCTGTGGATGTGCCTAAAATATCTCGAAAAATAGCATCATAATACTGCAGTGTGAATTGTATATAAAATATTAAATATATGTCTTATATATAAATTATAACATGTTGGCTTTATGTCTTACTTAAACAAACACAGAGGTCGTGTGCGATCTCTACACAGAATAGCAATTTAATGCCAATATTTATTATTCTTAGTTATATCTTAAAGCAACTTTGTGAACAGGTGTTATAATCTTATTTTAACACAAGCTGGTATGAGGTCATGTATATTTATGTAAATAGACTAAGTTACACACATTTAGAATGCCATTTTCTTAATTGGATTAAGAATAAATCTAATTCAAGTATTTTGATGGCATAAACATTTTATTTAATGTTTACAGTTATTATTCCCATCGCTCAAACAATTACGATTTCATTATTTCAATGTGCAACAAAATACACTGTAAATATTAGGATTTTGTTCATTAAATTATTTGAAATAGAAAAGGCGTCTTTAGTCGAAGATGATATCTTTTTTATTGGGCCAGCCAAGAAAAAAGATGTTTCATATGCTTTCAGGATCTCAGAGGTCTCTTCTTCAGATGACTCCATTTTCTCTTGGGCTAATGTGGCAAAATCCATTTTTCCAATTCAAAAAAGAGTGAAAAATAGAATCGGATACAATTAATTTTCCTGAGAGGGCATAATGGATTTCTGTTAGCTATTATACAATATTTAAGTGGCTAAATTAGGAAATATTGTTTTTATAAAAATAAGAATTCCATGTTTTCACGTATTCTTATGTAGAATGCTGGTACCATGGCTTATGTCTGCCCATCAAGGCCATCGCATAATTTATATATTTTTCTTTAGTCATATGTGGTATTTTTTTATTATTTACAACCGAACATTTTGAAAAAAGCCAAGTGAAAAGAATTTTAATAAATTATACTATGGCTTATTTAATAAATCATTTGTCTATTGGTGTGTTTTACATTCATTTATGATGCTCTATTTTATTTGAAGATGGCTCTGCGTCCTTTTTTTCCTCTCCGAGAAAGCCTTTTTCACTGGGAGCTACCACGTTCATGTTACTAAAACAGGATATGGATGTTTGCTTTTGGTTTCCACTGATTGTGCTGTTTAAATGCTTAAAAGCATTTTTCGTCTTTTAGTATTCCAGGCTGTTTGAATAAATGTATCTCAAAATTGATGCATCAGCGTTATTGATGGTTTCCCTCAATGAATCTCCCTTCTGTGATACGGTCACCAGGACATGGTGTTCTCACACATTTCCTTTTTAATCAATTTATTTCTAAATTATCAGCACAGCACAGATGATCGGCAACCTTTTAATCATGTTGGCACTTTTTACTTGGTCAAGGTGTTTAATGTATTTCCATTTAATTCTCCCCACATTAAGCAGAAAATGGAATTTACCATGTACAAGTGATTACCTCTTGTGTAACCAAACGAGGAACCATTGTAAAACTAATCGCAATTACCCTGACAATCTCTTTCTATTCTCCGGCTTCATTTTCATTGACGACACTACAACATTGCACAACAAGGAACCATATAGTGACTGTACTGTTCAAACATATGTTGATGAAATTATGCATAGGAAAATACTGAATCGTAGAATAATGTTTGCCTTCTTCCAACATATTTGTGAATGTGCAGGGTAGTGATAATTCCTTAAAGGGACCCAATAACTCAAAACAGGTTAATGACGTGGACATAGAAACTGTTGCAGATCTGCAACAAAGTGGTCATGAGTAGAAGATCCGAACAAATCCAAGCAAATTTAAAGTATATTTTTCTTTCAATTACAAATTTTTATAGGTTAAGATACAAATAGAAACCCAAAATAAAGCCCAGAGCCCAAGGATTGCAGTGATTGGTGATAAAAAAGATACTTTTTTAAATCTGATCATATTCTAGATTTTACACAAAATTTAAATGCTTAGGTCTACAAGGGCCATAAATTCTGTTTATCCGTCCCTGAAGACAACTGAGATGTCTGTGCTCAAGCTTGAGGGCTGGAGTTCTGCTGTATTGTGTTAACGTAATAGCAGAAGAGGTACAAACATTACAATAGTCTGGATGATTGCTTTGGATCAAAGCAAAGGATTGGGGGTTACCAGTTTCAAGGAACTAACATGCAAAATGTACAGTTCTATGATAATGTATTTGCCCCATCCCAATTTCTTAGATTTTTGCTTTTGCGCCATTCAGTGCTTGTATGCTTTGGTCACAAACCGATGACCAGACATTCTTCTTTTTCTGATAAAGAGTAGATGATTCCATCATCTATGCCAAGTTGCCCAGGCCCTGAAGCAGCAAAGCAGCCCCAGACCATCACTGTGTTTGACCGTTTGTACGATGTTCTTATTTGGTAGGCTGGCCACTCTTGAGAAGGTTTACCACTGTTTCAAGTTTTTTCTCTATTTGTACATAATGGCTCTCGCAATGGTTCACTGGAGTCCAAGAGCCTTAGAAATGACTTTATAACCATTTGATCAATATCAGTTACTTTGTTTCTTATCTGTTCTTAAGGGTTTTTTTTTAGAAATTCTTTTGCTTTTTGAGACCTCTTAGCCCACTTCACTTTGCAAGACACATTCTATTTAATTGAGGTTCAACAGGGCTGGCAGCATTCATTCCTGGGTGTATCTAGTGAACACAATTATCAATTACATTTGGTTATTTGGTTGATTTCTTAAGGGAGCAATGACTTTTTACAATAGGGCCCAGCCGGGTAGGGTTGGATAGCAGTACATTTTGTAATGTAGAATTGCAAAATAGCCAAGAAGTTACAACAATTCCCTAAGAGACAAAAGAAAAAAAAAGATATCAATATCACTAAATCAATGTTCATGTAATTTTTACATACCTTTGAAAGAATATAACACTTCTGTACAGAGTTCAGTACTATAAACATTGAGCCCAGGTGACACACAAGCTGGGGGAATGGGCGCCCCTTACCAAACTGGAATGATGCCACTCCATCTGCATCTGTTCTAAATTACTAGAAAACCACAGTGCCATTAAGAGCCTGCAAAATGTATTGTCACAAGGACGTATGATGCAAAGATATGCCGGCATCCAAAGTCACTTATGTATTTTAGATGACGTCAGCCTGTCTGGAAATCTGTGAAAAGGGAGCACAGAAATGAACAATTCAAAGCAGGGATAGGCAAAGTGTGCGTACAAAGACAACCATGCCTGTGGCAATGTTTGTGAAGGTCCATAGAACTTCATTAAATTGTCCACTACAGACCCCCAGTACCCCAGTAAATGTGGACCATGAGCAATGTTGGTGCATATCCCTGATTCAAAGTGTAAACGTTGACTGAACGCTAAAGATTCACAAAGATTTTATTATCAGAACAATTACCCACTTTGCCATCTGTCCCTTGGCACACACCTGGCTTTTTTTGCTGTCTTACATTAATCAAGTGTATGCATCCCTTAATGGCTTCTAATTTAAAAATTAAGCTAGCTCTAAGGAGTGGCTGCCTGCATAAACACTGTCAGTAAGTAAAACACCAGTGGATCCATGCAGAATGTGAATGCATTCTAGCAGGGCTGTGCCAGCTTAATAAGATGTCCATTCCCCATGAAACATAAGATGGAAGTGAAAATGATTATATTCCAGGGTGATACCTAAAACTCCCCAGGTGCTACACAAATCTAGATAATGTTTGATCATCTGTTCTTTAAAGTAGCCAAAAAAAACAAAATATTGAAAACAACTTTATAAAACTGTTGAGAGTCTAAGAGGTCCTCTGGCATACTGTATAGTAATTGTTTGAACTTGATGCATGTTGCAGAAGACTCATTAAAGCAAATTGAACTTTAGGTACTTAATCAAAACAGATTCTTACATTTTGAATTTAGGAGTGGAAATATTACTCCTCTTATACAAACTACCACAATTCCTGTAAATTTCCAATTTCTCTTGTCATTCCGCCATTGTTTCAGTAGAACTCCTTAAAATGACCTTCAAATACTGTAATTATGCTTCTGTTCTATGAATAGTCAAGTTCTAAAATTAAGGGAACTTCAGTAGAACACTAAGCATCTACATCTTTGTAAAGGTCCCAATTCCATGAGAAGGGTAGATTTTATATGCTGTGAATGCTTTCTCAGATGTTAAGCAATGGGATTATCCATGTTCTACTGTAGTAGCTGCCATTTCTTTATGGCTTAATCTCGTAACATTGTCCTATGTAACAACATCCCTTTTAACCCTTACTGCGTTACCGCCTTTGTAACAGTAAGTACTGCAAAATATAAGCAAATTCAGGTAAATATTAACATGTTTCTCTTTCTCTTTGATATTTTGGAAGGTTTGCAAACATCACCACTTGGAAAGGAAACTCTTGATGCCCTAAAGATTTTAGCCTTTTCAGAAAATGCAGACCTACAGCATTCTGCTGCACTTTACTACTTACATATGAGCCAACACAGTAAGTATGTTAATTAGTGTCCGTTTTCTCTATATAGAATGTCTGTGTTAAATTAAAACTTGCTTATAAGCTGAAGACAATGGACCTCAGAAAAAAAGATTTGTTTTCCCAAATTTGTTCAAACCCTTCAAATCCTATCTTTTATTATGCATCCCAAGGATTTCAAATAGCAACCAGAACCAAGTCTAGGTTTCATTGCCGCTAATATCAAAGATTTTAGTTATGCAGTTAAGTATAGAGGTTCGGTAGGCTGCACAATAACAACATTGATATTTGGTGAAGTGAATTCAGCCAAGCAGTATCCTGCTGTCACTATAACATACTCTGGAGGCTGTGTTTTGGATTAGGTTCTTGCCAACCCAGTTTTAGGCAAAGCTTGGAGGTTAGTCAGACAATATTTAGGATTAAATAATATAAACCTATTTATAAATATATTACATTAAAGAAAAGTACTCTAGACATCCTCTTCATAACTCATGGAAATTCAATATCATCCCCTATGCTGTACTTGGTCTTGTCTGACTTGACCACTGCATCTGGTGGTACAAAACAGTTTAAAAGAACCTTCAGGTCTTAGATAAGTCGATCCAGTGCCAAATTAAGACACTCCGGACTCCTAGGTATATGCCTTTCCCCTGCACCTGTCTCCTGGCAATAGCAGCCTTGGCGTCCACAGCTACTATGTGCATTCATAGCACCGCCACTCGTCGGATTATCCAATGAGGCGCTTGGACACCCCTGTATTGAGTGGCCGTTAGATATGTGCCTAATGGATGTTCCAGTATGGAGTGGCTACAAATTTGTGGACACTTCATGAGTTCAGGAGCTAGGTTCTCAATATTAATTTTACATGTAAGTACCAATGGGTTTCACCAAAATTTGTTTTGAAGTCCATAAAGGCATCCTCTGAATCCTAGAACTTGGATAACACTGTATTAGGTGATCAGGTTCAAACAAGGTTATAAAAGCTCTTCTGGTGGAAAGTGCTAATTTAGAGAAGTAGTAGCATTCATTTGGTTTCAACTGTCAAAACAATTCATCAATCCTTATGAATTTTATCTTGTGCATGTTGTTTTTTTTATCTTGTGCATGTTGATCATGGAACATGTGGCACCCACAATGACCTGTATTTACATAGAACCTAAAACACCTTAACATTTCTCAGCAGTTTTGCACGATCACGCTATGTGTGTACATTTTCAGTTCAATTTAGTCTACAGTTACTGTATGAAACTTAGGTTGATTTTGTGCAGTGGCGTCTCCAGCTTTCATATTTAGGGGGGGCACAAAATGGGCGGCCAGGACCAAAGTAGGGGGGCCAATTATAAAACGGTACATATACACTATACATATACACACGTTAGACGTGCATTTTTAACTACACAATATGTATTTATCTCTTTGAAGTAAAGACTGCGATTAAAATATGATTTCAAAATAACAGCTAAAGTGACAGTTATTTTTCATTCTTTAATATTAGCCCCTGCTGACAATATATATAAATATTAGACCCTGCTGCATATATATAGAAATATTACACCCTGCTTCTGATATATATATATTAATATTAACCCCTGCAGCGGATATATATTAATATTAGCCCCTGCTGCGGATACATACTTATATTATACCCTGCTGACGATATACATACTTATATTATACCCTGCTGCCGATATACATAAAAATTATACCCTGCTGCCAACATATATTAATATTAGCCCCTACTGCCGATATATATTATTAGTCCCTGCAGCCAATATATATAAATATTAGCCCCTGCAGCCAATATTTATTGATAATAGGCCCTGCAGCCAATATATATTAATATTAGCCACTGCTGCCGATATATATAAATATAGTCCCAGCTTCCGATATATATTAATATTAGACCCTGCTGCCAATATATTTGCCACACTGACTACAGATCAGGGGAAGACTGTGAGAGTCAGTGCAGTGTTCCCTCCTTCTGACTGCACCGTGACATTGAGAGGTCCTCTCCCCTGTAATCAGCTCCAGAGTCCCTTTGTCCCCTCATTCACTAAACAATACCGCTCTTTTACTTACACCCTGTAGTTCAGGTATAGATCAAATAAACAACACATGGAAACAGCACACGCAACTGAATGAGATAAAAAAAAAAACCTGTATTTGCAGTTATACATAAATAATGTATGGAAACATAGCAGATACAGATCAACAGAATTTGACACACTATTTGACATCCAAACAACTATAAATCATTCTTTTTTTATCACATTATTAAAATCCCAGAAATCAAAAAAGGCCCAAATAAATTAAGGAGATTAGACATAATGGAAACTTCAACAAAACTTTTAGCCATTAATGCATCACAACCATCTTAGCGCTGCGTCACCAAACGAACAAATGAACGCCTCATCACAGATACCACAATGCCTGCGGATGCATATAACTAAGCTGAGTACCACTTGGTCTGTGAAACCAAAGGGGAATAGCGTCCTGTATACTGTAATCAAGAATTGAGTTTTACAAACTCTGAACCAACATCTAACTTTTAATAATATATTCAGATTGAAATAAGAGTAAATGACACAATACCTTTACTTTTCCTCTCACTGATTTCTAGGCCTAGAAAGTTTTGTCCTCTGAAGTGACCACAAAATCTGGATAAATAAAAATTACAAAGTTCTATTTAACCCTCTGCAGCAAGTAAAGTGCCAGGAAACAGATGGCCAAACTCATATCAGGACAGGCTCTGCCACACTGACACCCAAACACATACCCCAGGGCAGGCTCTGCACACTGACACCCAAACACATACCCCAGGGCAGGCTCTGC
>VKOC01000005.1:21244555-21262816 GCA_009364415.1 Spea multiplicata | reverse complement strand
CCAGCACTTTGCACCCAGCACCCACACTCACACCCTGCCCTGAACCCACACTCACGCCCTGCCCTGACACTCACACCCTGCCTATGGTGAAAATTATAGGCCTCTCTCATCTTTGTAAGTAGGAGAACTTGCACAATTGGTGGCTGACTAAATACTTTTTTTGCCCCACTGTATGTGCAAAACAAGCTACACCAAATGGACAAAGGTATTGGGACACCTGACCATTACACTAACAGGGACTTTTATGACATCATATTCTAAATACATAGACATTAATGTGAAGTTAGTTCCTCCTTTGCAGCTATAACAGCTTCTACTTATCTGGGAAGGCTTTCCACAAGATTTTGGAATGTTTATGTGGGAAAATGTCCCCACTCATCCAGTAGAGCATTTGTAAAGTCAATGATGTTGAATGAGAAGGCCTGGCTCACTATCTCCATCCTAGTTAATCCCAAAAGTGTTGAGGTCAGGGTTCTGACCCAGTCAAGTTCTTCAACACCAAACTCAACCAACCATGTCTTTTATGCACCTTGCTTTGTGCATTGGGGCACAGTCATGCTGGAATAGAAAAGGGTCTTCCCCAAACTGTTCCCACAAAGTTGGAAGCATAGCATTGTCCAAAACGTTGTGGTATGCTGAAGCATAAAGATTTCTCTTCACTGAAAGTAAGGGGCTTAGCCCAACTCCTGAAATACGGCCCTATACATACAGTATCCCTCCTTCACCAAACTTTACAGGTGGCACAGTGCAATCAGGCAGGTAACATTCTCCTGGCATCACCAAACCTTGACTTTATACGCATGTGGCAATGCTTCTAATTGACACACCTAAATTCAATAATTTAGAGGTGTATCCCAATACTTTTGTCCATGTAGTGTGTATACAAGACAATACTGAACAAAGCAAGGGTAAATCATGTAGTGGTGATTGCATCTCCAGTAACACACTGTACTGTTTGCTCATTGAGAAATTGGAGCATTACAGCCTATATTATAAATCAATTTATTATTATTGACACAGAATAACTAATTATACACAATTCTCATTCTTTTATTAACATCATTGATGGCATAAGGTGCCTTGATTTGCCAGGTGATCTTCTGTCCTTTTGGCCAAATACAGTAATAGTCTCATACATATATTTTGTATAGTTTGTTTATAGATACATTTCATGTTGTTTGCCAACAAGTAACTTGTGATTTAATCTAGACGTGATAGGACATATTTAATGATCCATCCCAGGAGGTTGCTAGCTAGCAATTCAACTCCCAAGGAGCATAGTCAAGTAACATGAGCATATCCTTGTGTGCCTCATGCTTTTTGAACATTAGAGACCAGGAAGTATATTCATGCACCTGAAACCAATGGGAACAGCATGTATGTTATGTGAACATCAGTGTTCATCTAGCAAACATGTGATTGGCTGCTGCTCCCATGGATTTCAATTCCAATCAACTAATGAGTTTCTCTGTGTACAGATTTATGTGCCTCTCCCAAAGACAGATTTACCTGTGGAAAAGAACTCCTGCTTACCAGACTATTTACCAGAAGAGGAGAGTCCAAAGAAAGATGTAGAAAAGGCTATTACATGTCCTGGATTGAAGGAATCCAGTGGTGGAAGCTGGATTACAACTGCAGCAAATTTCCTCACTAAAACCTTTTACTGGTGACATGAATATCCATACTTGGCACTTGTAAATACACCACTGGTCCCATAACCATAGATTACCCTATACCAAACCTGTCCATATGTTTTTGTTTTGTCTCCTGTTTCATTTTATCTGTTTTACATGTCAATAAACACTAAACTCAAACATTGGTTATTTTTTGCCTAAAAATTCATTTAATAGCTTATAAAATGGCCTATATTTTGTATTAACATTTTTAACCCATTATCAACCAATCGCGTGCCTGGCACGTAATGGGGTTAAATGAGCGTAGAAATCGATCAGCAAACGCTTTCTTTGTTCAAAAAGTGTTACTGCAATTAAACAATTTTTTTTTTTGGCGTTCAGCAACACCAAAAAAAGTTGCAAGGGGCCTTTGTGATTGCTCCTGAGAGTGATAACAAGCACCACAGTGAGAAGCATCCTGCCTCTCACAAGATTGCAGCGCCCAGTAGTTCCCAGAGGGTCTGTCCAACCCCTGCAGCTTGACTATAGGTACTGTAGGCAACCATCAGTAAAATATATATATATATTATTTTTTATGTAATACGGCTGATTTTAATAATGGCTGTTTTTAACATTTCTGCGCTGCTCGTGTTTAGCTGTAATTTTATTCTATCCCGTTTATTGAACCCACACAAGTTATATATTGTTTATTTTAGGACAAGAAGGGCTTTCTTTAGATGGTCATTGTTTTGATTGTATCATTATTTACTATAAAAAAGATATGGTGAAAATTTGAGGAAAAAAATTGTCTTTTTCTAACTTTTACTTGAAAAATCTTTTACTCAAGCTAATGAAAAAACCTGTGAAATAGATTCTACTATTTATCCTGAGTTTAGAAATACTCAATGTTTTTTTGCTTTTTTTCTGCACGTTATGGGGTAATAAGTACAGGTAACGTTTTGCTATTTTAAAACCATTTTTCCCCCAAAGATGGTCATTCTACCCCAAGTGCTATTTTGGATATCTTTGAAGCTGGCCAATGCAGTTTACCCCTTCAAACCGTATATTTTTAAAAACTAGACACCCCAAGGTATTTGAAATGCTGGTATTGTAACCATTTCCATGCACTAAGCCTTTGTCAAACTTAATAGTAGTAATTTTTTTATGTATTTTTTTTCACACACATACTTAATGTATGAATTTACCACTTCTGGTATGTCCGTGCTGAACAACACCCAAATATGTGTTCAGCACCATCTCTTGAGCGCAGTGCATGGATTTGTTGGGTTATGCATGGATTTGTTGGGTTATTTGTGAGACTTCCGCAAAGCCGTTGCAATCTCCACGAACTTGGAGATAAACCCGGGAAACTGCTTGCTAGGGCTCTCAGGGCCAAACGTTCTGCCATGCACATCCCCAAATTCAAGGACACCTCTGGTAGCTTACACTACCTCACGAAAGATATTGTCTGGTTCAATCGCTCCCCCAGACTGGCACACTCTTACCTGATTGGCACTAAGGACCAGGCTGGCAGACGTTGAGGGGTACTGGATTTCCTCCCATCTGCGGCGGATGGTGGAGTACTGATTGTCTCGGCGACGCTCCGGGTCCTCACCAGGTCCCTAGCTAGTGCTCCACGCTACTCACCTTTATGCGGGGGACTCTGTTCACCCCATTTCGGACTTCATTCCCACTACTCCTGTTCCCTTTAGGATGACTTTCCTATATCACCAAATTAGGCACTTCCTGTGGGCGGCTGTGACTGCGGTTATACGGGCCATAGATGACCCGTCTCCAGGCTACCCCTGGTAGCTTTTGCTGCACCACACGTCCTCCAACATGGGCTCCTATAAAAGGTCACTATCCATTCATCTCACTACTGCCGCCAAGGCCGTTATCCCTCAATTTTGGAAGCAATCCAAGCCCCCTCCCGTATCTGCTTGGCTTAAGAAAGTCAACTTCATCTGTCAGATGGAGGACCTAGTTATGACTTCTAGGGGACTCGGATATAAAAAAGTGGCTTCCTTGGAGGGAGTTTCTGGCTTCCACAACTTTCCTGACCTTCTTGGGTAGCTTCATTGACGAACTCCCCGACCTGGACGTGTGACGACTAGGACCCCTTCCCTGCCTATGGCGTGATTCCAATTTTTGACCTTTCTGTTCCTACCCGACTTCCTCTAGGTTACCATCTACTGGCAACCCATCCTTCCATTTATTTCCGTGCATTGTTAGTTTTCTTTTTTTTTTACCTATGTTTTTGTTCTGTTTTCCATTTTGATGTTCCTCCTGCTCAGTCCTCTGTGCTGCCTATCTAGGGAGACTTTATTACTGGACCTGTATGCATTGTGACTATTATTGTTGATTGGCATTCTTAGAGGTATCTGTTGTACAATGTATGTGTATGCTATCCACATGCGAACTGTCTTTCTCTTCTGTACATCTTGCCTGATGTATACTGTTTTGTTACAATGCCTGTTGTACCGGTCCTCATGATCTTTGCAGTATTTCTTTCAATAAAAGGAGATTTGAAAAAAAAATACCACTATTTGAAATACCCTGCGGTGTCTAGTTTTTTTTAGGGAGGAAATTGAAACATCCAGCTTCAAAGATATGCCAAATAGGACAAAGGCGCAGGATGAACCGGTGTAACAATTCCAATTTGAAAATCTGAATTACACATGTCCCAAATGTGTCCTTTTGGCTCCAAAATAACCAGACAAACCTATGCATGGGTGGTATCACTATACTCAAGAGATGTTGCTGAGCATACACTCACTGACCACTTTAATAGGTACACTTGTTCAATTGCTTGTTAACACAAATTGCTAATTAGCCAATCTCATGGCAGCAACTCAATGCATTTAGGCATGTAGACGTGGTCAAGACAACTTGCTGAAGTTCACTGAGCATCAGAATGAGGAAGGGGATTTAAGTGACTTTGAACGTGGCATGGTTGTTGGTGCCAAACGAGCTGGTCTGAGTATTTCAGAAACTGCTGATCTATTGGGATTTTCACACACAACCATCTCTACAAAGAGAGCGGCAGTTGTGAACGAAAAAGATGCCCGAAAAGCAACACTAACTCAAATAACCGCTCGTTACGACCAAGGTATGCAGAATTCATCACTGAATGCATTACATGTCGGACTTAGAAGCAGACGGGCTACAGCAGCGGAAGACCACAGCGAGTGCTGCTACTGTCGGTTATTTTATCACCTTTTTGTAAAGAGCACTGTGAACTTACAAAAATGATAACCATATTTGCTTGATTATAAGACAAGGTTTTATAATAGGGGTCGTCTTATAATCAGACCTCAAATAGGTTTGACTATGAGACTAAGATCCAAATCTCCCGCAGCGCTGCAGGGGATCTGGATCCTCCTGTCTGGTAACCTCCCCCCCAAAAAACGGTGCTTCTGACTCCTTGGTCAGTCTATGCGATACACAGACCTTCCCCGGCTATCAGAGTTCCCCTAACCGGGGAATTCTCTCTGACAGCCCCTGCTGCTAAACGCACCTTTGCCTTCGCAAATCGCATAAATGTATACACGCTGCCCAGACAACACACCGGGGAGTCAGAAGCACCAGTAAGTTGGGGGGGGGGCACAGTGGCCTATATGGGGTATAAGGCATTTCTGGGGCAGAGTGGCAAGCCTGGGGGCAGATGTGCATAACTGGGGGGCAGGTTGAAAAATAAAAGGAAATATAAACAAAAACGGAGTGATTCTGTAGGCTGAAACCGCGATTGCAGAAAAACCTGCAATCGCGTTTTCAGCTGCCACAGGCAGTTTCAGGGAAGGGGGTGGTGTGTTGATTGGGTCCCCACACAACACCCCCCTGCTGCCTGATCGCTCCATGAGAGCGTCAGTGCAGTGTTAACCCCTTCAATGCCGCGATCAGCAACAGCAAAAACAAGCCCTTTGATCAGTCCTGAAATTTTGGCAGACATCAATGAAGAAATGGCTGCCTGAAAACTGTCAAAATTACCCTAGTTGAACACCTTGACTTGTCTGCTGCTCATAAATATATACTTTTATGAGGTAATTTACAGTGGGGGGCCTCCAAAATGTCACAAATAGGATATAGGCCTGGTAAACCGATTTCTGAAAATTCCAAATTTGAAAACTAAAATGCGCCAAAAATGTTCCAGTTTTGCCCTCATAACTTCCTCAAAAAATGCAGGAACCATGCATGTGAGGCCTTGTTGGAACTGGGGGATGTTGGTGAACACAATTTGGTGTTTTTTTCTGCAGTTGCACATATTCTATACAAAATATAATATGAAATCTAAAGCAACATTGCAACATCCAAAAAAAATATAAAAATACCTCAAAATTTGTCAGCAAGTGGCGATAAAATCCCTGTTTGAAAAGTATCAAAATGACCCTAGTTGTACACCTTGACTTATCTACTATTCATAAACATATAATTTTGGGTGGGATAATCAGTATCTGTGACAACTATTGCAGTTATTAGACTACCATGCCAAATTTGAAAAAAATTACATTTTAAAAACGTGATGCATGCCTTGCAATATTTGCCCTATACTGGTCAAAATAGATTAAAATCTTGGCTTTATTGGGTGGTTTCCAAATAAGGACAAGTTAACGAATATATTTTGGATAATTTTTTCCCATTGGTTCAATGTGTGTACAATTTGTATGTATACAACACTGTAGAAAATGCGTTTTTTTTCCATTTTCCCCCCACTTTTTCCAGTTTATTTCAAACAAAACAATGTACTACCCAGCTTAATATGGTTTCAAATGAAAGCCCTACTGGTGCTGAAAAAAACAATATGATTTGTGTGGGTGCACTAATTGATAATAGAGAAATCAAGACAACAAAATCAAGAGACATAGCAAAAACACAGAAACGGCTCCAGGCCTTTAGTGACACCTTATTATCAAAATCCCGGTCCTGAAGGGGTTACATGAATTAACATTTACTAGTAAAACTTTTTTCCTATAGGGTCATCTTATATTCAGGCTTTTTCTTTTTTCCCTAAATTAATATTCAGATTTTGGTCGTCATATAATTTGCGTATTTCTTTGTGCCTAGCTTCTGGCGATAGTATTTTTTATTTATATGGCGCCAACAATTTATGCAGTGCTTAATACAATACATATATTCAAGGGGTATGACAAGACGAGAATTGACAGACTAAGACAAACTGTAAGCTTGCGAGCAGGGCTCTCTCCACCTAATGTATCAATCTTGAGATTTTCTTCTATCACCTCATCTATCAGAGAGCACAGCTAAACCCTAAATGCATAGTTAAAAACAATTAAATAGGTATCCAATATAAAGTGCTACTGTCAGTTTTACTTGAAGGACAAGCTGGTTGTCTTAGTCCATTAGGTGAGTTGAGGTCACCTGGAAACTCTTGGGTTGGCGACTTAACATATTAAAGGGATTTATTTACTAAAAGCCGCCCCATTCTGATTGGCTATTGTTCCAGACTGTTTGTTCAGTCTGGTTGCCACTCCAAAGGTACCTGACGTCCTAGATATTCTGGTGGGCTATTCAATTAATTTTCTGTTCTTGTTTTACCCGATAATAATTGTTCTCACAATCCCTAAAAAGCCTCTTTTTTTCCCAAGTAAGTGTTTTCTTGTTCTGCATCTTAACTGGTGTGTCTTACTTTTGGCAAGGTTCCTAGGAAGCTTTTTATGGACAATCTACATTTTACTCCAAGAACTGGAGCAGCTACTCAGGGAGCTGATTAAAGCTCCCTAAGCAAGCACAGACCCAGGCACAGTACTCCATTAAAGTCTTCTGATGCCCCACGTGTAGCCAAGGACAGATCCGCAAGAACTGGCATATAAACACCCAAAAAGAAATGTTTACAAAAGTGGGAGGCTTTAGCTATCTGTGTCCCAGACAGGTGAACAGGCTGTCCCCAACCTCTACAGGCCAACCCAAACTGAAAGCTGACTGGAGCATATTAAATTATTTACAAGAGATGGTCCATTGTGTTTACCTGCACCCCAGGAGTCACACACCTAGCCTGTTATTGAGTTAACACTCAGGGCTAGGTACCCCTCTAGCAGTCTGCATACTGAGACCCAGAGTGGGGAAAGGCTCACATGAAAAGGCAGAGAAGATGCTGGATATCCAAGTGATTGAACCCCTCGATAGTCCCAGGTTGTGCCTCATTGTGTTGACACCCAAAAAGAACAGAACCTTCTACGATTCTGTATTGATTATAAAAATCTTAGTGACAGGACTAAATAGAAGCAGTAACATGAACCTGCAAAGATCACTTCCACTCTTGAGTGGCCAACTACTATAGGAAGCTTATCCCACAATATAATGGCATAGCCAAATCCCTGACAAACCTAATAAAGCCCTTTCCCATAATGTTGCCTGATCACCAATGTAAACATTTACCCAATGCAAGAAAGAATTGGAAAGTTTCCCAGTACTGGCCACTCCCAATGTTTTTGGGTCCATGTAGACTTCTGTGATTGGATTGGAAGCAGTCTTGAGCCAAGTTGATGACAAGGAGCAATAACATCCGATACCCTACTAGAGGCAGAAGTTCCTGGACTGGAAAGTGGGGTATGACCAATTCAATTTACCCCCATCAAGTAATTTTTGACATCTAGTTATTCTGCCCCATGTCCTATTTGGGACATCTTTGAAGCCTCCCAATTCAATTTATCCCATATATTTTTGAAAACCAGAGACGCTTTCCATGAATTAATTTTACCCTCAGCCTCTCTTAGTCGTAATTTTGTGTTTTTATTCACAGAAATTGTTCTTCAGGTATGAATTTACAGCTCCTGGTAGCATAATCTAGTTTTTCAACTTGGACCCTAGGGACATCTTTAAAGCTGGTCAGTTCAATTTACCCCATTCAATTTCCGCATCCTAACTGGCATGTTGTGTCCCTCTTTGCGGAGTGAAATCATTACTAGTAAACTTTCTATGGATGAGCTATAATTTACTCCCAAGAGTTGCAGCAGATACCCATCTGTAGTCGGCTCAGATTGTGAGGATGGAACTCTGATCTACCTGGTTTGCGTTACAAAACCTCTTCAAGAAATAATTTCCCACAAAAGAGAGAGACATCCTTTCAGGAAATATAGTATTCAGAATATTTTGTGTTAAAGCTCAAAAATAACAGATGAGCAAACATACTTTATAAACAGAGTTATTTGACAAAAAAAAGTAAACAAATAATTTTCAGAATCACGCAATCTGTTTGAATGCACATAAGTTTTAACAAACACTTAAAACAGATCCTTAAATGCTGAAGTTTTCATCCCTGGTAATTTGCTGGATGATTTCTACGATTTTCTTCTGGATGGTTTCTTTACTTATTCCTATCCTAATATTTGAGGGTTTTTTTAAAAAAAAAAAAAGCAACATCTCAGCTAAAATGTAATACACCCGTTGAATTAAAATAAATTGCTTCCAATCATTGAATGGGGAAATTGAACACAGTAAATGTTAACCATTCTAGTTCTGTTCTTCAAGAAACATCAGTCCTGCAAAAACAAAATAAAAAATTAAAACGACACACTTTTCTTTCAAGAAATTACACCACTAACAATAATACATACAGCACTGAAATCAAACAAGAAAACATGCTTCATTGTATGCTAACGATGATGGAGTAACAGGCTCTAAAATGCTGTTAATTATGTGCTTTTCTTATTCTTACAAAATCTATCTTTGCACATCAATAGTCTATACATTAAGATTTTAGTTTACTTTTAAAAGGGGGGTTATTTTTACAAGATTGGCAGGGAAAGAACAGCCAATAAATGTCTGGAAAGTTAAGTATGTAGTCTACCTATTCATCTTTCTTTCTATCTTTCATTGCTTCCTCTTCATCCTCTAGAAGGCCATCTCCTTGGAACTTATCGTGTGTCCATTTTGGGCTGCTTCCAGATTTTTTAAAGGTAAAACGCCCCCTGCCACGTTGGAAGTTCCCACGCCCTCTTGCTCTTTTTGCCCAGTAATCCATTCCATCATCTCTGTCATCGTGCTACAACATAAAAACAAATTCCTGAAAACTCCACAAAAAGCCACAACTATGATTCATAAACCAAAAAGTAAGGCAAGTAAGGTCAAGGAACAAATCAAACTACCATTAATCAAGGTTATATAGTATATTTTTCAGTAATATCAGACCTTCATCTTAATCAGTCCTTTATCTTATCTTAGATTCAGGATAGCTTTATGCTTATCCCATGCATATTTACATTTCCTTACTGTATTAGCCTCCAGCACTCATTTATCTACCACCCTCTCAGTAAAGTAAAAAACCTCCTTACATTGCATCTAAGCCTCTACCCTATGAGCTCTTGTTCTAACGCTTCTCTCCTCCTTTGAAATAAACTTCCCTCCCCTACTTATCCCCTCCAAACTATTCATAGTGAGTTCCCTTAGTCTTTCTTGATAATTGTGATCCTGCAAACCCTCCACCATTTAGGTAACCCTCCTCTGAATTCTTTCCAGAATGTCAATAGTATTCAGGAGATGGGGTCTCCAGAACTGTACACAATACTCTAGGTGAGGACTGACCAGAGATCAGTAAAGTGGCAGAACCACCTCCTTGCCTTTTCTGATGCTTTATTACACTGCCTGCATACCTTTAAGTCCTCAGATATAATTCCCAAGTCCCTCTCTTCTGTTGTCACAGTGGTCCAATTTACATATTCTGCTGTGGTATGTTTATATCCTAAGTGCATTACTTTATCAACATTAAACTGCAGCAGCCACTCAACCATTATTTTAATTTACTTCAAATGCTTGTCATTTGGCTTGTTCCAAATAAAATGTCTAACCTGTTGCAGACCGTTGAATCATCTGCAAAAAGACATACCTGACTATTAAAATCTTTTGTAATAAAAATATTGAGTACTGGTCCCAATACTGATCCCTGAGGTATCCCGCTAGTAAAAAGACCTTCCTCTGAATATACACCAACCTTCTGTCTCCTATTATTCAACCATTGCCTTATCCATTTACCTAAATTATCCAGTGTCAAAGTATCTTCTTACAGAAGTCCAATCTATATCTACTGCTTCCCCCCGGTCTACTATTTTAGTTACGCAGTCAAAACAAACTACATTAGCTTGACAAGTTCTTCCTGATCTTGCACTTATTTACATCTAAATATTAAACTTTTCCTTTAGCATGGTTTCCATTAACATCCCAACTACTGATGTGAATATATGTATATATGTCACAAGACATTTAACACAGCTCATCCTAACAGGGAGCTTCTATCTTCTGTGAATAATACCAAAATTAAAAAGTACACAAATTGCGGCAGAGATCCCATTAAAATAGTCATAGATGCCACATTCATACTTAAAGGTCAAAAAGCCTAAATTCCTACTGCGAAATCTAGGTCATGGTTCCGAAAATGGGACTGAAAATGCTTATTTTAACTGTTGGTTTTTATCACACGTCTGCACGGATGATTATGAAATAGTACCTAAATAATGCCAATGCTAGAAAATACTGTCTTGTTAGTCTATGCTATTTAACTTATATAGCACTTGTTTTAGATAAAGTGATCCTTCTGTTCCCCTTTCAAATCAGATTCTGGCCTTGAGTAGAAGTGAAGGTATTCTATAATTTATTATATATATATATATTTTTTGGTTGTATAATTTGGTCATGTAACCAAACGTAAACTCTTCATCACCCACCAGGAAATACTTCTTGCTTTTAGGTGTATATTCTGGATCCCACTCCTCTTCTTTAGGTCGCTTTTGGAAAGTAGTGGTTGCATTTACAGGACTAACACTTGTTCCAGCAAACATCCCTCTTGCACGACCTCTCCCTCTTATTCGAAACTGCTAAATAATGCATTAGTTGGTGGAGTGTTCACATGGAGCATAACAAAGAATTGTTTTTTTTCCCTATTCTTTACATTAACGGAGACAAGAATCCAAGCAAGCAGTTATAGTGACACCCTAACGTCATACTACACAACTGGCATGCTCAGCTGGTGGGGCTCACAGATCACTGTTGTAAGAGATGCTTGTGGGTCACCAACAAACCCACAATGCTGTCACAGCAAACTAATAATGTAGTAGAGCAGTAAGAAAATAGATCAGAATCAGACATTAATTTTATCTGTGCCTTCCCTTTAAGAAACAAAGGAAAATGACAAAGAGTAAAATATGTTTTTTTAATTATATTTTTTGCTCTAAATCAGAACCACTCTTTGCAATATAATTAAAAAAAAGTGTGTGAATGGCTTTTTCTTTTTTATTAATCTGAATGTCTGACCTCATCAAAATTAGTCTGATTTCATCATCATACATGGCAGTTTTGACCAGAACAAATACATGTCTTGATGTCACAGAGAACCTTACATACTTTTTTTTAAATTTAATACAAAATCTAAGATTAAAGTAATGTTGGAGAGCTTGAATGCTACTTATTTAACTTAACCCTTTGAACTATTCCAGGTATAAAAACTTACAAATGTTCCCCTGGGCCTGCTGACTCCTGAAAATCCTGAAAATTCTTTGGGCTCAAGTGGACCTTTGAACTCTTCATCCCTTTCCTTCTTATTATCTTTTTCATCATGCGAACTGGCAGAGGAAGGAGAAGATGGTGGCTCAATCTCCTTTCTACGTTTACTGGAATATAAAAAAAAGACATACGTACAAAAAAACTCATAAAAAAACACACAAATACAGAATAAAGCAAGAATATATTTAAGAAAATTACACTTTTCCCCAATAGGTTAGCAGTTAAAAGGGTGTCTCCATAGAGAAAATAGAGATTTCTCTTAAATACTATGCATTATAGAGTAATGTAGAGTGGTACTAGAAAAAAAGTGTACATCGTTGTCTCAATAAAACATTGTAAACTTTATTTATTGAAAATATGAGAGTTGCAGTGCAAAGAAACTGACTTAACTATACATTATGAAGGGCTGACCCCTTTGTGTTTCTGGTGCTACATAAACAGTCAAATAGGTGAAATGTCTGAGTTTCATATAGCTATTTTAGCTATGCCCTAAACGAGGCATTATGACCCTCCTTTTAGAAGGAACCCCATTAACCGGCCCTATGGAATGCATTACGAGTCAGTGAGATGAAATGTTTAATTTCCTCATCTCATTGTTCGCTGAATAATACCCATTGTATGCAATCAGATAAAGTTAGGATAATTTATAACAAGGCTTCTGTGGTTATTGACACAGTCACCTGGCAGATTTAAGCTAAGGTACTAATCATATTGTTTATTTCTTGCAACCTAGAAAATTATAGGTTTTGTAAAATGTGCACAGGGATATACACCGATCAGCCATAACATTATGACCACCTGCGTAATATTGCGGAGGCCCCTCATTTGCCCCCAAAACAGCCCTGACCTGTTGAGGCATGGACTCTACTAGACTGAAGGTGTGCTGTGGTATCTGGCACCAAGATGTTAGCAGCAGACCCCTAAAGCTCTAAGTTTTGGGGTGGGGCCTCCATGGATGCATCCTGGTGCCATGTGTCCCCCATGTAAGGGACACACATGTAACCAGCCATCAACATGATAAAAAAGAAAACGTGATTTATCAGACCAGGCCATCATATTTCATTGCTCATATGTTCATATGCCCATTGTAGGCACTTTTGGCAGTGGACAGGGGTCAGCATGGGCAGCCTGTGATGCACTGTGTTCTGACACCTTCCTATCAGACCGGGAACACCCCACAAGAGCTGCCGTTTTGGAGATGCTCTGACCCAGACTTCTAGCCATCACAATATGGCCCTTGTCAAAGTTGTTCAGTTCCATGAGCTTGCCCACTTTTCCTGCTTCTAACACATCAAGTTTGAGGACAAAATGGGTCACTTACTGCCTAATATATCCCACCCATTGACAGGTGCCATGATGACAAGATTATCAGTGTAATTCACTTCACCTGTCAGTGGTCATAATGTTATGGCAGATGGGTGTATGTTACTCAAAAATATCATTCAAAACAATTACATTTGCTTTGACATAAACTATACAATTCATTCTTATGTCATTTTATTAAAATACAATCGGTCTTTCACCATCATTCATTATATATATCAACTATAAGGCATCAAAACTGTCTAACATTGTTAAATTCAACCAAATGCACAGGACAAAATAGTGCTAAGCATGGAAACAGTACACACACACACACGCACGTGCAATCTAGCAGACAAAAGTGATGTTTTACTTTCTGTCAAAATTAAATCCATGTTTTTAATAATAAGAAAATACACATGACAATCATTGTTCCACAATCCTATTTACCTAAAATTCTGAATTCTGTAGATAAAGGCAAGAAAAACAAAAACCACTTTTCTCAGAAAAATAAACACACAAAACTAAAATTGATGTTTACAGCAATCAGTAATTTTGTTTGTACTGCGGTGTTATGAGTATAAAAAGTGAGGAATCAAGCAGAATGAACCAACGTTCTTACACAAACGGTTTCTAGTAATGCACTGCACTGAGGTCCAACTTCATGGTGTTGCCTGGACAATAGGACACAATAATTTGTCATTTTTTTTCAGTTAGCTTGCTATTCCAAAGTTTTTGTCCTCATCCACCATAAGCCGTGTAAAAGACAAATACATTTTTTTGCTGTAAGACAAACAATTGTGATTGTTTACTTTAAAACAAATGTTCTTATGATTATATCTTAAAATATATATGTATATACAGAGCATGCACACTTCCGGAAAACAATGTTTGCTTACTTGTCGTCTTTGAAGATTTTTAATTCCTTGATATCCTTATGGACTTTTTCCCGTTTTCGGGAGCCGCTTGATTCTCTTGAGCATTTGGAGTCCGCACGCTCTTTACTGAGCCCTTTCTTTGGGCAGCCAACATCACACCTAAGATTAGCAGAGCCACTTCTTCCCTTTTTTTCTATCTGTTCACCAAAATATATTCAAAATCAATACAAAAAAACAATGCAGGTCTACATAGGTTCAAACATTAATTTTATTACTTTTTACTAAAGTTAAATAAAATGTGTAAATTTAAAAACGTCAAGATTAACAACAAAAAAAAAGAGAATACATTTTTGACATCGCTTGTTACCTTGGCAGGTTCTTCCTTTGCAACCTTTTCTTCACCTTGCAAACAAGAATGTTTCCTCTGGACATTAGGAGATATGTCTATTCTTCTGCAATATAGAGGAAGCAAACATAGTTTTAGACAATAATATAGTAACAATCAAGTAAGAGACAAAGTGAGACAGTAGAGACCGTTATATACAGCTAAAAATCCATTCATCATACTTGTTTTAGCAGCCATCTGTTCTAACATTGCTAGCTCTATATCGGAACCCTAAATATATGAGATCATTTAGTGTTGTATGGCCTAGAGTTAAAATATTTCCTCTTTTAGTTAGCATACTAGACCTATCATATGTTTCACAACATACACTTATTTGGTCTAACCCCCACACATACTATATATATATTTATTTAATATTGGCCTGAGACCCCACCAGCTAGGGACTATTACAGCCGCAACAGTTATACATCAGACTGACAACACTTTCATTATAAACTAATGTTTTTAAACACCATCTTGGTAACAAGCAGTGAATGGCAATGACTGACCTGTGTATCTCAGGGCTCTTTGAGCGACTGGCTTGTGCCTCAGTGACTTTCTGATAGCCTGTAAATCGTTCACTGAGGGTCTTTCCGTCACCCGAAAAATAATGCTCTGTTGGTTTTAGAGGAGAAACACCGCCTCATTAGTTTAAATACAAAGCCACATTCCTGACACAGGGACTTGCAGGATGTGAACAAGTATTAAATATTCAATCCTATTAAAAAAAAAGACAAAATAAAAAAGTTACATACAAATGTATGCAGAATTTATTCACCTGCTTACATTTCCAAAGAATCTCAAAGACCTCCATGGACGCATAAAAAAAGGCAAAATAGCACGGCCATGTTTTTACATAGTTACATAGTTATATAGGCTGAAAAAAGACATGCGTCCATCAAGTTCAGCCTTTCCTATATCTGTTAATTTGTTGCTGTTGATCCAAAAGAAGGCAAAAAACCCCGGTTTCACTCTTTCCAATTTTGCACTAACCAGGGAAAAAATTCCTTCTTGACCCCAAAATGGCAGTCAGATTTCTCCTTGGATCAATAAGCTGTTTCCCCATAATTAAAGATTATATCCCCGAATATTATGTTTTTCCAGGTATCCATCCAGTTGCAGTTTAAACGTCTGTACAGACTCTGATAAAACTACCTCTGCAGGCAGAGAATTCCACATCCTTATTGTCCTTACTGTAAAAAACCCTTTCCTCTGCTTAAGTCTAAATCTCCTTTCTTCCAGTCTAAAAGCATGACCACGTGTCCTATGCATAGTCCTGTTTATGAACAGATTTCCACACAATGGTTTGTATTGGCCCCGAATACATTTATATAATTTTATCATATCCCCTCTGAACCTCTCTTTTGAGGTGAAGAACTACTACTACTCCATTTCTACCACTCCGATTGAACAATAGACAATAGAGTAGGTTTGTTTAGTACATTAAAGGCAATAAGGGCAATAAAAAAACTCATATATTGAAAAGTTAAAGAAAAAACCCCAAATAGATGTTATTGACATCACAATTTCTACATTTCACTGCCACATTTCATTACAGTAATAAAAACAAAAATACTAAGTTGTGGAGAGAATGATGGAGCCTTGTCAACCTAATGGTGCCAATAAAATTCAATTCTATGTACACACATCACTTTCAAGATATTACTATTGAACTCTTAGCTTTCCCCATCGACAACGCCATGCAGAGCAAACGTTAAGATTCATTCATCATGCTAGTTGCTTGCGTCTGTTAAAAGCTGACGTAGACTTTACTTCCTTTAATGTGTCGACCAATTCCAAGGAAGCAAGAGCAGAGGGGCTTAGCAGCTCCGCATGGTGTTTTTTTAAGGAGGGTAGAGATGGGGGACATCTACATCCAACATGGTTGCAGGGTCGAACCAGGCGACCGATTCCCTGATGTGAGTTTATACATCCGACATACCGTGGGGCAGCATTTTATATAGGATGGTCGGTACCATGAAAAATCTGGATGTGCTCCTCAGGAAAATGGTCAATATGACAAACCTAGGACAGCAAGGGCTTTTTGTTCAAAATCAAATTACAAACACGCAATGGCTATTCTTTTAAAAGAGTTGTAATCATCAACCTTCTTTTGATCATAAGGTAATGAATATCAAAAAAATATGTGTAGTCGCAATCAATGACATGTCTTCAGACGCATTCTATATGTCAGGTATGCCCAAATAAGAACGTGTTGACATTTCATTAGCATCATGTGAAAAAAGCCATATCCCAAAAATAAGGCATCTGTACACATTTTGACATCCTACTTTTCATTAGTGTTCTCACATTAATCCAGACTGGCTGAAAGAATTCACTGCATTTCGTCAAATATATATTAGTTATTATATCCACAGAAAAATATGTTTTTAGCAGATACGTTTTTTCCTACTTTGTGCCACAATCACTTTTTCCCCTGACAAAGCTGAAACACGCATCGGGTATTTGTCCGACTACAGCGGTTTAAGGGGCTGCTTACCCAGTAAGGGGGTCGACTATGAGCATATCTAGCTAACGATATGAGAAGTGGGTTTTTATTTATGAATGCTAAGTTTTTTTTAATATTTTTATTGTTTTTTTTTTGTGAAACATTATTTTTACCCTGCTGCGTTACCATGCATTTAGTGTAGTGTTAATGCTGATATACAGACGTTTGATAACCCACCACAATACATTAAAAATTCAAGACGGAAAATACCACATGCTATATATAGTGTACAGTGTGCGATAGATACATCACCCTATTTAAACAGATCAACATATAGCTCGTGTCAACTTACCGCCCAGCATCCAGCACATGCCTCACAAGCAAGAATTACACCTTGAAAGAGTCACTACAAGGAGTAGGACTGCAAGCATAATTCCACCATACCCAGGAATTTTGGAAGCTAGCAATGCTGTTTTTAGGCCATTTGTGTCAGGCAGACTTTGCATGTTTTTGCATCAGCAATAGTATATTTTATTGTCTTACATGGATTTGCCATTTCAAAACATTTTCCAGGACCTAGTTATGAATGGAAAAAGAAATCAACACTGGGCAATCTCAGCTCATGTTCAGTTGAGCTGTGTACACTTGGCCGCAAAACACTAATAAAACACACAGCACTGGACTCACTTCATACACCATGACACAGGATCATCCACAACTTCAAAAATAGTCATGGACCAGATTCCTTCGCTACTCAAACACTGTGGAGTAGTCTGATAAAATTTCTGTTAACTTAAGGTGGCAAACAAGAGAATGTCTGGATCTTAATCGCCCTGCCAGGACTTCATCAGCATTGCCATAAACCATCAGCTCAGTGTGGTGCTTGAGTCTAGGGCTGCAACTAACGATTATTTTCATAATTGATTAGTTGGCCGATTTAAAAAAAATGAATGTAAATTTTTCATTTATTTAAAATAATTTAATAAACAAATGATGTTAAATACAAACAGCAGAATAAAAAAAACTTTGATAAAATGCATTTCTTGTCTTTATTTCCCAACCAGCACATGGGAAATTGTGCACAATTATGCACATTTGAGCCCAGGCCACGCTGCCTCCCATGCC
>VKOC01000005.1:21225361-21235512 GCA_009364415.1 Spea multiplicata | reverse complement strand
TTTATCCTCATTTACATAATTCCCTTCATTTGTATTTAATGTGTAATTTTATTATTATGTTTTCTTCTCTTACCTTTATAGCTAAAAAAGGCTTTATCACTCTTTTTTGTTAATTTTCTCCTCTGTGTGTGCTTTGGAGCATTTTCTAATGTTTGTATTTGCTTCCATCTTCTTCATTTTGTGTCTGTTTATATTTCCAAAAAGGTCACTTCTTCTCAATCAATATATTTGCCACATCTGTGGAGTACCACAGTGGCTTCCTTTTTTTTTACTCTTGCTAACAAGTCTTTAGCAGGACATCTCTTAGATGGCTCTACCTCACCTGGACTCCGTAAAGATGTCCAGCCCATCAAAGACTCACCTACCATTTTTGGGAAAATCCACATTTCTAAAATCAAAAACCTTGGTTTTAGTGTGGTGCATGGTAACCTCTCTACTTATATTAAACCACACTGATTGATGATCACTGAAGCCCAAACACTCTCCTACGGTGACATCTGAAATCAAGTCTCCATTTGTAAATAGTAAATCCAGCACAACTTCTATCCTTGTTGGATTTAGACACAGTCCCTGTAAGGAATTTAGGATATCTTTACTCCTGATTACCCAATTGTTTGTTTTTTTCCAGTCTACATCAGGGAGACTAAAGTATCTTATAATGATAACCGCACCTTTCATTGACATGTTAGTCATTTCTGCAAGTAGTAGATAGACACGCTCCTCTGCTTGTACAGGGGGTCTATAGATCACACCAATGGGAACTACCGCTTTGTTACATAATTGGCACCCCCACTTTCTGCCATCTCTATCTTTTCTATATAAAATGTATCCTGGTATGGTCTCTCTTTATCTTTTTTTATAGCTTATCCTTTTCTGAGCCTTCTGTCTCTTTCTCTCATATATACTTCTAACTCATCCTTTGCCTCTTCCCCATTCTAATATGTATGCCAGTGGGTCATGAATTCATCATACCATTGGTTCAATAAGCTTTCTTTTGGGTTATTATGGAAATAAATAAAAGGAGAAGCCCAATATATATATATAATTTAGAACACAAAAATGTGATTGGCTGGACATGGCAACTGCCGAAGAGGCTATATACTGTATGTATTATTTTCCTATACCATGCTTTTTCAACATCTCTTTTATCTCCTCCTTCTGTTCACATAAACAAACACAACTTAGTATTAGTTTCCCTCCATTTACCAGATCCTTGTTTCTATTTGGGTCTTGGTATGTAAATGTAGCAACCTTAAAATGGTTAGTGAATTTACAAAAGGGAGAGCTGGCAGGAGAGTTTGCAAAATAGTTGTGGTTTAAATCCCATTACTCCATTAAAAAGGACCACTGACAGGTTTCTACAACCAGGGCCGGACTGGGAATGTTTGTACACCAGCCCATATATTTTATTGTACACTTGAGCTTATGTACCAACACACCACACCAGGGACAAAACCACGACTTTGTGAAAATTGCACTGGGGAATTTCCACCATCACAAACACCTTTGCCACCAGCTTGTATATGCCATCTGTTTGGCCAAACATCTATTTGCCATATTTGCACCCAAGCAGCTTGACTATCCCCCAAGCAGCTTTTCTGTGTCATCTTTGTCACAAAACAGCTTGTATGTGTGCCAAAGAGGCTCCCCTGGAACCTCTGCCCCGTAACAGCCTGCCTGTGCCATTTCTGCTTTACTTCATGAATCCATTCATCAACTCATTTGCTCATTCATTCACCCATTCAGATTCCTGCACCCCTTACCTGACCTGCAGGTTTTTTCTGGTCCAGGGGGCATCTGAGCAATACTGGGGCCATCTTGATGTCTATGTTGCCAGGCGACCGCCTAATGCTGGCCCGCAACTTACTTCTGTGGGATTCGCACACTGTGTGAGAATCTCTCTTCTCTCACCTAGGGAAAGCAAGACATCAGAGTGGCCTCAGTGCTGCTCAGCTGGCCCCTTTTGTTAATGGTAGGCCAGTCCATCTCTGTCTATAGCAAAAAGATCTAAGCTAGGAGAGGAGATGTTGAAAAAAAATCTTACTTATTTAACTATACACAGGGCCAGTCAATCTGTTCCAGCAACTGTAGTTGTTTTATTGTCATCTGTACAGTATATAGTTTACCAACAATGTGGAGCTTATTAGCTGTTTTTACATCCCTTCATCACTGTCATGCAAAATAAACTATACAGAATTAACTTATGTAATGTCATTTAAACATACCTCTGGATACTATAATAGGAATTCACATTCAATTCTTTATTTTCAACATATTGTGAAATAAATAGCTTCTTTATAACATATTTTTAGGTTAATTTTAACCATTACAATTGAGTTTGACTTTATTTTGCATTATTGTCCAGAGAATAACATTTTTACATCAGCTGCCTTGGTTTGCGAGATTACCCTTTGCCTTCCCATACTGAAAACCAGATTTATAACCCAGACTTTAACTCAGGAAGCAACTAGTTTTTTCTCTGCTCTTATCTCAAAATACTTTTTAACATCACCTTCCTGCAAGGTGCAGCTGGCATACTCCTCCTCAGTAAGGGTTTAAACCATCTGTCCCATATCTGTGGATCTCCTGTCCTTTTAGTCTCTTGTCTTCCACCCTTCATCACTATTGAAATGCTTTGCCATTGCCACCTCAAGGGGGTAACAACTATAAATTTCTCTTTTGTGTGTATGTATATATATATATATATATATATATATATATATATATATATATATATATATATCCACCGGTATATCTCAAAGAAACTAATAACATATCATAGTTCTCTGGGAAATGTGTAGGTGACTTATTTTTTATTGACACATTGTGTCTTGTGTAATTCTGGACCACATGGTGTTATATATGACTAGCAAAACCATTCATTTCAGATTGTTTGTGACCCCCTGTTTTACAACTTCACTGGGGTCATTTAGGTCCCCAGACAATGTTTACAGAAATGTGAGTCTCACACAGTTAAGTTCTGCTGCACATCCTAAGCCAGCTTCAAATCTGAAGGTAAATGTAAATCTATCATTTACTAAATAACTAAAAGAGTTTGTAGTACATGTTTGTTTTTTCTTATATTTTTTAAATTATTTTAAAGATAACATAATGAAATTAATTTTTCTATATTATTCCACAATTTTTGAAAATGAATAAACATTTGTTCATTATATTCCAACATCCCATTCACTCATAATGCAAATGTTATCTAAAAAATGGACGCATACGATGCTGGGCTTCATCATGATTAAATTATAACCAATTTAATTTGCATCAGTAAGCACTTGTGCCTTTCAATGATTTATTTATCATGTGAACAAATACTGCACACCTTTAGGGGGTAGTGACTAGAATATAATTTCCAAGTCTCAAATTTGACTTAAATTAAACAGACATAATTAATAAAGTGTTATGGCAGAAGATCAAGTGTTGCACATTTTGTTACCCATACTTGATAGATACAGTTTGTAGGTAAAAGGTAAAAAAAAATCATCTTTTTTCTGTGTTTATCAAATAAAGGTATCAACTCCGACTAAAGACTTCACTAACGTGGTTAAAAAACGGATTGATCCACATCCTAGGCATATCAGATTCAGGTGTGTTTTTCGTTACAGAGAGAAAATGAGATTTCCTTATTAATGAATAGTCCCCACATCCTGGGGAAATCTCTTGCTGGTGCTCTCTCGCTGCCAAGCAATTGATCAATGATCGACAAGCTTTGACAGACTGCATAATTTTATGAAGATCATGACCTCAAGAGAAGTTCCTAAAGTCTGCTACAAAGAGCAGATAACATGCCCTCCTTTTCCCTTCCCCGGTATACACGTTCAACTAATACTACTGCATTGTCTAACTCCTTCCAAGTGCTTTGTTGTAACTCTGCCAAATAGGGCTTCTGGGATTGCTTTTAGCGCTGTCATCTGATGATCACCATGCAAACCACCTGAGGCTTGGACAACTCCTACTTAGTCTAAAAATGACATTATAAGGGCAGGTGACACATGAAATACTTGTTGAAGTAACATGTCTGTCATAGTAAACCAGGGCACAACTACTCCACTTATTCTTGTGACTTCATGTAAAAGATTGAAGCTTGCCATGGTGGCCATAGGTGACTTACCTGCCAATGCAGCACCGCAAGTGGTGATGAATACAGCTACCAGGACCCCTATGGAAGGTAACCCGTTCCTCAGGACCAGCACTCCAATCAGCAGGGTTACCAAGGGCAGGCATCGCTTGAAGACCACGTACATAGGCAGGCTGAGCCCCCTTAAGGACCACAAGGTCAGACTGGACTGTAGGGTGGAAAGTATTGTCACCCCAATAAACATCCGAGCCAAGCTCAACCCATATGGTGGGACTGAGATCTTCCCCCAGCGTCTTAGCACTTCTAAGGTAATTGCTGCAATGGAACTGGTCATACATTGCACCAGAGTCAGGAAGGAGAACTGGTACCTACTAATAAGAAACTTCAGTAATATGTTAAGAGAGCCAGAGAAGATCCCATGCGCTACAGCCACTGAGATCCCCAGCAGTCGTCCTCTGCAGATTTGCATCCTGAGCTCAGCACCTGAAGCACCAAAGAAGAGTTTGCCTACACTGCGAGTACAGAGTCTGCAAGGGGAATCCCCTGATGTCTTACGGTCTGCCTGTGACTCAGTGCATCAGCATTACACAGTCAATCCCTTTTCTTGTATCTCTGGATAGCACCACCAACCACCCTATTGGTAATGCTGAGTAGGATGAAGATTGGAGGAGGAAAAACTAACTCCCTGGATGAAACTGATCACTGATCAATAGAGGGGTACAGAAAAAAAAATCAGTGAACAGAGAAACCTCTCTGGAGTATTTTATCTCCCTCCCCCATACGGGATCCAGAGTCACTGACGCATTTGGACCAGGGTACAAATGCTGTTTCCATTTACTTAATTATATGTGAGTAGTTTATGGAGATTGCTATTGTTTTTTTTTTCTGTTGGCTTAATGAGTCACTGTTAGCAAAAGGGGAGGAATGGTAAACTGGGATAAAATTGGGGATTTTATTTAAACTTTGCTAATCAACGCAAAACTTTAGACGTATTTTTTTCTATATGTTTGAAAGTAATAGTGAGACATTTTCTTTCGATTCATCAGTTTATTGTAAAGATATCTTGAGAATTAGAGGGTTAATTTAACAATAGGGGGTTGCCATTGACACCAATATATCTCACCATTAACCATTTAAGTAACCCACTCAGTAGTTCCGATTAAGCCTCAGAAAACCAGCTAGCTTGCACAAGCATCTGAACATAGGTCTATTCCATCGTCCTTTATGTCTGGCAAGGGTTAAATGATGCATCTATCCTATGCATTGAAACACTGATATTGTATAGAGATGTGAACAGTGTTATGTTAACTCTTGAATTAAAATAAAAACGAAATACTGCAGTAGTCTGCTCTTTGCCCATTCAAACAATAGGTTCATCTTGAATGAAATATCTCTCAGCTCTCCATCTCAGTGTAAATTGATGTGTGTGTGTGGGGGGGGTTGTATGTATTCTTATCTTATCACTGACTTTTTTTCCCTATATTCATTTACTATGCAGTGTATTGAGTGACATCCTTGACAACAAAACAGTCAAATGACTTGGTTTTATTATACCATGATGTCAAAGTCATCTTAGAGCATAAAGTTAAACTATCAGATACTGCAGTGGTGTATTATAATAAGCTAAATCGGTCACCGTTTGTAAAAAGAATAATACATTGTAGACCCAGCAGTTCCTGTGAACCATTAACTCTATGCGTTAGAAAAATCCCAATCAATGCTGCAGTCTAGTAACAGTTCGTATTATTCTATTATTATATGAAACATGCAGAATGTGCTTATTAACATATAATATGACGGCTGAAGGGACACGTGGAGGGACTGAAGGTGGGTAAATCACACAACATACTACCTAGTGTGTATATTAAACCCCTTTAATTTGTATTCACATCTATTTCCAGCATTAATGTTGCCTGGAAAAAAAAACAGAAGCTCCATAGAACACTTTATTTAATATCCTATCCTTTATGTAGGCACCTATTTCGCAAGTATGTTAATAGACTCCCTGGCAACGAATGGGTCAGCTCGTACCGAATACGTGTTGATTCCGAACTTGTTTCGTCGTTGATCTTTCAAAGTGAGTTTGGGTGTTGATGTGCCGTGAATCTCACGTCCCTTTATGTCTTATAAATGATCCGGGTGCCCGGCAGCGGTATAAAAAGCAGGGAAGGCAAATCCCTTTCCTTAAGGCGTTTCTGTGTTGGTGCTGAGGACAGCTCCTCTCTGTGTCAGGGCACTGCGGCAGTGCTTCACTGCTATCCTCACAGTGTCTGCAAGTCACTGCATGGATGTAGTTTAGCACTACAGAGCTAAAGGACTCTTCTGTTATGGATTATTAACTCGGATATTCTGTCCAAGTTTCTGTTTCCCAGCTCTAGGTGTATGGGTTTATTGGCACAATATACTGCTGTGCATCTAGTGCAGAACCTCTGTAGGTATATTTTAAGAAACACTTGCTAGATACAGTTTAAGCCAGTCTCATTTAATGAGAGCTATTTATGATTAATGAACAATTTTAAGGACTGCTTTGAAAGGCTTTTTTTCCAGGGTTATTTTAGGGATTAATGATATCATGATGATTTGAGACTAACCACATTTCTTTACGATAGGCTGTTATAGAATAGACATAAATACATTCTCTAGACATGGTTGGCATGATTCAACAATGGCCCTTCTAAGAATTATTGAACACTGCAAGCTTAAAGCATGTTCAAAGAATCCTGGCCACTGCATCTATAAGTAGTTCAAATAAAAACATCTAATTGATGTTAGCAGATGTTGTAAAAGCTCATCAGTTTCTATTGTGGCTTTTTATGGATGTCCATGTTAGCTGTGATATATACAGTATATATATATATATATATATATATATTATATATATATATATATATATGTATGTGTGTGTGTGTGGCAAAAGGGGTTTGCACAAATCAACAGGCACCCTCCAGTCTTATGAAAAAATAAAGCATTCACTTATTGAGACGTACAAAAATGGTGGTTTATCGAATGTTGCATGTGCTCTAGGTCTTTGCTCAATCTTAATCATACAGTCAGGGACTTTGACTAATGCAAGGATGTGGAGGAATAGACTTCATTAGTATTGCCATAAAGAATCAGCTCAGTGTGGTGTTTGAAGAGCCACTCAAAATATGATGCTTATCAAAGCAAACAAATAAAACCACAATTTTCTTAATACTAATCTACATTACTGTACATAATATTGGGTTTCATTCTCAAGTAGAAAATATATTTTTCCCATAGGATTTCCCTTTACATTTGATTAATAATCAACACTCCTTTTGCCTAAATCTGTTTATATTGATTTCAATGTAGCTTTTAGGGGTTGCAGTATAGATTCCACAACTGCTATTTAGGGCCTAGTTAGGGAGTTCAATGGCAAACCATGCAATTCCAACCACCGTTTGCATCAATTAAGGTTTAGGTGGGTTATTAAATAAGGCCAGTGTGTGTCGAGAGCTACTAGTAGAATACATGCTACCAATGGCGAACCACTGGTTGAAGTAGACATATCCGTAGCACTTTAGTTAACTGATGTGCACACGGAACAGTAATACAGAACACAAACCATTATGAGATTAGAGTTTCTGATATAATTAATGTGGAAGCTTGACCATTTTTAAAAATATAATTACAGATATAAACATGAACAATAATACTCAAATGTTATTATGCTCAACTAAATTTTAATTTATGTTTTACTTGGTTGCATGACTGTAATTGATTTTAAATGCACACAGCTCCTCCTTAATGCTTTGGTATATATAGGGTTAAGGAAATATGTTCCTATCTAGCTCTGATATGTTTTCATGTCAGGCATTTTAATGTGCTCATCTATACACTGTTTTGACATTGTAGTCAGTGTCTGTGGAATTTTGCATATGTAGCAGTACATATTTTTTGCTAAATTCACAAGTAGGAACAGACAACAAAATTCATGTTTTGACATGTAACTGGGTCATTAATGCATAGAATTTAAAATTTCCCGATTTTTAAGTTGTGAATTTGTCAGGGTATGTGTGAATAGTTATGGCCTATGAAACTACAACTGTGTCTGTCAAACTCTTTGTAATGCCTTTGGCAAAATAGTCATTTAATACAGTATTGGAGTCAACACAAATCTTATTTAAGTAATAATATAAAATGTTTGTTTGAACACCAGTCAGAAATCATCATAGATGCAGAAGATGTAAGGTGTGTAAAACATGTAAATTACAGAAAAATATGACATATTTGTATGTTTTTAAATGTACATTAACTGGAAAAGGATATAAAATAAAAAAATGTTATCCATTGTAAATCACATAATGTAATTTACCTGTTGAAATGCAAATGTGGCATTCCGTATGTCTGTCAAACCACCAGAGAACTTAAAATAAGAGGTTTAGAACATCTCCATGGTATACGTAATAAAAACACTGACAATTTTAGCTTTTACGTTTTTTTTCTGATTTCCAAATTATAGGCATTGATTTGGTATTGCCCCATTGTCGTGAGGGGGGGGTTTTAATACAAGACCTTCAAAAAGATAGACTGAATGGATATATAGATTCTGCAAGCATGAAAAAGGGGCTCAATACTGACTATTTTAGCATTTATTTATTTTCTGTTTTGCACACTATACTTTCCAATTCTATAATTATTTTTATAATTTATTTTTATTCATGATTCATTTTTATTATATTATTTATAACCTAAAGATAACCATAAATTATGTAATGTATTTCATTTTAATTGTTCCCTTGTTTGAATTTTAAATGAGATGCAAAATGTATTTATTTCCAATGAGACCCATACATCATGATTTGCTGATTGGAAAAATATATTCTTTATGTACTGAAGTTAATTAATTGTTATAATGTATATTTTTATGGTATAATTGATATTATATAGTTAGATACTTTTTTCTACAATGTACATATATTTATTTATTTATAACATTCATGTAATTTTCAACATTACTGTATAGCTACTATTTATTACTCCATTTTTTTATAACAGTGTACATGGCCTTGCATTAAAGCACTCTGGTCCACATCTGGCTTCAAGCTAACACAGTATTCCACCATAAGAGCATGATATCAACAGTCAAACATGGTGGCAGTAGTGTGGTGGTTGTGGAAGAATACTGGTGTTCTACATATGACGCATATGTTATTGACCTTAGGTCTTTACAGCTTTCACCAGTTACAGATGGTTAAAATTGAATTAGTAACTGTCTATGTGTGAGTTTCGAGTAGCAGTGGTGTTAGCATGAGTGTGTACACCTATCAACTTGCCTGAAGTTTTTCCTTTATAGCTGGTCACACATTGAATGGGCAGTTGCAATACTAACACAATTGCCCTCATGCTAATATATAACTATCCCTTATGGTTTCTAGTATCCTAGGTGAACTACACCATTGCACAGTTCTCCTTCATGGACTTGCATGCTAAAATAAGGAGTAGATGACTGTGCCCTACACAGTCATCTACATTTGCCTTTATGGAAGATGTTGCACCCATCTGTCCTTATTTTGTAATGGAGTTGGCACTTCCAAGTCTCCTGTACCCTCTGTTTGCCATTGAATTACTTACTGTATCAATATAAAAATTACTATTTTACTTCACAAAGGGAAAATAATAATGATAATTAGATCAATAGTTTCTTTATCCTATAGCATATTTATATATGATTTATATGATCCAAAAACATAAGCCTTTCTAAATCTGAATAATGCATAATTTTCTACATGTTTTACTAATATATTCATATACTGTGAGCACAACTAATTATCTATACATTTTCTGTGGGTGCCAACTTACAGATTTAGTACATTTTCCATCTAATTACTAGTCTACAATATCACATGGCACTGCAGCAAGTTCTAGAACCACTAATAAAAGGGCACATAAAAATTACAATACTGTAGAGCTATTTTCAATGATGGTAAATCAAATGTGCAAAATCAAATAATGTATATCAACTGGTTCATACTGCAAATGTTAAAACAGAGAATACATGAACAATATTGAAATATGTGTTTATTTGTGTAAATGAAAT
>VKOC01000005.1:21203740-21218601 GCA_009364415.1 Spea multiplicata | reverse complement strand
TCCACATATTAACTCATGCTCTCCCTCATACAGACAATTCATCCACATATTAACTCTTGCTCTCCCTCATACAGACAACTCTTACACATATTAACTCATGCTCTCCCTCATTCAGACAACTCATGCTCTGCCTCATTCACTCAATGCATCCACACATTAATTCACACTCTTTATCATATTATCTACCCCCTTTCCCTCCCTTGTCACTTCTCTAACCCCTTCCCTACTACTTCTCTATCCTCACTATCTACCCCCTCTCTCCGTCCTTTTCTCACTATCTACCCCCTCTCCTCCCTTATTCACTCTCTCCCCCCTTTTCTTCGACTTTCTAAACCCTCTCCTTCCCTTATCACTTTCTAACCCCTCTCCTTTTTTTAATTGACTAAAAATAAAAAATAAAATTTAAAAAATAAACAATAAAGTGAGCTATTGCCATAATGACATGTTCTAAAGAGTACCTAGAGGGATCCATATTGGACCAATAACAATGCAAAAACAAACATGTAAAAATTATTACCCCCACCCCATTCGTTACCTCCAAACTCGTTAAGCCATAACTATTAAAAATACTACCCTATAGGGTACATTGTAAGGGATGGATGTAGCTCTCTAGAACATAAAAATATGTATGTGGGGTATGTCTGTAACCAAGGGATGTTGTGGAACAAAAATTCAGTCATTCTTCAACAGGGGCTCCTAAAATAAATTGAAAAACAAGTAATTTTTAGGTTTCTTTTACATACTAGCATACTATTTATTTTTGCAAGTGTCTTTGGTTTAAAATGAAAGCCCCATTTGTTCTGGAAAAAAAGATGCATAATTTGTGGGGGTATATCAAATAGAAAAGGGGGAATCTTAGTTAAACCCACATATGGTAAAAATGTCAAAATAGCTCTGGGAAGTGATGTACCAAAACCCCTGGGGCTGAAAGTGTTAAAACTAGTTGGAAACATTTAAATGTGACAAATAAGGAAAAATAGAGGAAATCTGGAATGGGACAAATACATAAAAAGAGAGAGCATATATTAAAATATCATGGTACATGGTTATTTTCTTGCTTTCGGTCACTTGATGGGGTGAGTTATTTTTTCATTTCTGGTAATAGTATACATATAAAGTATGTTTATATTATAGAGATTCTCTTGCTAAAACGCCCCAGGTGGGATAGAAACAAAGAGTTTCCTGTACTGGGGTATTTTAATATGATTATCACAACCAAGTGTGTTCTTTCCTTTCTAAGAAAGAGGACATATTTCTGTAGAATTACATTTTATCAACATATGTGATATATTTAGAAGCCACTGTTTAACTCTATATCATATATAAATACCCTAGACCAAATGGCACCCCAGACAAGTGTACTTTCTGCCCCATTCAACAATTCCTGATTTCTGTAAAAAAAAAAAACAAAACCCAGGAAGTTTTACACTAGAATGATACTCTTGATAGTAAACATTACATGCCAAATCCATGAAAAAAAAACACCTCATACATGGGGGAAAGGAATCAGCACCATTAAGTAGCTTAATATTAACATTTTGAACACTTTCCACATAATCTTACCACATAGCGCCTAATTACAAGCATCTAACAGCATCTACTCTTTTAAATTTTATGAATAAATATGGGTAGATTAAGTTACCTGCCTAATGTGTTTTTACTGGACACTTATTAAGATTTAAATCAATCTCAAGGTATCCAGACAAGAGGGCGAATTGTCAATTTCACACATAGCCTCATAGCCAGCTGTAATATATTCCACTTAAATACATCTTACTCCATTGAGAACATGTTCACTAGACTTGTGAATTCAGATTCATACGAATCTCCGAAAACAAGGTGGACTACCTTGACCAAACAAACAAACTTTTCATTTGAAGTAAGTTTTTCTCACTCACTCACTCTCTCTCACCCACTCATACTCTCTTTAACGTTCTCTTATTCTGTGTCCTTTTCCCACAGCTTCACTTCTTCTTTTCCATCTTCTTGCTTTGTCTGTTAATGCCTGGACATGGCCTCCAAGTGAACTTCTGCAAAAGTGCACAGCCTTTGAGCAAACCCTCTTCCCAATTTGTGGAAGTGCAAAGAGAGGCTGGAATAATGCAGATTTGCGGAGAGAGGAGCAGTAATAACATTTTTTCTTTCTCAGCAAGTCCTCATTGTTCTGTGTAACGACTTACCCACAGTTTGGTCATGATGCATCAGTCCTGCCACCTGCCGGCTACTACTGAGCCAGGATCTGCTTTGAAATCGACCTGCTTTGCCGGTGGACCTTCGGAGATAGCAGATCATTGTGGCAGACCTGCTACCTTTGCAGCCGAAACTATCACACCATAGGCCGTACTGTACTCCCATCTGAATTTGTTATATGACTCCAGATGACCCCTGTCTGACCCCAATTTTGCCTTGTTCTAGGCCAAGGGTGTCCAAGTTTTTTCTGCAGTGGGCCACTTCATCAGAATTGTATACGTGCGAGGGCCGCACTAATTTTTCACTGAGAGAAAATATGGCCTTTAATAAGATATGCAGATTAAAATAAAGTAAATGACACAAAACCTTTACTTTGCCTCTCACTGATTTCTGGCCCTAGAAAGTTTTGTGACTACAAATTCAGGATTCTGGATAAGTAAAAATGAAATAGTTCTATTTATCCTAGGGATACACCAAAATGAAAATTCTGGACTAAAACCGTAAATTCAGGGTTCACTTAGCCGAAACCGAAAATGACTCTGCATTTTCTTGTACTGCACAGAAGAAGCAGGACTGGAGCAGAGTCATGTGATGTCACGTTAACTCTGCTGGGTTCCGCTTCCTCTGTGCAGTACAAAAGACACTCCCACAGGTAAGTAGCAGGGCTCTTGTGATCCCGGTTGCCCTGGCTGCCAATCTCACGCGGGCCGCACCTCGAGGTGCCATGGGACGCATTTGGCCCACGGGCCGCATGTTGAACGCCCCTGTTCTAGGCAAATACATATGTTCCATCCATATACCCAGCTGAATGTCCTGCAGGAGATAGCTACTCTGTGAGTACATTAAAACTTGAAATAAATGGCAGCACTTTCCAGACGTGCATTGGGGTTTGAACAGACCACTACAGACACAGCGTTCACCTGAGCCAGCACTGGAGCTGACTGGAGGTGAGTATGTCACATGCAGGGAGATGTTTCCGCCCGACTGCATCTCCTGGAGGGTATTTAGCTGGGGGTTCTGCAGAATCCCCCTATGCATTTGCAAAACAGACCACACCAAACTGTTAAGGGACCATACATCTATTTTACTGTATGTATTATAAAGTCATAGTTAAAAGAAAAAGTGATACATAGTGCTTCACAATAGTAAATAGTGTATACTGCTGCGCTCCCCACACAACCCACTGGTGTGTAGAAAGTAGAACAAGCAATAAGTGTCGTGCAAAATGCAATTAAACACACTTATGTGTATGGCACAATGCAATAAAGCCTTTTTGTTAGGTGAGCAGATTGGCTGCTGACCGACATAGGTAAAAAGGAGACCCACGCTGGAGACCACAGTAGCGCCAAAACTCACAGGGTTCCTCGAAATTGTGGAGCACAAACACGAAGAGTAGCAGGGGTTATAAAAACATGTAGCTCGTTTAATAATTATTAACGACATATACATTCTTCCATTCAAGCAGTGGCGGAACTACCGGGGTCGCAACTGCGACCGGGCCCTGGAGTTCTGCCAGTCAGGGGGGCCCAAGGGGTGCCGAGCCTGAAAAACGACCGTTCGGGGCAGAACCTCTTGGGCGCCCCTGACTGACAGAAATCCCTCTGCCTCCGCCGGCCGCTGGCTGGTCCTAGACCACTGTCCGCCCGCTTTGCCGCAGAGTGCAATGTTGGGAAGGCGTGAGGCCATTTTGTCTGCGGGTGCGCGCTTCCGCAGAGGCCGGCGGCGGCAGATATGACGTCATATGCCGGCCGCTCAGCAGTGGAAGCGCCGGCAACCCAGAGACAAACCGCATCAACGGCTGCCCAACACAGGAGGTGAAGGTAAGTGACCTACAAAGGGGGGTAGGGAGGGAGTGGGTAGATTGTGAGAAGGGAGGTAGGGAGGGAGAGGGGAGATAAATCCCTCGGATCCTTAATGTAGCTAGCTACATAAAAGACAAAATAATACAAAGTTAAGGCATTATCATGCGTGTACATTTACTTTTAAGGGATCTACTAATCTTAATCAATATTACATCATTGTGTAACACCATTCACTTTATGTTGGCAATGTGTGTCATCAAAGTAAGGTACTGCTCACAGGTGCTGTTGCTGGACTGTTGCTATGCACTGCAGCTATGCATTATTATTATTATTATTATGTGAAGACATTTACTATCCTACAAGAGGAAAAATCGGAAGCCTTGAGGCACAACATCTGATTGCTTTGACCCACGGAAATGGTGTTGTGCACAGTGGCGGAACTACCGGGGTCGCAGGCGTCGCGACTGCGACCAAGCCCTGGAGTTCTGCCAGTCAGGGGGGCCCAATGGGGTGCCGAGCGGTTGCTGAAAACGACTGCTCGGCACCTCTTGGGCCCCCCTGACTGACAGAACTCCAGGTTTCAGCATGTACTGGCTGACTTGGCATGATAGGAGTGTGATTGCTCACAGCCCCACAGTCCCATCATGCCTAGGTTCCAGCACTTACACATCCATGCTATCACACACACACTCATTCATTCATATACTCATTCATTCACAGATTCATTCCCTCAATCACGCATACTCATTCAAACACCCTCCCCACCCCCTTACCTGCACTGCAGCTCCTCGATGCCGTTCGAAGACTTCAGCAGGGGGCGCGGCCTCCCTCTGAGTTCTCTGGTACTGCACAGAGGAAGCAGGACTGGAGCAGAGACGTGATGTCACGTACATTCACGTGAACTCTGCTGGGTTCTGCTTCCTCTTTGCAGTACAAAAGACCCTCCCACAGGTAGGAAGCAGGGCTCGAGGTGCGGGCCACGTAAGATCGGTTGCCCTGGCTGCCGATCTTACGCTGGCCACACCTCGAGGTCTCGAGGGCTGCATGTTGGACGCCCCTGTAGTATGGTATTTCCTACAGTACGGCTCTCAGCGAGATCATGTGACCTCAGTTTGGGTCCACTTCATAGTTGGGCATGCAGTATGCCATAACACCACATGCTTTAGCCAAAAGGTTTCTGCAGAGACATCATTTCTTGTGCAAGCAAAGCTGAGCCAGGTACACAGGGTGCATCACCCCAAGGCACAGGAAGAAATCTCTTCCTTCTCCTCCTTATCTCCCCTATTCTTTATCTATCATTTTTTCTCTTTCTGCCTTTATTCTCATTATCTCCCCTCCTCATTTTTTCTCTTCTTTGAAGGGGAAAGACCTTGCGCTCCCTTCGTTTTGGGCTGGTTAGAGAAAAATCCCAACTGGCCTTGCTCCTGGCTTTTGGAACTGCCAATTCCTGGGACAATTAAGTAAAGTGCATTTCAGTATGTACTGGATTGTCAGCTCCTCTTTAAGCAAACTAAAGTGTAAAAAATACCCAACTGCTGCTTTAGGGTTGGGTTCATGCAACGCGCAGCCAATATGGCTGCTTGCTATTATGGTAACCAATGATACCACTAGAAATGTTAGTAATAGACAGGAAGAAGCATACAGAATGCTGCCAGCCAATCTATTCTGGTAGAAAACCTTGGCCCTGCATTGGGTTGTTGACCATAAATTGTCTGTATTTTCCCAGAAAACAAATTGCAGGAAAAAAAATTGGTTTCAATATTCAAGATGCTCAAGACGGTGTCTGAATTATTTGTGTATTATATGTACTACGCTCTTCTTGTTCGGTATAACGCGGTATTTTCTACACAGTGAAACTGAAAACCAACAAAATGGCCGAGCACCTCCAGCATGCGACACGATAGACTGTATCCCTATTCTAGGCAATGGGGCGGAAGCAGATTCACACCAATGAAATGAGACCCTTGTATGCTGAGCCACGGGCAGCCATTCATTAACTAAGACACACAAAAAATTGGCGGTTTCGTTTCCATATTGGTATAGTAATTGACATCGCGACTCCTTCCGGTTTGACCACTTTCTGGTTTTTTTTCCTCGTTTCGCTCGTGTTTATTGTAACGTCAAAGACTTATTTGTCGGTTTGCGAAACTATGGAGGACATGTTCGCAAAATTCGTGTCACAGAAAATAAGCAAGACCCGCTGGCGGCCGGTATCGGCCTCCTCACTGCAACAGCCAGATGTCTTCGCCGCTGGCTCCTGGGATAATGAGGTGAGGGGTGCAAACTACTACTCGGGTCACAAACCCGTTTCCACGGGAGCACGTGTCTCGCGCTGAACTGCACAACATACATGTGGAGTTTTAAGATGTGTAAATTATTGCAAGTTGTGTGTCCCTGAACCAATTTAGTCCTACTATCTTAACGAAATGCAACATTACAAACGTTATTCCTAATGCTGTCGGATGTACAGACTCTTCCCAGAAATGGTTCTATAATCCCTTTCTGAAGAATGACGTACGAGGTATGACATGAAGAAATGTCTTTAGAGGATCAGTGGCGTACCTGGTACGTTGTGGTAAAGAATGCACCCGCGTCCCCACAATTGTGCTGATCGTGGCGGTGCTGCTGCTGTCAGCTGTGAAGTCCAGGCAGACCTGCAACAGTAAACCTTTGATTACTCCAATTGGAGCGATCGTGCAAGGCTTAACGCCACAATGCCGTACCAGGAGCCATAGGCAGACCAGCCCTGACCCTCCCTGCTGCATGCACGCTCCATGAGAACGACTGATATAACCAATTCAGTGCTGCAAATTTTTTTATTTTTTATTTTTGGAGCCCGAGATGTGCTCCTGGGTGCTGCACTCTGTGCCGTAAGGCAGCAGAAGCCAGATACGAATTCTGGTTTCCCACTAGGAGAAACCAGACTAATTCCTCCCCCCCATGGGAGGGTCGGATCTTGAGTCACCCCGAAGGGTAAGACTCCATTGCTGGGCTTATTTGAAGAGAGGAAAGGGGCGAAAGGCTCCCAATCCTCCTCCAGCAAAATCCAGCTTCACTGCATCAAAAGAAACAGTGTCCAAAATCGAGTAGGTGCCAAATCGTGTGCCAACTCAAAGTGGGGGCCTCGCCGTGAATTTCAAAAAGCCGTGAAATCAATAAGGGAAATTAATGGGCACTCGTGGGCACTCGTGCAGCACAAATTCAGTGCTGCAAATGGAACATTTAAGGGGCACCATCATTGAAAGAGCAAAAAAAACAACTCTTTAACAGCACTTACCTGGAAGTCAAAAATGCTTCCAGGTCGGTTGCTGTCAGACTACTGCAGTTCAAACTGTTGCAGAGCCAATCTGAAGCGTGCTGATAATGATCAGATCACATCTTACTAACAGGAGTGACCTGATCATTATGCCTGTGACAACTGTCATGGGGGGCTAATGCTCTTACTAATTGAACCTTTAGGTCACTTATGATTGATCAGTCTCCCAAATCAGTAGTCACAATCTGATCACCATCCTTATTACTCACGCTAAACACTAACTCTAAGCCTAGAATCTTACTGTACCTAACACAATTACTCTACATGAATAGGAACTCAATGCTAATGCCAGGGGTGGGGAACGTTTTTCTGTCAAGAGCCATTTGGATATTTATAACATAATTTGCCTCCCTGTGGCATCTTTGCCTCAGGCAGCCTCCCTGTGGCATCTTTGCCTCAGGCAGCCTCCCTGTGGCATCTTTGCCTCAGGCAGCCTCCCTGTGGCATCTCTGCCTCAGGCAGCTTCCCTGTGGCATCTTTGCCTCAGGCAGCCTCCCTGTGCCTATCACACACACACATTCACTCATTCACAGATACTCATTCATTCCCTTATCCACAGATACTCATTCACAAATATTCCCTCATTCAGGTACTCATTGCTGCTCGCAGACTTCCACAGGGGCCGCTGCTTCCCGCTCTGTGCGGGAACCTGCCACAACATTCCCCTGCTCACGAATGCCACGATTGTGACATTTTAGGGGTTAATACCTGTTTTTGTAGGGGGCTCTGTTGTTGCAAAGCTCATAGATCGCTCCTACAGGAATGATCAAAGAGGCTCCTCCTTGCAATCGCCGGTTCACCGGCAATTGTGTCTCTGCTGCCGGAGGTAGCTTCTGGGACAGGGGCCAAGGTTTCTTCGGTCTCCACATGAGTGTGGAGATCAGCCCCAACCCCCCCTGCTTCCTGATCACTCTGTTAAGATCACAGCATTGCAGGAGTTAATATTTAATTAATATAACATCACTGCTGCTACATGGGAGATCAGGCTGTCGTTTGACAGCCTGGGCTCCCCTCTGTCAGCAGAAGGCAGCATTGCATTTTCTGCTTTGCCGTCACCTGTAGCAGCTGCCAGTCAACTGTTACAGTCCTAAATGACCGGTTGCAGAATTGGCATTCCCTGGACTGCTGACGTCACCCGGGAGGTCATCGAAGGATAGGATATCCCTTGCAGGGTCTGTCTATCACTCCGATGAGGCACTGATCAGACACTGTGATCTCTATGCAAGTCTTGATACGAACCTGCTATTTGTTATATACCGTATTTATCAGCGTATAACACGCGCTTTCGGTAAAACAAAAAAAAGCCGAAAACCTACCTGCGTGTTATACGCCGATAAACCATAGAGCTGCACGATCGGCAGCCGTGTCACCCTCACTTCCGGTCACGGCGAGGGTGCGTGCTATACGCCGGTGCGTGCTATACGCCGGTAAGTACGGTATGTGCAAGTTTGAAGAACAATTTGATATCTCTTGAGTAAGATCCGGTGAAACGCATTGAAAGAATATATCCTTGGAGAAGAATTCTGCTGCTGGACAGTGGATCTTTTTTTCTTGCTTCGTCTGAACTCCACACATAAAGTTTTTTTTTTTTTCTTCTTCCATTTTTTTCCGGATATTTTATATATTTTATAAAAATTTTAGATATGATCAAAAAATGGTATCTGAAGAAAGACCTTGCCCTGAAAAAAACAACATATAACTTGAGTGGGTTCACTGAATAGTAAAGGACAAAACAGTTGAACGTGAGCACTGCAGAAATATTAATGGGGTACAAAATATAAATACCGGTAATTAAAAAAAAGTTTTACATGTTTCAAATTAAAGCGCTGTATTTGAATTTGTAATTTGTGTGGGTACATCAAACATGGAAAAGAAGAATCTTAACTAAGCCCACACATGGAATAATGGCCAAAAACATGTGGTACGTAGGATACTAATAACCTTTGGTACTGAAGGGGTTAAACATTCTGTAAGTAAACTAGAAAATGTCAAGTCTAATAAGGCTTATTTGATTTTACATGCTAAAGCAATCAAGTGTGGTTTTTTTCCAAGAACCACCACACCTGGTTAATGCAATAACCAAGATTATACTAAAAATTACTTTCTTTTTTTTCTAAAGCAATTCAGAGAGGCCAACATATAAACAGATTCATTCTAAAAGCTTTACTTTATTGTGCTTTGTCATCTGTAGCCTAAATTAGTGGTCTGTGGTGTTTAGTCAAAATGTTTAAAGCAGGAAAATAGTCCTAATATTTATGCATGTGAATCAAAATATAAACTTATTGAAAAATGTAGGACTGAGAATATGCAAATGACTAATAAGAGCAGGCATCTACTACAGGCTTTCCTCACTTTAACAACATTCAGTTTAAGGACATGCACGAGTAAGGATAACATTTCAGCACTACCATTCCCATTTACATATGCTGGCTTCACAAGCATTTACTTGCAGCCTCCTGGTATGGTAATTTATAAGGTCAACAAAGCCATATGGTGTCACCCCTTTAAGTCAAAGATTGTTATGGTCATTGGTCTGATCTCATTTTTATCTTCACCATTACATTTTTTTGCTGTTGCAACAGACATGATACATGGCTCCTTGGATCCAATTATATTCTTGATAATTATCCATTGGTGTGCAGCAAATTCCATAACTTTCTGAGAGAGCATGTTGTTGCACTTGTGTATGCATGGGTGTGATCACTGTCTAAATGTGTTTACTACATTGACTTAGAGTTTCAAATGTATGAGTTTACAAGACAATATAAGTTGACCAGCCCTATGCAGGCACTCCAGTGCCTATATATGAGTCCATATTGCATGGAGCCCATCTTAATGTATGCACATTGCCACAAAAACAATTTCAGTGGGAGCTCAGCTGATATTTTTTAACAATCTTAAGTTGAGCTGCCATGGGTTACAGCTTACATACAGGTGGTAAAGTGGTGTTTCCAGGTAAACCAAAGATTTGCTGAACTACTTGGATCTACATTTGCTTCACTATTACTCGGCCTATGCTTCTGAGTAATACAAGATAACGTGTCATTAAAGGGACACTCCAGCAATTGTATGCTCTTTAACCCTTTCAGTGCCGTATGGACGTACCGTTACGTCCAAAAAGCGCATCCCAAGAATCCCCTATGGACGTACCGGTACGTCCTGCCCTTCATGACAGCCTGGACTCCCCCCCCTGACAGCAGAAGCCAGCATAGCAATAAAGTGAGCTCATTGTGACATCACTGGCATTAATAACATGTTCAAGAGGTCCCTAAGAGGACCTCTAACGTTTTTTTAAAAAAAAAAAATAAAAACAACCCACAAAAAATTAAATATCTTTTATTTAAAAAAAAGATAATTATAAAAAAGAAAAAAACTCTTACACCCTGTTACCCTAACACAACATCTTAATAGTATATCCCTCCTGCCCCTGTTCACAGCCCCAAAACCCGTTAAGCCATAAGCATAAAAATTCTACGAATGTTCCCAATAAGTGCTGGGAAAGTATAGAAAATCTATATAAATTAGGTATTCAGTGGGAGCGCTTTCCTGGCTCTGGCAATTTCAAGCAGCCAATCATTGAGAACTGTCAGCCCAAGGAGGAGGTAGAGAACTGCAGCTTCTTAATGTTAAAAGAATGCATTTTAACCCTTTAGAACACATATTATCCCTTAGTTAACCCTTACGTAGTGGTACTTACTGCCCTTTCCTGCCCAATTAGCATCTTTAAAATAATTAAAAACCACTTACCTATGTAGTACGAAGACCTTCCCTCACATAGCATGGCTGCTCTTTTCCTCAACAAGGAAAATTGAAAAAGATCTAGTGATGAGCTCCTGTGTAAGGAGTAAAGAAGTAAAAAGGATAGGACTTGCACCAAATAAAACTAAAGCGACCGGCACTCTTAAAGTGCAGTATGCAATAAATATGCGCAGATACATTTGTGCTAATACATCAATAAATACATATATCAAAATTAAAAACAAAAACTAAAAAAAGAAATGGAGCTCATATAATCTCATAAATGCTCATGTGCAGAAAGTGACAATAGATAAATAAATTACCCTATTTGCTTGATTTATAAGACGACCCTGATTATAAAACGACCCCCCAAAATCTGAATATTAATCAAGGAAAAAAAGAAAAAGCCCCATGATATGCCTTTTAACGCCTATGTGCCACTCTAGCTCCAGAAATGCCTTATACCCTCCTATATGCAACTCTGCCCCATGATATGCCTTTTAACCCCATATGTGCCACTCTGCCTCCAGAAATATCATGGGGCAGAGTGCATATAGGGGTTATAAGGCTTTTTTGGAGTCAGAGTGGCATAAAGGGGGTTAAAAGGCATATCATGGGACACTCTGCCTCCAGATAAGCCTTATGCCCCCATATAACACTCCCCCTCCCCGACTTACCAGTGCATCTGCCTCCCTGGTGTCTAGTGGGGGCGGCGTTAGTTCCAGCGGGGCTTCTATGACTGTGTTACGCTGGTGCTCCATCATAGAAGTCCCGCCGGAAGTGCCAGCAGTAGTGGGGGTTGTCTGGGTCCATCGTGCAGACGTTTCCCACCTCTGCGGGGAAGTCTCTCTGGCAGCCGGGGAAGGTCTGCGCGGAGACAACTTTCACCGGCGCTCAGTGATAGAAGCCCTGGTGGATATGCCGCCAGCAGCAGAGGTTACCAGACCGGAGGATCCAGGTCCTCTGCGGGGGATCTGGATCTTAGTCTTGTTGTCAGACCTCTATTTGAGGTCTGATAAGACAACCTCGTCTTTTAATCGAGCAAATACGGTAATTAATAAATAATACTTAAGTTCTGCAAAGCCCAATCATCCAAAATAATTCATCCAGAAAGATCAACAAAAGGTCATAGGAAGATCCACTTGATGTTTCCCTCCTAGGGTTTATTATTCCACAAAGAAAAAAGAGGGGGGAAAAAGAAGGTACAATAGTGTAAATATGTAAGGTAAAAATATATAACTTGAATGATTACACAGAGCACTTATAATGCATATATAATGCATCAATTATGAATTAAATAGATTACCCATGGGGTATTACAATTAATAAAATGAAAAATGCTGACCCTGCCTCTCTGTGACACTGATTCATTTTTTTAAACAAAATATCTCCCAGAAAACTACACTTATTTCTGCGCAAAAAGTCACGGACTGTTGGTACATGTGTGCAACACCTGTATACGACAACTTTGCTTGAGAACTATTTTTCTTTACAAAGCACTGGAATACCTATTTTATTAAGATGGTGACTTTTGGGGACAGATGGAAAGTAGCAATTCCATGTATATGGTAACATTCTGCTTACGGGAAGAATGTAAGGAAATATTTTTTATTTCATAAAGTTATGCACAGATGTGGTTTGGAAAGGCCTGCCACAGTGCAGCTAGGTCAACTAATATCCAGTTTTATTGGGGGGCTGATAAACTGAATTATCCACTGTGGTTTATCATGAAGGCTCAAAGAACTCATGTTCGTTACAAAAAAAGGAATATTTGGGCTTGTCCTCTGTAAATATGTGGATGGCTTTTTATACAATGTGCAATTGTAGGGGCAGTCGTGTTAGTCTGTCTATTTATACTTTTTTATGGTATTCAAACGTTTTTCCAGATTAATAAAATAATGTTAGTATATCTATTGCTTATCTGGAAACCTTTTATTAATTGTAATGCGAGACATTCCTCCTTTTTAAAAAAAAAAAAAAAAATCTTAAGGTGATAGGTTCAAGAGCATGTTGCTCAATACTTTGAAGATATTCAGTGTATTCGTGGAATTTGATAATCTACGCACAGATTGACTTTACACATAATATGTTAACTTGTGATTGCTTCAATATTTCATCACAGCAACTCTTCATTTGGTTTCTACAGGAAAACAAAGTATCTGTTTGGACCACGGGGGATTTTGGAGCAATACATCTGGATGATGATCAAGGAGAGCCCAAACTGCTTTGTGATATCCGACACAGTGGTGATGTGCTAGATTTACAGGTATCTGTTTTATTTATGGGATTTATATAACTTAAATAACTGTTTCACAACCATCATGTCATTTAAGCATTTGTGAAATATGTGGTTTATAATGCTCCTTAAATTCATCCAACTTTGCTGTAAGGACTACTGGCTTTCAACCATTTGTGTGCAGACTAGGGCTGCAACAACTAATCGATAAAATCGATAATGAAAATCGTCAACGAAGTCGAATCGATTTTTATCGATTATAAAAAGAGGTTTTTTTTCAGAGCAAATGCTCTGAAAAACTCCTCCTTCTATAATCTGACCTCAAATAGAGATTGGATTATAACACTAGAATCCAGATCCCCCGCAACGCTGCAGGGGACCTGGATTCCCCTCACTGTCAGACGGTGGGTGTCCGAACGATGTGCACAGACAACTTCCGTCTCTCCCCTCCACTTCTGCTGTGAAAGTGCCTGTCAGCAACGGAGGTTCACAAGATACCAGGGAGTCGGGGAGAGAGGAAGTGGAGTAACGGAGGCTGTCTGTGCACATTGTGCAGCCCCCACCGGCTGACAGAGAATCGAGGTCTCCTGCAGAGGATCATCCTCTCTGTCAGCTGGTGGGTGTCTGCGCGATGTGCACAGACAGACTCCGTTACTCCCGTTCACGTCCGCTGGGGCTTCTATGAAGCTCCAGTGAAAGTGCCTGTCAGCAACGGAGGTTCACAAGATACCAGGGAGTCGGGGAGAGAGGCAGAGTGGTGTATGGGAGGGGGGAGAGGGGATGTGGTGTATGGGATGGGGGAGAGAGCAGAAGTGGTGTATGTGAGGGGACGAGAGAGCAGGGCAGAGTGGTGTATGGGAGGGGTGAGAGAGCAGCAGTGGTTATGGGAGGGAGGAGAGAGGCAGAGTGGTTATGGGGGGAAGTTATAGTGGTTGTATTAGGTGGGAGGTAGAGTGGTGCTTGGCGGGGTATAATGAATTTCAGAGTGGCATATCTGGGGAGGCAGAGTGGTGAATCAGGGAGTATAATGAATTTTAGGGTGGTGCATGGCATTTATGGGCGGCGGAGTGGCATATCAGGGTGCACAGTGGCATATAGGGAGGTATAAGGCATAAATGGGGGCGAGTGGCATATTGGAAGTTATAAGGCATATCAGGGGCCACAGTGGTATTTAGGGTATATGAGGCATATCGGCATTAGGCGTATCAGGGGGGCATAAGACATATCTGGGGGTATAAGGTATGTCAGGGGGTTCAGTTGCATATCACTGGCATATAGGAGGTATAAGGCATATCTGTGGGCAGAGTGGCAAGCTGGGGGTCTGATGTGCATAACTGGGGGCAGTTTGGTAAATAAAAGAAAATATAAACAAGGCTTTTTTTCTCATAGTTTTTATTAAATATGAAAAATAGTTAACATATGAATTAATATTTACTAATAACTTTGTATTAAAACCTAGTTTGAGAAACACTGTGTTTGGGTTCTTGTAGCTTTTATTATTATGTCAGTAAAATAAGAAGGTGAATAGAGAAATGCCATTGTGATAAAGAGATGAAAGTGTAAATTGTAAGTTTTTTTA
>VKOC01000005.1:21150267-21188967 GCA_009364415.1 Spea multiplicata | reverse complement strand
GCAGCTTTTATATTGAGCTCATTTCATGTGTGCAATCCTATTCCATTGATTTATGATTATCTTTATAATACACGCTACACTATTGTTTTGCGTATTGGTTTTTTTCATTATTACTTATTTAATTATTGTATTATTGGATCTGCCTTATGTTATATTCTCTATCCAAGTAAGTTGACATATTTTATTACTAGCACATTGGTGCTTCAAGGGTTCACTGGTCATTCTTGCGCGGGGTTTCCTTTTCTTGGTTTAAGAAGAGGGGGACACCTGCTGGTTGGAAGGGCAAACACCCTAACTTCTTACAGTTACTGTACAGTCACTGTTTTTACACTATTTTTCATTATCCTAAGCATAGTATTTTATCTGTTTTCAGTGCTGTTCTAGAAGTGGTTATTTTGTTTTAAGCAAGTTAGCTGTTGTGATACCCGTTGTTCATACCCGTTATAGTATTTTTGGGCTTTCCAGCAACCAGGGGCATTGCTAGGTTCCAGAAAGATCTAAAGTCCATTACTAACTGTGACATGTGTTTCATATAAAACACTAATACCATGCATTTATTATCATTATCGTTTTTCTTTTATATTTTGCCAACAATTTACATAGCGCTTCTTACAATACATATATTCAAGGGTTATGACAAGACTAGAATTGTCAGACTAAGACAAACCGATACATTAGGTGTAGAGGGTCCTACTTACATGCATATCCAGGGTGCCTGGTTCCTGTTCTGGGCTCAAGGAGCGGCTTTTGATGTATCTGATGTATAAATAAAATTTATAGTGTTATTAAGGCCATCGTGATGCTTTTTAGGGGGCCAAATTATTAAAAATATCTGGTTTTGCCTGTACCACAGCTGCCCCTGAAACAGCCTGCTTGTGCTACTTCGGCCCCTGAAGCAGCCTGCCTGTGCCACCTCTGCCCCCTTAACAGCCTGCTTTTACCAACTCTGCCCCACCCCAAGCAGCCTGTCTGTCCCATTTCTGCCCCTATACACGCACACTCCCTTGCCTTTCCTGAAGATTTCATTGGTCCAGTGAATAGACCATATTTAACACTGAGAATTATTCAGTCTAACAGCTTTTACCAGGACTTGGATGACAAATCTAAACAGGTTTTAAATCACTCTGCCAGTCTGGAACGCGGGCCGCAATTAAAGACCTTTATAATTGCTCATGAAAACAAGTATGGGATTTAATGTTTCCCCCTCTGATTCTTCGTAAGTCATAGCATGTTAGGCACATGCTCAATATGCCTATTGAGAAATCAATACTAATTGGGCAGTCAAATATGCCACATTAGAGGGACAGTATAACATCCCTGGCAGCCTCAGCAAAAAAATGTATATTAAAGTACTTAATGATTACATCAATATGCATTCTTTAAAAATTTGAGGGAAAAAATAAATGGGAGAATCTTCTTCACATGCACGCTGGGGTCTCCGTAGACACCCACTGGCAGCGTTGCCTGTCCAGTGAAGTAGCTGACTGGTGTGTACGTTTTTCACATGCAGGAAAAATAGCTGGATCAATGATCGCCTCCTAAGCTTCAATAGTGTCGCTGAAATGCCTTGATAGCGAGGCGTTCGGCAACACCGAAAACTCACCCCAAGACACACTGTGACCACTCTGGAGAGTGGTCGCAAGCGACACTGCAAGAGATTTTGCCTCTCGCAAGATGGTGGGGCCCATTAAAAAATAATCAAGTTTAGGGCAGCAACTAATGATTATTTTTTCGATTAATCGGATAAAAAATTTAAATTTTTCCTTTATTTAAAATAATTTAATAAACAGGATGTTAAAAACAAACAGCAGAATAAAAAAAAAACTGTGAAAAAATGCATTTCTGTTTAATTTCCCAACCTACCCCCCCAGTTATGCACATTTGAGCCCAAACTTGCCACACTGCCTCCCAGATATGCCACATACCCCCAGATATTTAGCAATTTTTTCAATTTTGTGTAATGTGGCAATTTTTTTTATGCCACATACCCTCAGATATGCCACTGTGCCCCCTGATATGCCTTATACCCCCACATAGGCCACTCCGTCCTCCCCAGATATACCTTATACCCCCCATATGCCATAGTGCCCTCTGAGATGCCTTATACCCCAGATATGTCACTGTGCCCCCTGATATGCCTTATAACACCCTATATGCCACTGTGCCCCCTTAATATACCTTATAACCCCCTATATGCCTCTCTGCCCCACAGAAATGCCACTGTGCCCCCGTATGCCTTATAGCCCCCTATATACCACTGTGCGTTGCACACAGACAACCTCTGCTTCTGACTGAGCACCGGAAGGTCACGTGACACTGGTGCTCTATCAAAGAAGCCCCAGTGGAAGTACCGGCAGTAGAGGAGGATCCCCTGCGGTGGATCCTCCTCTCTGGCAGCCGGTGAATGTTGCACAATGCGCGCAAACCACCTCCACCGTGCCGGCAGATACTTCCACCTCGGCTTCTATGGTGGAGCACCTTAAGGTCACTCCAAGCTGGTGCTCCATCATAGAAGCCCCGGCGGAAGTGGAGGACAGTGGCGGAAGTGGAGGACAGTGGCGGAGGTACCGTATTTGCTCGATTATAATACAAGGTTTTTTCCAGAGCAAATGCTCTGAAAAATACCCGTCTTATAATCGGGGTCGTCTTATAATCAGACCTCAAATAGGTCTGCCTATGAGACTAAGATACAGATCCGTGCAGCGATGCAGGGGACCTGGATCCTCCTGTGTTTTGCCCCCCCCAACCTACTGGTGCTTCTGAGTCCCCGGTGCTTAGTGAGGGCAGCGTGTAGAGCTCTACGTGAATCGTGTAGCGCTCTACACGCTGCTCGGACTAAGCACCGGGGACTCAGATGCAGGGGACCTGGATCCTCCAGTGTTATGCCCCCCCCCAACTTACTGGTACTTCTGAGTCCCCAGTGCTTAGTCCGGGCAGCGTGTACAACTCTATGCGATTCACGTAAACAACTTCCGCTGCATATGCGCTGAAAAAACCCTCGTTTTATAATCAATAAAATCGATTCAACTTATCGACAATGAAATTTTTTGGCAACGATTTTCATTATCGATTATATCGATTAGTTGTTGCAGCCCTAATCAAGTTCTCATGAGGGTCTCTCCAGATTTACTTTTATGAGCAAGTCCCAAAATTAGCGCTATATCTTTGCAAATCCTTGCATGTAGAGTTTAAATACTGGCATGTTAATGCCCATGGGGTGTCTAAAATGTAGTCAATTGACCGCGTCCAGAAGTCCTGCTTGCAGTTACCCTTGTGTGGTCTTCATGTTTAGATGCTCTAGGAGTTCTCTCCTATATTGTGTTATCGTGTGTACCGACTCTGGCTTGTTTGACTACCTTCCCAGTGTACCGACCTGGCTTGTACGACTACCTTCTACATGTACCGAACTTGGCTTGCTTACGATGCTCTATTTAGCAGATCCAGCCCTACTACAATTATCCACGCTACTGCCATTATTTATACTCAGAGACTATCTATATATTGCCTATACCCTGCCTGGTGTCTCCCTTTAGGAGTCTCCCCATTCTGTATCTCTCAAGGCGAAGATTGGGCTGAACTGGTTTTGGGTAACAGGTGCATGACAGGGGTGTCTAGTTTTTAAACATTTGATGGTTTGATGAAGGGTAAACAGAACTGATTGGCTTCAAAGATGTCCTAAAGAGGACATGGGGCAGTATGACCATAACTGGAAAAAATGGTTTTGAAATAGCAATACGCTGCTTGTACTTATTGCCTTAACTTCCACAAAAACAAAACACAGAAAAACATTGGGTATTACCAAACTCATGGCAAATTTTATTTGTCATGAGTTAGCTTTTGTAGAAAAGTAAAAGTCCTTTTTTCCACAATGTTTCACCATATTGTATACGTTTTACAGTAAATTATACGATCACAATATTGGTATTGGCTTAAAGCCCTTCTTGTCCTGGGAAAAAAATCCTTGTGTAGGTTCAGTAAATGAGAAAGAAGGAAATTACAGCTAAACACAAGCACCACAGAAATGTTAAAACAGCCATTGATCGTATACAATATTCGGATGAAATGTAATGTTTTTGGTTTTATATATATATATATACATATATACATATACATCATATACTAGCATCAAATTATATGTGACACGTCAAAGAGGCTACTCGTCTGTCTGTATTACTTCAGAATTTCAAGCTACCTCAGTAAACTGTTGCAGGGCCGCTTTTAATAAGCATGGTTATTACGGTTTGATTGTATGTAGTAGCATATGTCTAAATTATTAGATAATTCTAATATTATATTCTAGTATATAGTCATGTATCATTCGCTTATTTTGGCGGTTACACGTCCCTTATGTTTCTCACTCGAAGACAGTACGACATAACAACACTGTCTATAATGCATAAGAGCAGAAGGTGGACGGAAGTACTATTGCCACCGCCTCTTATCTTCTTCTGATGCGTATCCCAGCATCACTCAACTCTCGCGATATCTTATTTGGTTCTCATCCGCCATGTTTTTCCCTGCTACTATTTTTGTTTCGTCTCCTGCCTAGAAGCTAAGGGAATAACCATACGGAGATCCTACTACAGTAAAGGGGAGGTGGGGACCGTTACTCTTATGACTGTTGGTTCCCCCATATTACGTTGAAGTGTTAGTAAGCGGAACGCGTTCTCGAAGAAGGGACGTTGCACTGTGCAGCACAGGGGGGGGAGGTGGTGGTGTGATTGGTTGCCTGGTCGGGCAGGAGAAGCGGCAGTTGCACTCCTCCCCCCTTCACCAACCAACTAACTACTGGCAGCTTCAAAGCGGCGGGAGCCCGGTTGGCAGCGAGGGAGGGGCGTCGCCGGCAGTGCTTCCCGGGCCTATTTCCGGGCTGGCGGAAACGGAAAGGTAAATGAGGTGGCTGGGTTGGAGGAATGAACTCTTTGGCCTGGTATCCGAGTGGGTTGCAAAGGGCTCAACTCGGGCCCAGCCAGAGGCCTGAAGTGGCACGGTGCAGTTGGTGTTTGTTCTGCTGCAGCTTCGCTCGGGTCCAGGCCTGTCACCGTACGCTTCGTTACGCTTAGTTCATTAACCCTTTCCGTGCCTGTGGGTAGGGCATTGGTGTGAAGAACTGTTTCTCATGCTCGTTTCTATGCATTCCCTCATGTTTGTGTTTTTTTTTTTGTTCTGTATTTATTGAATAGCGAGTTTGTCTTGACATACCTGTAGTTTGAGATGGGTGCTCTCGTTTGTTTTCTCGGCTTGGAGCCAGGGCTGCAGCTTGTTGTGCTTTGCTTTCTTCAAAACAAAAACTTACCTGACTTAGAAGTTGTTGCAGCTGTTTTGTGCCACCATGGTCTGATATTTCTTGGCATCAATTGAAGAATTTTTTTGGGCAGAGGGGTAAGAAAAATAAAGCCTGTAGCATTTGCTGAGCCGGTGATGGAGCTGACTGGCGGTAAATATTCCATGTGCAAGGAGGTGTATATTGCCGAACACATCCCTGGGTTTTGAAATAGCTGCAGGATAGGGCAAATTCCTATGGGCAAAAGCATTTAAAGGGACCCCCTCCGCTATCTTATGCACTAGTGTGTGTATGATACTGGAGTGTTTCAAAGCCTGGCTTTTGCAACAGCGTATGGAGGGGGCAATGCCCCTAAACTCATTGATCAATGTGAGAAGACTGGTGGCACAAGGATCACGCAAAGAAAAGAAAAGGAAAACGTCTCTGAAATCTGTTAAAAATCATGTATTTACACAGGCACTTGGTTGTCAAACACATCAAATGTATATCCCCTTCTGTTAGTCACCACTTGACGCAGATCAAACTCTACCCAAAACCTACATTCAAATGGAGCACATGATTAATTATGGAAATAGGGTTCTTGTCACATCACACAGGCTTTACACATGACGTCCTACATTTAATTCTAGCTCCCCATCAGTTCTTAGCACGCTTTGTGTTCTGCTTTATTTTCCATATGCGTCGCACATGAGAAAGGGAAGCAAATACACTTGAAAGCTTGTCCAAAAAAAACCCAAAAAAAAACATTTTTTAGAAGTTACTGGGATTGTTATGCACAAGGTAGCTGCATGGTGGCCCCTTCAGATTTCCATTATGTTCATTTTGCAGTTGCATTGGGTGGCTTCTGCATAATACATCAGTCATCCCCAGCACTTGCCTCCAGTCAGCTCCAGTGCAGTGAGGATCTGTTAAAACCCCCATGCGCAGTGTACCCCCTGCAAACTATATAGGTAATTCCTTGAAGCACATTACTGAGGATCTCTGATACCCTACTTTCCTTCTTAGATAGACCACTGCAATACCAAGTCTAACAGGGACACAGACTTTTTTTTTTCTTTTTTTGTTGTGTTTCCCCCGTCTCCTGACATTTCATACACCTATTGACAATGCTGCACTCTGGAGTCTCTCCTTTTTTCTTGCACACATGGCATGGGTTTTGCTCATGTTGTACAGCGCTATGGAATTTGAAGGCGCTATGTAAAAGAATAAATAATAATAATGTTCCTTGCCCTGGGTGTCCTGGGTTTTTCTTCTCTCCTCCATGGTTTTGAGGGCAAACTTTAAATGTTATTTTTGTGTGTCTCAAAACAAAATAGCACACAATGTAACAGCTTAGGGATTATATATAGGGGTTAGGCGATAAGGTGAGGCATAGTGTTTGGTGCAATTATGCATTAGTGATAAGTATGCTGATGATCAGTGGCCTAAAGAGTCACTAACCAGTGGTCAGTGAATGGGTTAAAAATAAATATTGAAAGGTATTTAAAATGTAACCTCTTAGATCCCTTGTAAGTGAATCCGATCAGTGACCTAAAATGTCACTAGTAGTAATCGCAAAGACAATGGGGGGGTTCTTTAAGTTTTCTGGTTATATATGTGTTAATAGTTAGTTATATATATATATTATATATATAATCTCACTATATCAATCCTGGTGCCCCTTAGAAGCGCAGCATTGATTGTGGCGCAGCATGACGGGGGGAGCCAAGACACTGGTGATTGCTTTGCGGCATCAAAGAGAATGTGAATGATGTGTTTCCTGTTTAGATTTCTAGGTTATTTTACTGTTCACAAATTATTACTGCATTCTCAAATAGCTTTCCTTTTAGATGAGACTTCTGTATCTGAGATGTGTTGGCATCTCAGTTTACAATAATTTCCCCCCTGTGCTGAATTATACATTATGCAGGGCCATCTCAGTCCTCATCCTAGAGGAATCTTCTATGTTTTAAGCTCTCTTGCAATTCCTCCGGACTTACTGAATAAGCTCATAAATTTTCTTATTTATATTGCATCTTGTACTGTATTTTTCTGCTTAGTTGTGTGAATTGTTATGGTTTCCCTGCTGTTTGTCTCCTTATGTTCTAGTGTCTGTCTTACTGTTTTACTCTGTTCTTATGAACACTAAAGTTAAAGTGCATAGTGGCGCCCCCCCTGAGTGCGATCTTTCTGATCTTTATTTTATTTTTAGTCTTTTGTATTTTACTTGATTGCAAGATACAATGACTATTAATGTTTGACTTTTTCCCTTTTCTTATTAGGTTGAACTCACGTCTGACTTCAATTCACCTAAGCAAGGAGAAATTGAAGTTTCTTCAAATATCGCTGCCTGAAATTTGCTAGTTTGCCATTGTCTCTGGGAAAGTAATAAAGATACATGTGTTTTAATGAAGAGAGTGGAAAAACCAGAGGGATACAGGCAAATGAGGCCCAAAACCTTCCCGGCAAGCAACTACCCGGTCAACAGCAAACAGATGCTGATGGAAATTCGCGAGAGCCTGCGCCACTTGCCAAAACCGTCTGATGTTGCCAAGACAGAGGATCCCAGGCAGGGACGCAATCCTACGAAGTTTGTTACATACCATAAAGCCCTGGCTGAGATTCGCAACTCTCTGCAACCTTTTGCTAATGCCAACGGAAGCTCTCAGATAAATGGGTCCGACGTCAACAGGCAAATGCTTCACGACTTGCAGGCTGCAGGTTTTGATGAGGTAAAACCATACGCATGTAATGAAAATGTAAAAGTGTTTGTGCTATTGCTGGAATTGTATGACCTTTTTTTTGCTTATTAAGCAGTCTTCAAATACGAAGAAGTTACGCCCCTCTGCTGTAGAGGTTACAGCCTTGTAGTATTTTGTATGAACCCGGTTAAAACATTTTACCTCTCATATAAGATTTGAGATAATATTAGTATAATGGTATTATAATGTAATATCTGGGTACATCTACGTTGCATCTCCTTTTCAATAGAAGTTTTACAGGACCAATTGCACTCCGATAACTGGAATAAAGATCTTGGGTAGTCAGTAATGTGTAGAGCCAATTTTGATGCTGCGTTAAAGTAATCATATAAGAGCCAATAATGCTTATGTATGAAGCTATTTTATGAAATACTGCTATTCTTTCATGTTAAGGAGCGTGTACGCAGTATACGTGAAAGCTGGCTGTTCTCAACCTGGCTTAGTTACCACATTTTTACGTAAAGCTACTAAAACCATGGACCTTGATGGCGGATAACTCTTTGTCCGATATACTGCAATAGATGCTTCTTCTATATACAGAAGCAATATTCTTTTGCAGTCTTTGGAGGTATCTTTTGCATTATATAAAGTATATACTGCAAAATATTTTGAAAACCCGTAGTAAGACCTGATAATGGTGCTATGCAAGTAACTACAGTGTCTATTAGTTTTATTGTTTTTCTTTCTCCTTTTAATAAAAAAGAAAAAAAACTATAATTGATATTTTTAACTGTTACTGATGAAGATGATATTACAATGCAGGATATGGTGATCCGTGCCCTTCAACAAACCAACAACCGCAGCATAGAAGCAGCGATCGAGTATATCAGCAGGATGAACTATCAGGAGCCATACCGGGAACCGCTGATTACTGTACCTGCGCGACCACACAATGTTGGAATGAAATCTGCAGGCAAGTGAAACTGCTACGCAAAAGCGTTACAAATAAGCCAGCTGCTTTAAAGTGCAATTACACATCACTATTAGTCTGTTAATCCTACAGATAGTATTACTTGTCTGATTTGGTGGAATTTATTTATCAAATACACGGGTGTGTTTTTTGTGTGTTCTATTTATCCAGGAACCCTGTATCCGTGTTATAATAGACCCTGGGTATTTTATCTGGAGGCATTAATGAATGTTTATATTGTTTACCTCCAGACTTGTCTTTGACATGCTGGAAGTGTGCCAGGGTTTCTCTAGTAAATGTAGTTTAGTAATGCCCTTCAGCTTGTGTTAAGGATATGAGACATTGTTTATTCCAAAGATGTGGCTAATACCTTTTAGGCCAATTCTTGGCCAAAGAGTCCCATGTGGACATCATACCGGCTGCTGTTGGAAGCAACTTTGTCTGGCAGTCTCTTTGATGATGATAACCAGAGGTGCTATTGAAACAAAGGTGTGCAAACTTTCCCCTGTATATGAGCAGCAAAAACATCCCCAGTACATCACAACTAGAAGAAAAATATACAAAATAGAAAACTGAAGATGTGTGCTAAGTATAATCAAATGTCTTAACAGTCAAAACACTATGTAAGATAAAAATTAGACACTCTAAACGTATCTCTGCTTTTGTAGCAGGATCACTTTGCCTTTACAAGGGATAAGAACTTAACAAGGAGGGAAAAAATAATAAAATGCATAGTGCAGTATTGTCTGTATTAGGAATAAGCCGATAAAACGTTACTTTTGCAATTATAGTGGAGGTAATTTGACTTTTTTATTATTATTGTGCAGGTAATCCACATTCAGTGAATCGCAGGCAAAGTTGGAAGGGTTCGAAAGAATCTCTGGTACCTCAGCGACACATCTCTCCTCTGTCTGACAGTGTTGTTTATGGATCTGAAAATCCCAATTCTCAAACTGAAATGGGCAGACCTCTTTCGGGATCTGGCCTCACAGCCTTTGCCCAATCTCTTGGTAATGGACAAAGAGTTAATCCTCCTCCACCAGCACAAATAAGAAGTGCCACTCCACCACCGCCTCCTCCAAGGGGCACCACCCCCCCTCCACCATCTTGGGATCCCAACTCTCAAACTAAGCGTTATTCTGGTAACATGGATTACTTAATAACTCGCATATCACCGGTTCCATCTGGAGGCTGGCAAGAAACATATCAAACTTCCTCTATAAACGCACAATCTCAAGGTCAGAGGGCTATGAACCCTGTTCCTGTTGGAAGACAACCCATCATTATGCAGTCGTCCAACAGCAAATTTGGCTACTCTGTGAGATCTGGAGTGCAAAATGGCAGCGGGCAACCTGAATTTTTAGGTCATCAAGGACCTGGAAATGTGGTAAGCCGTCAACCACCTCCCCCTTACCCTTTGTCTAGTGGGCCAAGCACTGCATCATCTCAAATGCAAGTCGGCGCTGGACCAATGTCATCTTCTGCCTACAACAATAGCAACCTGCCTCCATCCATGTTGGTTCCAAACAGAAGCAGCCACAATATGGAGCTATATAACTTAGGCATTCCAAATCACCCCACTTCTTGGCCCCAGTCTTCATCTATCCAGGCACCCTCTGGGAACGGTCACGAGATGGCCTCCTGGCAACCAAATATTCCTGTTAGGTCCAATTCTTTCAATAATCCTTTAGCAAATAGACAAGTTCATCCTGCTAATACTCAGTCTTCTGCTACTACTGTGACTGCAATTACTCCAGCACCAATTCAGCAGCCTGTGAAGAGCATGAGGGTACTAAAGCCAGAGCTTCAGACTGCGCTAGCACCAGCCCATCCATCTTGGATGACACAAAGTGTACAGCAAGGACATTTCCCAGAGCCGGTGTCGCACAGCAACACTTTCCAGTCACCACAAGCAGAGGCACCGAATTACCAAGGGCCACCACCTCCATATCCAAAGCACTTATTACAGCAAAACACTCCAGCATATGAGACGGGACTGAAACCAAGTAAAGAAGAAGCACAGGTAGTATCAGCAAATACCCAAGAAGAAGGAGAGAGGAACGTAGAGACTGGGGAAATTTCAGAGAAGGAAAAAAAGCAGATAAGCACATCGCCTGTACCAGTCAGAAAGAACAAGCGGGACGAGGAAAGGAGGGAATCTCGTATCCAGAGCTACTCGCCACAGGCTTTTAAGTTCTTTATGGAACAGCATGTAGAGAACATCTTGAAATCTCACCATCAACGAATCCACCGTAAGAAGCAGCTGGAGAACGAAATGATGCGGGTATAAGAATACATTTTTTTTTTTATTATTATAATTTATCGTATTTAAATTATAAATTCTTATTTACAGTAAATAGAAAAGATAATTTTTTATTCAGTGTGTTTGTACTGAATTTTAATTTTTTTAATGCTGTATTTAGAAAACATGAGAGATTTCATTAGGTCTATCTGTTTAAAAAAAAAACAAACTGGCAGGTGTTGCTCCTATTGTGTTGATTCTGTATCTTGTTTGAAGTTAGAATTACTATTTTACTACACGATTACAAATTCTGCTGAACTCTCTGTCCCGTAGATAGTTTAATGCAGTCAGATTTTTGGGTTTGTGGTTATAAGCCTGCTTTTCATATAATGCCGTTCATTATGTTATTGGGACATAATGAATTGGAATTGATTTTGTTTCTTTCCTTTCCCTTCCTTCCTTCTCTAATGAATCTCTCCCTTTCTGTATCTGAACAGAATACCTAAGAGCCGAGTTTACTCTACAGCAAGGTTAATGCTTGAGTGCGGCTTGCTGGTGCGCTTGTAAAGCTATATAGTATCTGTAGCAGTAAAGTAAAGTCTAAAATTCCATGCAGTGCTGTCAACAAATAGTGCATATTAAGCTACTTTTCACATACGAAAACACTCCTGTCCAACGCCCCTCTGCCCCCAACACTTATCACCATGTTTTCCTGCTGAAAGCAGCCAATCACCTGCAAAAAGTGCTTCCATTGAAATCATGTGAGTGCTTTCTGCGCATGGAAGGAGTGTCTCTTTAGACCCCCCCTGGAACGTGTGAGCGGACACTGAAGTAAGCTGGCAGCGAGTCGGTGGAACCCATCTCCAGTAAGGCAAATAGCTAGCGGGGCAGGTAGACAGGGTAAATGCATAAAGATTCTGATAACGTCCTAATGAACTCTGTTTTGCATGCATGAGTTCAGATACACTTGTTAGCACGCGTAAGAAGGGTAAACATAAGGTGATAAGAGTGTTTACCCTTACGTTCCCTGCATTTTACTGATCTAGTAGTGTACATACTATTATTGCATAATAGCAGTGTAATATTAGACTGTTATTGAATACAAGTTAAGAAGGGTTACAGTATATGGGCCAAATGGTTCTCTGTAAAACAATGAATGTGTGCTTACTGTAAAGTACTATCTCTGTATTCTATAAGCGTTCTTAATTAGGCTTTCTTACTGTGTTTTCTCTTAGCTTCTTTTTTTTTTTCTTCCTACTCACTAACAGCTGGTTTAAACTGTTAAGATGGGAACTTGGCTGAGCTCTTAAAGCCTCTCTTACTGGGTAGGCAAGTAACTGTCAGCACCCTGCTGATTAAAGAATAGCATGAGCCCGAACTGCTGCATGTCTCCCCTTTGTGATAAAGTAAGCATGAGGTTGATCACAAAGCCTGGACAGTTAACTTTTACACCTAATAATTCAGTTCTGTGTCATTTGTGTTTCCCGTCCATTTTAACCAACTACAATATTTGCTTGCAATACATCTCTGAATGTTGTTTTTTACCTGGCTTGATGACTTGATTTGTTTTCTTGGAAACGGTTCATCTTTTTTTTTTAGTCTGTGGCGATACTGAGTATGACTACTAAACATTAGCTGTCGCTTTCTGCACAGTTTAGTAATTGCGTAATGAAGTAAACAATGTAAGCATTAGAAATTCTCATTGTATGGCAGCTAGTGTCCATTTTCTTTCTTTTCCAAGTAGATCACTGAGCTCGGCTCCTGAGGAGTTAATAGTCCCAAAGGTTTAAATGCTTTTGCATAGTAGAGATCAAATCATATCAAATGCATTGCTATGGTTGCTCAATATACTTATTACATCTTGTAGTACTCAGAATCATGCAAACATTTTTGTTTTATTTTATCATTAGTTGTAATGATAAATATTTCTTCCTACAGCACCCCCCCCAGAGACCATGTAGCTGCCACTTTTATCTTTCATCAATGTGTATCAAATAAAGAGTTTGCTGGGTTTATGTGAGCATAAACAGTTTGGGGGCCTGAGGTCTGAAATTCACTCAGACCTAGACTACTGAAAGTAACGGACACAAAAACAAGATCCATAAAGGAGTTTCTGAGACGGATGAAGTATTCTTAATGTAGCATTACCCAGTATCATCATATTGTTTCATTGTTTTTTTTCTGGGCCGGCTTAATTGACACTGCTTACGTTTTTGAAATAACACTCAAATGGAACATTAAGCTTAGGATTGTTGGATTTATTTTCTAATTTCTTATGTTTTTCATCAGGTGGGTTTGTCACAAGATGCCCAGGACCAAATGAGAAAAATGCTGAGTCAGAAGGAGTCCAATTACATTCGCCTTAAAAGAGCCAAGATGGACAAGTCCATGTTTGTTAAGATAAAAACTCTTGGTGTTGGGGCTTTTGGGGAGGTCTGTCTGGCCAAAAAGATGGACACCAATGCCCTGTATGCCATGAAGACTTTAAGGAAGAAAGATGTTCTCTTGCGCAACCAAGTGGCCCATGTAAAAGCTGAGAGAGATATCTTGGCAGAGGCAGACAATGAATGGGTAGTAAGGCTTTACTATTCCTTCCAAGATAAGGACAACCTTTATTTTGTTATGGATTATATTCCTGGTGGAGACATGATGAGTCTGCTTATCCGCATGGGAGTCTTTCCTGAGGACCTAGCCCGTTTCTATATTGCTGAGCTAACCTGTGCTGTTGAAAGCGTCCACAAAATGGATTTCATCCATCGTGACATTAAACCTGATAATATTCTTATAGACCGTGATGGCCATATCAAGTTGACAGATTTTGGCCTCTGTACTGGGTTTAGGTGGACACACGATTCAAAATACTACCAAAGTGGTAAGGAAAACGACTAAACTTTTTACTATTTTTTTTTATTTATTATAAAGACTATGTATACACTATATGGAGAAAAGTATTGGGACACCTGACAATTACACCAACACGGACTTTGATGACACTGCATTCTAAATACATACATTAATATGTAATTGGTCAACTAACAGCCTCTATTCTTCTGGGAAGGCTTTCCACAAGATTGTGGAGTATTTCTGTGGGAATTTTTGCCCATTCATCCAGTAGAGCATTTGTGAGGCCAGACACTGATGTTGGACAAAATGTCATGGGGTTGAGGTCAGGGCTCTGTCTGAGTCCGTTCCACACCAAGGCCATCCGACCATGTCTTTGTGGACCTTTTTTTGTGCACTGAGGCACATTCATGCTGCAATAGAAAAGGACCTTTCCCAAATTGGGAAATCCAAAATCTCTTATGTCCCCTTCAGCATACCAAGACATTGCATTTATTAGTATCCCTAGGTAAAATGTAAGATTTCTTTTTGAGGGGCAGGGGTTGACAGTTGCTGTATGCTATTGTGTGTTGGACTAATAGTTTCTACTAATTCTATCATAATAGAAACAAAAACTAAATTTCAATTTTTATTTTTTTTTATTCTTGCTTAGGGGACCACTTAAGGCAAGACAGTATGGATTTTAGCAACGAATGGGGAGATCCAGAAAACTGCAGGTGCGGTGATCGACTTAAACCACTGGAGTGGCGAGCAGCACGTAAGCATCAGCGGTGTCTTGCGCATTCTCTCGTCGGGACACCAAATTACATCGCGCCCGAAGTGCTGCTGCGTACAGGTAGAGTTCACTTTTATGTAACTTTATCATATTTTATTTTGTTTTTGTTTATTTCAAAGAGTTTTTTACCAAGTCACTTAATTGTTTCTAATATTATCCACCGTAGGTTACACCCAGCTCTGTGATTGGTGGAGCGTCGGAGTTATTCTTTATGAAATGCTTGTTGGACAGCCTCCTTTCCTGGCACAGTCTCCCTTGGAAACACAAATGAAAGTAAGACTGGTTTACTACTTAATAAGTGGCTCCTTAAAATGAATGCGCAACTTAGTTAGGATGAATTAGTGTCCCTTTATTTTCAGTTATCGTGTGGCTAGTTTAAATTCTTACTACTTACCCACACTTATTTAAGTACCCAATCCTCTTTTATATAATTTTATGTGTCCTTGTTTTTAAAAAGATTGGGATGTATGGAACAAGATAATCCTAGGTTCCTACCCGATCTCTTTCAAAATCTCACCACAATTGGTGCAATTCTCTTCAGTTGGTTTAAAATATTTCTAAGTGCACCATCTATTTTACCCCTGTGATAAATGTTGAGCTATCGTTGTGTGTGTGTGTAAAGGAGGACAATATGCCCAGGACAAGTGATTTTCTGCTTACTTTAAGTAGTATTAATAGTATATAGGGTATATTTCACATCTATGAATTTGCAGTTCAGTTAAATGAATTATTCACAAACCCTTAATGGCATCCTTTCATTTCTTGTGGATTTTTTTTTCTTGTGCATGCTAACGTAGCATTGACTTTTGCAGGTGATCAAATGGCAAACAACCCTTCACATCCCTCCTCATGCTAAACTTTCCCCAGAAGCCTCTGACTTCATTGTTAAGTTATGTCGAGGTCCTGAAGATCGTTTGGGCAAAAATGGAGTCGATGAAATTAAAGCCCATCCTTTTTTTAAGAACATTGATTTCTCTAGTGACTTGCGGCAGCAACCAGCCTTGTACATTCCGAAAATTACTCACCCCACAGACACGTCTAACTTTGATCCTGTGGATCCTGATAAACTGTGGAATGATGAGGATAAAGACAGTAACAAGAACGACACCCTGAATGGATGGTATAAAAACGGCAAGCACCCTGAACATGCTTTCTATGAGTTTACTTTCAGGAGATTTTTTGATGACAATGGGCATCCATACAACTACCCTAAACCCATTGAATATGACTACGATGATAACGAGGGCAGTGGACCCCGGCAATCTAATGCAGAGGAGAGTAACCAAGCTGGGAGTAGACCTATCAATCGAGATTTGGTATATGTTTAGAAAATACCTAAAATTCTTCAGAAGATAGTCTAACAATTTACGTGAAACAGGCTATAACCATTCATTTGTGATTTAGCTGTATTGTAAATTGAAGACTTAAGAAGCCCATTTCATAACGTAAAAGAATGCTCCATACTAGAGCTCAATTCTGCAATTTTCAGTCTTCCCTGTTTTTTGTATTGTTTTTTTTTAGGTCATTTTCTTTATGAAATTCTTGCACCTTGTTTTTATACTTTTTTTTTTGTGTGTTCCCTGACCAGGTCCTTGTTTTGTACTTTATAATAAGTACACCTAATAATTTTGAATGTGGTTCATTTTTAGCCACATAAAAAAATACATAGCAAATATGTATATTTTGTGGCACTATCTTTGTCTTGTACGACATTATTTAATGTGCGGTGTTTAGGATTAGACAGTTAGCCACCTCTGAACTGTGTACTGTTCTATTAACTTGCCCTCGCTAAGGCGCTACTTATTCACTATATTTTACTATATATATATCTATATATAGATATAGATATAATATATATGATCTTGGTATATCTCTGCATTAAGCATTGTGCTTAAATTCTCCCTCAAACTTTCTAATGTAGAAATGAAGTACTAGATTAAGTGAATGGGGAAAAAATGATAACAAATACAGATGAGTTTGAGTACTTTAAAGTACATTGTATATTCATGTTCCTCTAGTCCAGGGGTGTCCAAGTTTTTTCTGTAGTGGGCCACTTCATCAGAATTGTATACGTATACGAGCCAGTACATGGTGAAACCTGGCTAGCTGCCCCCCTTGTGTATTGATGCTGCCAGCAGTATAGGGTCTGCACATCACTTACAGCCACCCTGTGCCATGCCCCCTACTTACACATCCATGCTATTACACACACTCATTCATTCATATACTCCATTCATTCACAGATTCATTCTCTCAATCACGCATACTCATTCATACACCCTCTCCCACCCCCTTACCTACACTGCAGCTCTCTCGTTGCCCCTCAGACATCTTCAGGGGCCACAGGTAAACAGCAGGCCCCTTGCGATCCTGGTTACCCTGGTTAACGATCTCACGCGGGCTGCACCTCTACTTGATTCTCCTCATTAGTGGACAGTAAGTTGAACAATAAGTGTTTGATACAACAATTCAGTGCGCTCTCTAGTTTGCCTTTAAGCTACCTCAGAGGTCTAAAGAGCGAGGTTTGTGTCATTTAGTATTTTCGTGAAATCAGACAATAGTGGATATATATACACAAGCAGCTTTCTAGCACAGATTATCCTACCTCTGATTTTTAAAGACAGCCAAACCAGGAGTAGCTTTGACAGGTAGAGAAACTAACAAAGAATAGTAGTATATTATTGTAAAGTGTATTTTTTATGTTTTGCTACAATTTGATTTCCCTCTGCAAACCAAAAAAAAAAAAAAAGTTTCTCATCCTATATTATTGCTTCTTGACAGTGAATGGGAAGGTAGGAAGGACCTCTACAGACAATCACTTCATAGAGATGTTACCGATTTAGACCCTGGCTTTCAACATTCGGTTATTTATTTCTATTTTGTTATGGTGCATTTTCTTTTGAAAGTGTGTAGGTCATGTCAAAATGAAGTTGGAAATTAAAAATTAACTTTCCTATGTTGTGCTTTATTATTTTGGCATGAGTTTAGGAAACGTAGTTCATGGAATACAGACAAACTAAGTTTGTTTTATACATGCCCGGCTTTACTTATTTTAGAAGTAGGTTGTGTTAAGTAGCTGAGCCCCATCACTGGCATGGTATTTATTTCCAGGGAATGCATATGACTCTCGTAAAAGTATGAAATGTAGTTCTTTCCCTACCCGTTTTGTAGGATGTGATCAAATCACTTGATATCTGACGTTCTTTGCGTTTCCAAGGAATACAAAAAAAAACTAAGTAAAATGTTTTTTGGGCAACACATTAATAAGGTATGCATTCTAATTATTGATTTTGATTTATTGGTAAGACTGTCTGGTAAACAAAGTAGAAAGGGTTTAATAGTGCCTGCTTGACAAATTGTTATCTTAAAGAATTCAAACATTTGTAATATTTAAGTGTGCAAATAATTTAAATTAAAAGCATGTATATGCAGAATATAATATACACTCACAGTGTTTTTTTGTTTTTTTTTACTCTGTGAATGTCATCCCTTTTTTTTTTTCCTTTACAAATTAATTTATTCTACACAAAACATAAATTGACAGCTAAATCACATAGTTCTATTACACAAAATGATTTGAATGAGCCTCTCATTGTACTGTTTTAGTCCTGTTCACACCAGTTCCTCTTATAATATCTAGTGCTATTATTTGTACATACACTGTAAAATTTCTAGTTGAATAGAATCATTCCTGGTCTGACCAAATGACAAAAGCTTTTATTGAATGTTTAATATTTGTAAAAAAAAAAAAAAGTTATCTATTTCTACAGTTACTTTATATAAATTGTATTTATCAATCAAAACATAAAAAAACGTGGGTTCCTTGTAAATATGATCTTTTTCTTCTAGTTATAAGCTAGGGCAGGCCCTCTTTACATTCCCTGATTTTTTTATTTTTTTTTTTAATCTTTCCGCATCTGTAATAAGCTGTACATTACACCCGACCGCACAATTTTAGTTAGAGGTTAGTTTGTTGTTTCTTAGCAGTGAGTAGAGAAAAAAAAAATTTGTTTGATTAGGAAAATGGTGGATTGGTTTCCCATAAATGCTGCTATTGATGCCTTTTCCTTTTTAATTCTCCTGTTTCAATACAATATGTGCCTTCATGTTATGGATAAGTGTTTAGGTAGTTGCACAAATCCCACCACCGTTTATATCTTTGTTTAGGTGAGAGCTACCAACTCTTTAGTGTGTTGTTTTTTTCTTCTTCTTCACTCTTCCAATTGTATAGGGTTAATGCCAGTACCAATTGAGGGGATTCCCTTGAACATAAGATAAATTCTTGGGAAGTCATTTTTCTTGCATGCTACAAACTGCTGTTCACGCCATTCTTCACCTAATAGCAAAGTTCTTTTATTAGTTTATATTGTACATTGAATTTTGTTGTCATATGTTAGGCACATTCTAGGAATGACACAGCAGCTTCTATTTTTTTTATTGCTTTCGTATGTTTGCAGAGTGGAGATACTTTTACCCTTGATTTAGAATGTAACATATATGACGGTTGACATTCCTGGTGTGTCTGTTTTCTGCTGCACATGTCTTATGCTATAAAACATTTTTTTTCCATGTAACATTTATTAAATGAAATAAAACGGTCTGAAAGAAATCTGCTTTTGCCTTCAATTAGTATAAATGTTTTACTGACGTGCCCACATTTTTTATATATATATATATATATTATATAACGCAAAGGAGAGAGAGAGCAAGCCTAATTCTCCTCTGCAAGGCCTCTACCTCAGTTGTGGTGCCGGCATTTCATGCTGAGCACCGGAGTATGACAAATGTGCCATTAACAATAAGATTATCCCACCAATCAAGATATTACTTTATTGCAAAAGCACAATCTACAAAATATCTATATGGTCTGAGCAGTTTCAAAGATGAAACGAAAAAATCTTCAGAATATATCATTATATATAAAAAAATAAAAATATATATAAAAAACATAAAATACAGTAGTTTAGTATTGATCAGTTATGAGGTATGAATTACTGGCAGCACGCGAAACATAGCACATTGCTTGAACGTCTAAGATTTATCAGACTGGTACTAAAAACAGCTATTTAAAAAGATAAGCGTTCAAATTTATCTGTACTTTAATAGCTTCTACAGATTATTAGTGAGATTTGTGATTGATGCAAATGTCAAATTTCAGAAGGATATATTACTGGTAAATGTAACTTACGTAATTGTCATTTTCTGCTTATAAGATGCAGTCTCAGTCATGTAAATATGAAATACACAATTTCCGCAAAGAAGGGATAAGATATTTCTATGTTGAAAAATACACCAGTATACACCTATCAGCCATGTTATGACCACTTGTCTAATATTGTGTAGGTCACTGAAAGTTTCGCCCCTCCTCTTATGGGGACACCTCTCTTGAGCCGAAAGCCTCCTGGGAGCTCTTGAGTAAATCTGCAGAACCGTCAGAGTGACAAGCGCAGATATCTGGGAAAAGTAAATAATCCAGACACACACAAGGTGTTCGTTTTCAGTCACTTCTCAATTTATTCATTGTTTCAAGCTTAAATCCTGTTTCAGGGAGACTGCTACAAAACCAAGGCCGGACTGGCCATCGGGCACTTGCCACACTGGCCCAGGGCCAGATTGACGTAGGGCTGATAGAGCTGCAGCACCTCTTCTACCACCAGGGGGACGCAGGAATCCAACTGAGTCACGTTACATACGTCATGTACGTCACATGACCCTGCTGCGCGTCTGCTTCCCCCGTGCAGTAGAACAGGTTGTTTGCGGAAGTCTGCGAGCGGCACATACATTTTCAGTTCAGGTGAGGGAATGGATGTTTGTGAATGAATATATGTAAATGAGTATCTGAATGAGGGAATTAATGGGTATGAATATATGAATGAATATCTGAGTGAATGATTATCTGTGAGTTAGTGAATAAATATTTGTGAACGAGTGAATGAATATGGATGTGTAAGGGGGGGAAAGATCCCACAGGCAGGCTGTTTTGGGGGCAGCGACCATCACATAAATCAATACCAAAGTGAAACCATCCGTGGAAACCCCCGGATGCGGATGTTAGTGTGGCAGAGCCTGCCCTGTTGTGTGTGTGTGTTTGGGTGTCGGTGTGGCAGGGCCTCTCCTGGTGTGTGTTTGGGTGTCGGTGTGGCAGAGCCTGTCCTGGTATGTGAGTGTGTTTGGGTGTCAGTGTGACAGAGCCTGTCCTGGTGAGTGTGTTTGGATGTTGGTGTGGCAGAGCCTGTCCTGGTGCGTGTGTTTGGATGTCGGTGTGGCAGAGCATGTCCTGGTGTGGGTGTCAGTGTGGCAGAGCATGTCCTGGTGTGTGTGTCTAGGTGTCAGTGTGGCAGAGCCTGTCCTGGTGTGTGTGTTTGGATGTCGGTGTTGAAGAGCCTGTCCTGGTGTGTGTGTGTGTGTGTGGTGTGGTGTCGGTGTGGCAGAGCCTGTCCTGGTGTGTGTGTTTGGTTATCTGTTTCATGGCACAGTAGAAACTATTTAATTTTTACTTATTCAGAGATAAAACGCCCTCCTGAATTTGTAGTGACTTCAGGGGACAAAACATTCAAGGCGCTGAAATAATTTAGTGGAAAAGATAAGGTATTGTGTGATTTACTCTAATTATTTATTTCAAGGATTAGTCGCACTTAATTGTTGCTTCAGGCTTCCCATGTTGAATGACCAAGTGTTTTTTCAGTAATATGATTTAATGGTGGAAATTATTAATGCCCCCAGTTTTGACTGTTGTATTTTATGTGCCCCTCCCATTATATTGTTTCTAGAGTTGCCACTGGGCATATTGCAGTCCTGGGAGGCTGGTCATGGGGCTGCATACTTACCTGACATCACATTGCTCCACCTAGTGGATTGGCTGAGCGCGATGTGACAGGCTCAGTTGGGCTGGTCTGAGTTTCCTCCCTGAAATGCTGTAACTCACAGCACAGTAGGGAGGAAACTCAGACATCAGATCAGGCCAATTGAGCCTGCCACATATGTGATAGCGCTGCGATTACATCCACGACTGCGGCAACTGTAGACTTGGTCTGCATAAACAAACAAAAGTGATTTAGCTTCGAAATGGCAGAGAATTGAACAGTGAGACTGCCGGGACATGATCTATACACCAAAACAGCCTTATTAAGTTAAAGTTGTTTTGGTGCTTAGAGTACCCTTTTAAGTAAGCAAGGCTTAGTTTCTAAGTGAAAGTTTCTACAAAGTTTCTACCTCTTTCTAAGTACCAACTAAATGGTCAAAGATTAGTTACTGTTTTGAATATTTCATTAAAGATATAGCGCTTTATAAATTGCATGACGTTATGATTCATTTATTATATATATTTATGTAATGCTAATTGATTACAGTGACAAAAGCATGCTGAAATATAACTAATAGACGAGAAGAAATTGTATATTAAATTTGTCAGAATTTGGTTTAACAAAAACAAAAAAAATGGGCTGCTCAGTCTTAAATGCCCGGGCCTATTCTTTGTCCTAGTCCGGGCCGTTACAAAACCATTCACAAAGAAAAATGTAACACGCAGCATATAGTGGGTAATCCACATCAAATATAGACTAAGGTCAAAAGTTCTTATTTATCCAAGAGTAAATATCGTCCTAGCATACGTACAAACATATGTTATCTTGTTACTTAAGGGTGAGAAAGAAATCAATAAGACTTGTCTACGTTGGCAAAAGTGTCTATAACAAGATGTATATTTAATACAAAATGGTGTTCATCTAAATTCCATATTTACAGTCACCCTTTTGCTACCAAACCAGCCTTGACCTGTGGAGGCATGGACTACACTAAACCTCTGAAGGTGTGCTGAGGTATCTGGCCCTGATATGTTAGCAGCAGATCCTTAAAGTCCTGTAAGGTGCGACGTAGGGCCTCCGTGGCTCAGGCTTGTTTGTATGAGCATCCCACAGATGCTTGATTGGATTGAGAATTTGGGGGCCAAGTCAACAACTTGAACTCATTGTTGTGTTCCTCAATCCATTCCGGAACCATTTTTGCTTTGTGGAAGGGAGCATTATACTGCTGAAAGAGGCCAATGCCATCGGGGAATACCGTGTCCATAAACAAATCTACATGGTCTCCAGCAATGTGTTCTGACACCTTGTTATCAGAACTAGCATTAACTTTTTCAGCAATTTGAGCTACGGTAGCATGTCTGTTGTATTTGACCAGACCAGCCAGCCTTTGCCCTCCTTGCGCTCATGACCCTGTCACCGTTTCACTGCTTTTCCATCCTTGAACCGCTTTTGATAGACACTGACCACTGCAGACCAGGAACACCACAGAAGAGTTGCGGTTTTGGGGATGCTCTGACCCAGTCGTCAAGCCATCGCAATTTTGCCCTTGTCAAAGTCGCTTAGATCCTTACGCTTGCTCATTTTTCCTGTTTTTTAACAGGTGGTTAATATATGTTCACTTGGTGGTTAATATATCCCACCCACAGGTGCCAGGACAAGTGTTATTTACTTCACCTGTGGCTTAGTGGTATATGTACCACCTCTTGTTGCTGTGGTCCAGCTATATAAATAGAGGTTCAATGGAAAAATTAAGTAAATTGTAAAATTAAGTTGGCTGTATTACTCCTGCTGGATACTTACAGACATTTCATACCTGTATCATATCCTCCCCACTGCTCTATTGCTGAATTTCTAATTAAAGCCGTATTACCGGCTTCTCTACATATCCCTGATCCTGTTTGTATCATAATTATAAGTTGTATTTGCTTCTTCCCAGCCTTCTGTATAGTCACCAACACTTTCAGTCCTAATATAAGGCCTAATTGTGATATGATAGATTTTCCTAAATAAAACAATAGCTGGAGCCTGGATGTTCCCAGTTATGTCTATTACTTGACCGTATTGGCTATGAAAATCCACTTCTTTTGATCCTCTAGGATCTCCATTGACCAATAACTCCTTTTATTAATTTTTTTGTGCCAATGAAATGTGATCCAATATTTCTTAGCATATAAACGTTTTATATAACGTATTGCTTGTGTGTGGAGATTTTTAGACAAATCTTACACCTTTTATGTTGCGTGTTCAACTCCTTTACGTTAAAGCACAACACATTTAAGACTATGGTCTAAAGATGAAATAATGCACTATAATAGAATAATACATCTGTTAAGGTGGCATAGGACTGATCTTTTTCAGAAGGAGGATGTGACTCTCTCAAACCCCAACACGTTACTCTATGCAAACCAATGTTTTGGGATAAGACCAATATACAAATAAATAACAAAATAGATGCAACGGAGCATGGGCTGCAGAGCACTGTTCCCCCTTGTTTCCCTTTTCCACTGGAGTATAATCACACCCTTATATTACCAGCCCCGTTGGATCCCCGTTTCCAATGCCCTGTGCTTTATCGGTTCTTGGCCGTACTACTCTGGAACTGCTTAGCGGCTTAGTTCTGTAGGACTGCCCGCTGACTTTAATCCTAAATATGTCGGATGCCCAAGTCCCCACCAGAGCGGGCTTTTGTGTATCTGCCAACTGTGTGGTGTGGTACGAACAAGGAGTCATTGGGAGAGGGAGGTCCCTAAGGAACCCAGGTTTCTATCACCTTCTTAAAACAGAGGTTAAGCAACCACAGATATGGAATGGTACAAACAGGGCTGGCCCTACAATAGGGCAGACTGGGGCAATTGCCCCCCAGGCGGCCACTTTAGAAGGGGCGGCACTTTGCCGCCCCGAGCGGGTTTTTTTTTGAAACGGAAGAGAGAGAGAGGGGCGCCGAGTGGTTTTCGCTTACCCGCTCGGCGCCCCTCTCTCTCTCCTCTGCGGCGAGTCTCCCTCTTCGGTCTTGGTGCCGGCTTGTAATGCTGAGCGCCGGAAGTGGCGTCAATTTCCGGCGCTCAGAATTACAAGCCGGCACGGTGGCAGAGCAGGGAGACTCGCCGCAGGACTCTTTAAAGGTAAGTACCGGGGGGGGGCGTCGGCGAAGTTTAAAATGCCGCCCCCCCCCCCGCCGACGCCGGCGGGAGGGGCGGCATTTTAAACTTCGCCCCAGGCGGCCTTAAGTCTTCGGCCGGCCCTGGTTGGATGAGTTTGGTGTGGAAGAAGTTGACTGGCCTGCACAGAGCCCTGACCTCAACCCCATCAAACCCCTTTGCGATGAACTGGAATGGAGATTCTTGTCCAACATCTTGCTTGGATGAATGGGTAAAAGCCTATACAGAAAAGTGAAAGCTGTTATAGCTGTAAAGAGGGGAACCAACTTCATATTAATGTCTATGTATTTAGAACGTAATGTCAAAAAGGTCCCTGTTGGTGTAGTGGTCAGGTGTCCCAATACTTTCACCCATATAGTGTATGTGCAGGCTGCAAAATCTGTAAAGCCTAAAGAAGGACATACCTTAGCTAGGTGATTTTCACTAATCAGTGCACCCATGCAAGCTGTTGGATCAGTGGGTGGTCCGACCCTCCAATTCCTGGTGGCTTCTACAAATCTCTTCAGAAAATCTTCATAGATTGTCCTCTGAACATAAATTCTACTTGTACAAAGACAGATTTCACCCTGCAGAGGGAAACCACAATTATGTTGGTGAATTTTTTTTTATATATTTTCTAAACCATCTAAAATATGGATTGTATAAGCTTGCATAAAAGAATGTGATATGTATTTTGCCTCGTCCCAGAGCCAGATTATGCTTAAAGGTAAGCAAGCAGGGTGCTGTATTGTACAGCTGGGTTCTGCCATTTTACAGACCTCGACCTCTTATTAAATCTCACTTAGAGTATTGTGAATAGTTCTAGAGACCCCATAAGCTCTAATGAGGGCTACTAAAAAGATAAATGGTTTGCAGGATAAAATTATCAGGAAAGATGAAGTGATCCCAAAAAGTATAGCTTGGTGGAAAATGGAGTGAGGTCAGAAACATTTAAATACATAAATGGATTTAACAAAGTACAAGGGGGAGGTTTACTTCAGAGTGAGGAAATATTAGAAGCTAACCTAAATTTAAGATGAGACAAAGGACTGATTATTGTTATATCACACTACATGCGTCATACATAGTTTACACATAACATAACAATAATCTATTAACCTAAAAATTAGGTTAATAAAACCTCAGATGAACAACACATGTATACTTGGGGCAATTATGTCGGTGCTTGCTGTGGTGTCATCTCTCCAATCACCCGATGGATGGAGAGGATATCACCGAAAGCTCCATTGTTTTGCCCTAACTTGAACTAAGGGAAATATGGCGGCTTTCAGTGATAGGAGGACATCACTGAACGCACCCCCATATTGCCCTGAGTTCAAGTTAGGGCAGAATGACTGCCTTTTCGTAAGCACCATCATTTTGCCAGAAGTTCTTGCCAGGTTATGTCCGCAGAGATGTGTAAGAAGATAGCAGATAAAAGAAAGATAGAAGATAAAAGATAAAGAAGATAAAAAGATGTGGAAGCGGAAGTGGTCAGCAGAAGCTGAAGTGGTCGGCATAAAAGGGAAACACACAGAGCACGAGAGAGAGTAAATGAAAATGAGAGAGCTGTGGATGAAGATAGCAGATTGAAGAGACAAGAGAAGGGAAAAGTTAAAAGAACATGTGGAATGAAGATGCAGAAGTGGAAGCAGTGCATTTTTTAACCATTGTGCCAGATCCTAATTTGCTGTAAAACATTGATACAATGCTAAGTACACAGCTAGCTTTATAATGTATGTGTATAGAATGCAGAGAGTTGTTTTGAACGGATGTTTCTCAGACTGTACGCAGGTATTAAGTGGAGTACCTCAGGGGTCTGTCCTGGGTCGTCGTCTGTTTAATTTATTTATTAATGATCCCCCAAGCTGCATTGAGAGCCATGTCACAGTTTTTTCTGATGACACAAAATTAGGCAGGGTAAATCAGACTAATCTTGATGTTTCTTCTTTGCAGGAGGATTTAGAGTTGGGGGTTGGGCGTGCAGGTGGCAGATGCGGCTTAACATACATAAATGCAAAGTTATGCATTATGGTAAAAATAATAAAAATGCAACCTATACTATGAATGTAATATCCTTGGGGAAACAGACTTGACAACAGTGCACAATGCTAGCAAGCAGCTGTAAGGGCCAATAAGGTCTTTGAATATGCGGTACAATTCTGGGCATCGGTCCTTAAAAAGGACATTATGGAACTAGAAAAAGTGCAAAGGAGGGCTACAAAATTAATAAGGGGATTGAAAGATACTAGTTGTGAAGAGAGAGACTAAAAAAGTTAAAATGATATACACTGGGACTGAGGGGATATGATAATATTATATAAATATATGCAGGGCCAATATAAAGAGCTCTTTAGTGACCTGTTCATCAGGAAGGGATTCTTTACAGTAAGGACAATAAAGGTATGGAATTCACTGCCAAGAGAGTTGGTGTTATCAAATACATAAGATGCCTTCAAAATTGGTCTGGATATTTTTTTTACATACAGGGCTATTTGATCCAATGAGCTTCTTGATCCAATGAGAAATCCGATTGCCTTTTGGAGTCAAAAAGGAATTTTCCCCCTGATAGCAGAATTTGTAGTAGCTTAAGTAGGGTTTTTTTGCCTTCTTTTGGATCAAGAGTAGGAAGGTTAGGTAGAGGGGTTGAACTTGATGGACTTAGGTCTTTTTTGCAACCTTATGTACTATGTATGCAACTACAAAGTGCTGAAAGAGAAATGGACAAAATAAGAAGTAAACAACCCATATGGTACCACACTGAGGAGGAGAGTCAACCCATACTCACCATTATATAGTGGCAATACAGAGGACATTATATAGATGTGCTGTAAGCTAATTTAGTGCGCTGCTAAGGCTCTGTTTGCAAGGTATGTACACACTACATTTGTTCTAAACATTTATCATGGTGTTAAGCTAGATGTCTTATTACTCGTTATTGTATTAATAATGTTTACTATGCAGGAAACTGTGTAGATGTGATCCGGCGCTCCTGCAGATACTTACTTGATTAGAAAAACTTGACTTGACTGTGGTGTCGATGCACTCATCTAGGTTAGCATCTTCAAATATTAGAGCTGGGTTCTTGCCTCCAAGCTCCAAAGACAATTTTTTGCAGCATGGGGCACTTTTTTCAATAATGCGCTGTGCCGTAACTGTGCTACCAGTAAAAGAGATGATTGGAACATCAGGATGACACACTATGGCCTCTCCTGCTCTAGGACCTGTACCAAACACCAGGTTTACTACACCTGGTGGAACACCTTGAAAAAAAAATGGAAAATAAAATTTCACAAAATAAAATAATTAGAAGTTTGAATGCCAATCCAAATAGTGTTGAATATGTCTTGATATTCCTATACTCCATATTCTATGGCTTTATATTCCTTTTGCTTACGTATTTGTGAATAAAGAGGATTTGTATCATACCTCTTGGTGTTGATTGGTTTCATTACTTGTGGATTTTGATTACAGCTTACTCGTTTGGAATGTATGGGTCAATAACATTACCTGCTTCCTTCATAAGTCTGCACATCATCCATGCAGTGACTGAGGTCATCTCACTGGGCTTAGCCACAACTGTATTTCCACATGCAATGGCAGGTGCAATCTTCCAGGTCAATAAATAAAGGGGCAGATTCCAAGGACTTATTAAGCCAGCTGACAAGAGAGACACAATTATTCACATGCAGATAATCAATATTAGCTTTACCTTCCTCTGTAACCTGGCATCATTACCTACTCCAATTGGAGTGCGCACGGTATAATGCATGCAGTTCATGTGGTCCATCTGTGTGCATTCAGTGGTATGATGAAGAACTGAGGATGCAAAGAATCGGAGATTGTACACTGAACGTGGGATATCCACTGTCCGAGCAAATGTAACTGTTTTTCCTGAAAGAATGGCAGTGTTAGTTTACAAGGTACAGGTATGAAAGTAGAGTAAATACGATAACCATGGAGCGCATATATATGGAGAGAAAACACAAAAACAACACTAATAGTGTAGCAAGTTAACACAAAAAAATAAAAAAGGGGGGAGGGAGTAAGTTGCACTCACAAACTGATTGAATAGAAAAGGCTCATCGGGTTCAGTTGGATATGCAGGATTTAATGTCTTGTAAAATCTATAAGAACAAACAGACCACAAATGGTGCAGTATCTTCACAATTCAGGGGAGAGGGAGATCTGGATACACTTACAGTTCAGCCAGGCACAGCTATATATGAATAGTGTGCAAAAACGCAGTGCAAACCCAAGTCCCCCGTTGAAGAAAGATAGTCTCTACGCGTTTCGCCAGTTGTACGCTGGCTTCTTCAGGAGAAAAAAACAAGTAACTCTGTCAATGCAGTCAAAGAAAATCAATAAAGTATCTTGTGTCCGTATCTTAATTAAATAGTGATCTTCTTCCGGGTTTCGGCCGTCTCGTGACCTCCAACGTCCAATCCAATTCACTTCCTGGTTCCAGCCATCATCCTGCGTCTAATCAGACTATTGGTCCCCCCGACGTCTACGTCGTGCACGCGATTACATAGTCGCGTGTATCGTTTCGTCCGACTGTCGGTTATTCCTGGGTGTATAATGATGTGGCTACTTAATCGTACGGGAGCAACGGAACGGCATTAACGTCAGTTCATGGATGTGAAGTTGTTAACCCCAACTGGGGCACATCAGAACGATATTAAGAATCATGATGCATGGACACGAATGTAATACGGTAGAAAATATTCCTCCAATAAAAGATCAACTGATACAAGCCTTTTTTGGTCTCTTTGTATTTATTTTATTATCGTTAAAAATAAAAAATATAAATAAAACTAAAATTCAATAGTAATGTAAATTTTAATTTGTATTATGGATCAAAATAGGTAAAAAATAGATTAAATATAATGATATATTAAATCTTAAATATATTAAAATTATTTAATTTTGTAGAGGAGTATTAAAAGCCCAAAAACAATTCCTTACTATATAAAAATACATTAGATGTAATAGGTATACTAAATCCATTAGAAGATGATTGATTGTTTATGGAAGAATATTGAGTACCAAAATACATATGATAGAAGAATATTGAGTACCAAAACACATATAGTACATTAAGGGGAGTAATTGTTTTGACATTATTATGTATCAGATGCCAAAATACAATTCATTAACACATGATTTATCAATAGGGTAAAAACCCGCTGATAAAGGAGGCGCTATTGTAATTATGGACAGGTCTTATTACTTAAAAGAAGCATTTCGTATTTTGGGAGATGAAACTACTTATCGTAAATTGCCTGAGAACCCAACAAAATTATACCAAACAGAAATTTTGAAATTATTACAAGGAGGCAAGGAGAATAAAATTCTCAATACACATGAATTTAATTTCTTGAAAATAGATTGTCCCAAAGTAGCTGTCTTTTATTTTTTACCAAAAATACACAAAAACGCCTCTTTGCCACCGGGGAGACCCATTATCAGCGGGATCAATTCCCTTTCTAGCAATGTTTCCCAATATGTTGACTTCTTTTTACAGAAATATGTTCGGATGATTCCATCATACATTAAAGACACTAAACACATACTGAGTATACTCCAAGAGGTCCAATGGCAATCGGACTTTCTATGGGCAACAATTGACGTATCTTCTTTATACACAGTCATTCCCCATAATTTAGGAATGGAAACAATAAAAAAGGTCTTACAAAATGATACTGATATGGACGACTTACAAGGGCAATTCATTTTAGATTGCATCAATTTTATTCTCAAATATAATTTTTTCTGGTTTGAACATAATTTTTATTTACAGTTATGTGGCACCGCCATGGGGACCAAGTTTGCACCAAGCTACGCCAACTTATATGTGGCTGATTGGGAGGCCAACTCCATCTGGTCTAATAACCCGTTTGGTGCAAATTTGGTCCTCTGGCGGCGCTACATTGATGACATTTTAATAATCTGGAAGGGATCTACGGGTGAGTTAAATGACTTTTTACAATTTGTGAATCAAAACAATTATAATTTACATTTTACCTCTTCTATAGATAAAACACAAATTAATTTTTTGGACCTCACACTTTATATACAGAATAACAAAATACAGTCGAAAACATTTTTCAAGCCCACTGATGGGAACAGTTATATTGATTTCTCCAGTTGCCATCATCCCCAGTGGTTGCAGAACATACCAAAAGGGCAGTTTGCCCGAATACGAAGAAACTGCACAGAGGAAGCTGATTTTGTTACTCAAAGCCAGGCTCTTATGGATAAATTTAGAGAAAGAAAATACCCGGAAGGGTTACTACAGGACAGCTTTAAGGCCATTAAAGAAAAGAAAAGAGATTCTTTTTTACAAGATAGAAAACAAAAGCCTGGAAAAAAGTTTGATTTTGCTTTTCTGACTAAATATAACGATAAAGCTAACGATATTAAAAAAGCTATAATAAAATGTTGGCCTATCTTACAGCAAGATAGTATCTTAAAGGACCATCTCCCAACAAAACCTAGTGTTATTTATAGGAAATCAGAAAGCTTAAAATCAATTTTAGCCCCTAGCGTCCTACCGGAAATAAATGAAATAAAAGAAAATGATAACACCTTTCTTAAGAAAAAACCTGGTTTTTTTCGTTGTGGTAAATGTAAGTTATGTACAACTTGTCATTTACAAAACAAAAGTACTATTAACTTTAAATGTACAAACACCAAAAAAGAATATAGAATAAAACATTTTATTCACTGTAGGTCCAAAAATGTGATATATTTGCTTGAATGTGGTTGTGGGACCCAATACATTGGTAGGACCACGAGAGAATTTAAAATTAGAGGCTTGGAACATCTGGGTGGTATACGTAACCATAACCTCAAACATAGCGTTCCTAAACATTGTAACCAGTGTACAGCATTTTCATTACCAAGCCTTAAAATTATAGGTATTGATAGAGTCTCCCCCCATTGGAGGGGAGGAGATTTACAACAAGAACTAGCACGTAAAGAGACTGAGTGGATTTTCAAATTTAAAACCCATAAGAAAGGGGGGTTAAACATAGATTTAGACATTCTGGCATTTATGACATGATACATAAAAAAAAAAAAAAAAAAAAAAAAAAAAAATACACACACATTACCTCATATGGCACTTTAAATAATATGAAGTTATTCCATCCTTTCTATAGTATGGAGTTCCTTTTGAAGCACCTTCTATTGCACTTTTTACTGCACTTTAACTTTTTATATTGACTAAATACACCACACAAAATAAAGGATCATTCTGATATATTATATTAAAAAGCAATTAAGCTTTTATAAGAATATCCCTATTTATAACACTAGCACTTTAATAGTGATTTTATTTTTCATGCTTTATTTTTATTATTATAATTATGTCATAATTATGTCAGAATGATTTTCTTATTGATAAATCATGTGTCAATGAACTGTATTTTGGCATCTGATACATAATAATGTCAAAACAATCACTCTCCTCAATGTACTATATGTGTTTTGGTACTCAAGATTCTTCTATCATATGTATTTTGGTACTCAATATTCTTCCATAAACTATCAATCATCTTCTAACGGATTTAGTATACCTATTACATCTAATGTATTTTTATTTAGTAGGGCATTTAATACTCTTCTATAAAACTAAATAATTTTAATATATTTAAGATTTAATATATTCATCATATTTTATCTATTTTTTATTCTTTTTTATCTATAATACAAATTAAAGTTTACATTTCTATTTATTTACATTTTTATTTATTTATTTTTTAATGATAATAAAATACAAAGAGACCAAAAAGGCGTTTATCAGTTGATCTTTTATTGGAGGAATATTTACTACCGTGTCCATGCAGCATGATTCTTTATATCGTTCTGATGTGCCCCAGTTGGGGTTAACAACTTTACATCTATGAACTGACGTTAATGCCGTTCCGTTGCTCCCGTACGATCAAGTAGCCACATCATTATACATCCAAGAACAACCGACAGTCGGACGAAACGATACACGCGACTATGTAATCGCGTGCACGACGTAGACGTCGGGGGGACCAATAGTCTGATCAGACGCAGGATGATGGCTGGAACCAGGAAGTGAATTGGATTGGACGTTGGAGGTCACGAGACGGCCGAAACCCGGAAGAAGATCACTATTTAAATAGGATACGGACATAAGATACTTTATTGATTTTCTTCGACTGCATTGACAGAGCTACTTGTTTTTTCTCCTGAAGAAGCCAGCGTACAACTGGCGAAACGCGTAGAGACTATCTTTCTTCAACGGGGGACTTGGTTTTGCACTGCGTTTTTGCACACTATTTACATATAGCTGTGCCTGGCTGAACTGTAAGTGTATCCAGATCTCCCTTTCCCTTGAATTGTGAAGATACTGCACCATTTGTGGTCTGTTTGTTCTCATAGATTCTACAAGACATTAAACCCTACATATCCTACTGAACCTGATGAGCCTTTTCTATTCAAACAGTTTGTGAGTGCAACTTACTCCCTCCCCCCCTTTTTTATTTTTCTGTATTTATTTGCTACACTATTAGTGTTGTTTTTGTGTTTCCTCTCCATATATATGCGCTCCATGGTTATCGTATTGTGTCTTTTGAGCACCTGAGGAAGAGTGTTTTCTGGAAGCAGCTATTTTGGAGAGTATTCTTTCATATTATATATATTTTTTAGCCTTTTGTGCACACGTGGATTTGGGATTTATTCTTGTTTTATCCATTGTCATTCATTATTTAGATGATTTTTTGTTTGTTGGTCCAAGTGGAAGTTTTCAGTGTTTTTTCTTGTTACATTTCTTTCAGAAGCTATGCAAGAAATTTGGGGTGCCATTGGCTCCTGATAAGACCAAAGGGCCTAGCACTACTTTGTCTTTTCTGGGGATCGAGATTGATTCCGTAGAAATGGTTTTTCGGTTACCAGCAGAAAAACTAAGTCAATTAGTATGCTTGGTTGATAGGGCTTTGTCTGCGGTTAAGATTACCCTTCGGCAGCTGCAATCCTTGGTTGGCCATTTGGTTTTTGCATGCCGCATTATGCCAATGGGTCGGGTTTTTTGTCACCGGCTGTCATTACTGATGAAAGGATTGGCTAATCCTAATCATTTTGTGCGAGTTACTCGGGAGGTCAAAGAGGACCTTAGAGTCTGGCAGGAATTTTTGGGATCTTACAATGGAAGGTCTTGTTGGCAGCACCAGGAAATCCTGAATGGTGATCTGCAGCTCTATACCGACACTACTGGGTCTACAGGTTTTGGTGCAATTTTGGGTTCTAAGTGGTGTTCAGCACCCTGGCCGGATAGTTGGAGGGAGTCAGGAGCAGTACGTAACCTTACACTTTTGGAGTTATTCCCGATTGTGGCAGCAGTGGAGTTGTGGGGTGAACAGATGAAGGATAAAGAGATTGTATTTTGGACGGACAAACTGGCCGATGTATATGCCATCAATAAGATGACCTCTACTTCAATGCCTGTGATACGGTTGCTGCGACATCTGGTTTTGTGGTGCTTGCAATGGAATGTGTGGTTTAAAGCGAGGCATGTCCCTGGGGTTTTTAACAGCATGGCCGATGCTTTGTCACGTTTTTGTTGGCAGGAGTTTCGGAAGTTGTCACCGAGAGCCGAGCTGGAAGGGTGCTGCTGCCCGGATATTTTGTGGACCCTCGCTTCAGGAACTTAATGGGGTTCGCAAAGTCATCATTATCTCCGGGTACTTGGTCCTTTTACAGGAAAGTATGGGGTTTATGGCTTGAGACTGTCAATGGGGCAAGTTTGGGTACAGAGCATAAGATGGTGAATGTGATGTTGACATTTTTAGAAGATTTGCGCCAGTTGGTTAAGGCAGTGGCTACAGTAATGAGATATATGTCAGCGTTAAGTTTTTGGTTCAAAATGTTTGCACAACCTGACATCACAAAACTCTTTTTTATCACTCGAGTTTTAAAGGGTTGGCAACGTTGTTGTAGGTCGACTGACTCACGCAAGCCGGTTTCATTTTCATTATTGTTGCAAATACTTGCTATTTTGCCTCAAGTTTGTCTGTCCCATTTCGAGGTTTTGCTCTTTCACACAGCGTTCGTTTTAGCCTTTTTCGGGGCCCTACGGCTTGGGGAGCTAGTGGCCCCTAGTAAACACAGGCCAGGGGGCCTTCTGTTACAGGATGTTAGATTGGAGACCAATTGTTTGACAATTTTTATTAGACGGTCTAAAACAGACACAATTGGTAAGGGTCACGGTCTAGTGTTGATGCGCATTCAAGGTCCTGGTTGCCCGTGGCGCGCAGTTTCAGAATTTCTTCAGGTTCGCAATTTAGGGGATAATTTTTTATCACATGCGGATGGTGTGCCTTTGTCGGGCTTTCAATTCAACAAGGTCTTTCATAAATGCTTGCGGTTGGTGGGTGCGTCGGGGCATTTCGGGTCACATTCATTTCGCATTGGGGCAGCGTCCGAGGCAGTGCGGGCGGGTTTATGTGAGAATGATGTTAGGAGGATTGGTCGCTGGCGATCTCACAGATTTAGGAGTTATGTGCGCCCGCATATGCTATGATTAAATCTTTGTCGTTGCAGGTCTCCTTTCCCCATGTGTATGGATTTTAGGACACTCATTTGTTTTTTGGGCGGAAAAAAGGGCAAGAATACGTCCGGGTGGTAATCAATTGGGGTTCCATGGCCTGCGCATTATCTGGAAAGGTGTCAGAGGTTTGATTTGGCCACAATTACTCCCTGTAGCAGCATCTCTTAAAAGTATGGTTCACTGTCAGCTGATCCTCGTGGTTCATGCTGGGGGTAATGACTTGGGGAGAGTCAAGACGATTGACCTGTTGAATAAAATGTGCTATGATTTTGGTCAATTCTCTTCAATGTTTCCCTCTTGTCTGTTGGTGTGGTCGGAGGTCATCCCAAGGGGTTATTGGTGTTGGGCAAAAAGTCACCAGGCAATAGAAAAAGCATAGGCGATGACTTAACGTCCGGGTTTCCAAATTTGTGCGTCACTCTGGGGGAATTGTGGTCCGTCACCGGGAGCTGGAAGGTGTTTCCAGACTGTTTGTCAGACCAGATGGAGTCCATTTAAACGATGTGGGTTTAGACATCTTTTTGAGTGGTATACAAGATGGGATTGACAATGCGCTGTCAGTGCTGGGTTGGGGGCAGAGTTCTTCCTAAGGGGTTAGGAAGAACTCGCTGTGGCGGTTGTTCTTGCCTGTTATGTTAATTTGGTACATGCACACTTGAGTGACAAGTGGCGGGCATTCTTTACACGCCCACGGTATTGTTTTTTAGCCCAGTCCCTTATAGCAGTCACGTGGTTGCTTCTACTTTGGAGTAGTACACAGAGTTAAGCAAATCTTGTATGATGCTTGCAACAGCATCATCTACCTGGAACACAGAAATGATTTGTTTTCTCTGTCAATATTTTTTTCGGGATCTTCTCTCTCTCAGTGGAAGAGAGGGTGTTCTTATTACAGAAGGGATTTCAGTTGAAACTCAGAAAGAAACTCTTCTCCCCGGGTTATATCAAATGATGCATACGTCTTGCTCATTGCCAGAGTGCTCTTCAAAACTTTACAAGTCCTTGTTCAGACAGAAACATCTTTATCCCAAGATGACTCTTGAAATAAATGAGCATGATTTAGCATTATTACATTCAAGACTAAAAACAACCTCGGAAACTCAGCAGTGCTTTTTATCTCAAATTACAAGAGAGTTGAACTTGATTGAAATACCGTATATATGAAGCGTTTCATTTATAAGTTTTATTTTCTTTACATGTATAATCAAAGTTTCTCCATTTGTCATTGGGATTTGTGTATTGCAAACATTGCAAATATGTGACTTCTAGCACCACAATCTTCTTGTTAATGTTCTTTAATTGGATTATGACAATTTACCATTAAAGTGCCAATACCCTTCAGTGTAATCAGTGATGCAATAGGAGACAGGATAGGTAAAAAATATATTTCATTGTGTCAAAGCATAAGAATCTTGAAATTGACTGTACGTTACAATGTGTCAGAATATGTATGTTTGCAGTGTTGATACTGATGATGTGCTTGTCAAACACGTGGAATAGCAGTAAAGGCTTCTCTTAGTCAAACCAATAAAATTTTACTGATATGCATTGTTAAACGTTTGGGGCCTCTACATTGAATGCATATAGTGTCCCGGCACCAAATGTAAAAGTTATGTCAGAACTCTTTGGGCTACAGCAGCTCTAGCATCTCTCCCCCAATGGTCCAGTTTTCTGTGGAAAAGTCCTTATTTTTGAGTACTGTCCCGTCGTCTTGTGAGCTATCGTATTGTCCCCTTTTGCGTTTAGGGAGATCACAAGATCTTCTCTGACCTACCTACCAAGCTGTAAAATCAAAACTCAGTTATGGCCTCCTGTATGTGCATTTAAGTTGTGCTCTGGGATATGACATCATATTCTAGTGATCTGTCTTCATGTGACGCAAGGAACTAAGGTAAGTCCAACCAGATAGAATGTTCTGACCAAGGCCCCGCTTCTAACCCACCAGCACCCCCAAACAATGGTGTCCAGATTTGGACACCTGACATTTCAGAAGTATGTTATAGGATGTTCAGTAATGATTATTCAGCATAATATTTACTATAAAGAAGTAGCTAATTATAGTGTCATAACTTTGTTCTTTAGCCATTTAAATTTTAACATGATGTACTTAAAAATGCTAAATAATAAACATTTTTATCTGTTGGATTTGTTAATGTTGAGATCATAAGTTAAAGCCTACATCTGTGAGTCACACATGAGTTTGCACTCTCCTTGCTGGATGTACATAGTCAGCTATTGTATATGACTAATACAATTTATTAGAATATAGAAATGTTTTAAACTATTTACATGTGTATTTATTTTACTGTCAATCATGGTGACAGAACTATATATATATATATATATATATATACAATTAGTACTATTATTTTAGATCTCTTTAACCCGTAATGGCAGACAGCCTTTATTAAATATGATAGAAATAGCAAATAAATATTTTATAAAATTCTTAAGTGTAATTAAAAAAAAATCTACACATATCATGTATACATTCCAAATCCATTGTTGTAATTATTAATAGGTTTGGACAGATGTTTGTGTACTTGTGAATGCTGCCCTAGTCTCAACCAAGTAAATAGCGTTCAGAAAGCTCTTATATGTGGTTTATGCCCCTATGTTCTATGTCATTCCATAGTATAGTCCAGTGACCGGGTGCAATTGTCATGTCATTCATGAGCAAATATTCAGTAGTTTACAGAACATGTAAAAGCACATTGAGTACAACAATATAGGACTATCATATCGCCAGGTATGTTTCCTTGGAGGTCTTCACTTCACATTATAGAACTATCATATCCTAGAACTCCCCAGATATGTTTCTTTGGGGATTTCCGTATCACATTACAGAAGCATCATATTGTGAAACTCCCCAGGTATGTTAACACATTTGATTAGGCGCTACATAGAATCAGCATGATGGGCCAATAAAAGGTTCATATTTTTTAATTTAATACGTTCCCCGTTAAGCAGCAAACAGTCTATTTGACTAAACATTTCTTTACACAAGTTCTCAGCCTGGCCTTGAAGAAAAGTGTTTATTATTACATGTAATAAAAATATGAGGAGAAGACGTCAGGGACCCAGCTACATAGGTAGAAGATCATTTGAAAAACCCTTGGGTTAAATGTGTGCCAAGTAATTATGGTGTAATGAAATGGATTAAACTTGCACTTCGTAAAAGCGGTGGACAGGTATTTCTATCTTCTGCTTTGTGGCTGTTGTGTGTAAATGGCATTGGGTATTTCTGATGTATACTCATAAAACTCAGACATGTCTGGGCTTTGCTAACTGACAACTTGCAGACACACCTGGAGCAAAGAACCCAAACCCCACACCCTTAACAGGAACGACAAAATAGTAATTACAACCCTTCAAAGCAGCGGGGAAG
>VKOC01000005.1:21127773-21150167 GCA_009364415.1 Spea multiplicata | reverse complement strand
TGGCAGTGCATCAGGAGTAATCATGTCACCCTTGCTTAGCTGTTCTGACTATTATATTTCAAGAACATATTCTCTGAAACATTGGGCTTTTTTATCATGCATTTTTATTAAACATTCATGTTAAGCTTACCTTCAGGCACAATAGAACTGTATACTTCAGCAGCTTCTGTCATCTTTTTTTTTTTTTCCTGCAATGTTTGATTCAGTAGCTGGAACCTTCAGAAGTAACTGAAAATAGACTTGCTGCCATCATTGTAGTGTTAACCTTTAGATGGTTGCATATCTCCCCAAAAGATAACCCTAAGTAAATTATCTGGTTACTTATAACATCCAAGCTCCATATAACTATTGCTTGTGGGGATTAATTTGATACATTTCATTTTTTGTGACAAAAGGGACAATCATTAACAGATAAAAAATGTGAATAATCAATATGCACCATTATTAAATAATTCACGTTTTATAGGTGTAGGTGGTGCTTCAGAGAATGATGATCCATCTAAGATGGTCATGGTCCTTGCAGCTACCAACTTTCCATGGGACATTGATGAGGCTTTGAGGAGACGATTGGAGAAAAGGATTTATATCCCTTTGCCTTCAGGTATGTTAATGTCTCTGTTGAGGTTGGATAATTACATTTTGAGGAGCCATATTTTTAAGATCCTGAACTACATTACATTTATTTATTTACCGCCAGCAGATTCCGTAGCCCTGTTACAACAGAGTCAGTAAAATAGCAATTGTCCTAACATCCCCTGCCTGTCTGTCTGAGGTTTAGGTGTCTGGCTCAAGTGTAGAGAGAGCAGGAGGGGAGGTGGTGTCTGAGGACTTTATCAACATTTCAGCAAGTGCAAGGAGCACCATGGTAACGGTGAACCGATTTGAGATTGATGGTTTGTTAGTCTCTGAGATGCTACACTTAAAGAAATACTCCCTCTACATCCTTCTGTTGGGGATGAGCTTCTGGTGCTCGGCATCTTAGATTGTCTTTGTGGATAAGGGACTATTGCTGTTGAGGATCTGACGCCCCGTATCCCAGCACTTCTGGTCTGGCATCCCACATCTCTTTACCTCCGGATGCTGGTGCTCTCTGGAGGGCCATAGGAGACCACCCATTTGGTGTCACATGGTGTTTACAACACTCTTATGTTGTAAAACCTTACACCAAATTGTGCCCTGATATTTCAAAGACAAAATGCATATGGTAGCTGAGTTAAAGTTTCATGTTGTCCCTGTTGCAAATACATATGCATTTGGCCCTTTCAACACCTCCTCAGCTATTTGCTGTGTATGTGACTTGACACATCTTCTGACACTTGGTATAGTTACTGAAGGTTATTTCCCCCAATGGCTCTGCAAGAATGCCTCAGTCGACAGCTCAGAGGATAAGCTCCTCCATATTTGTGAAAAATCATGGAAGGTTATCTTTGGGCAAAATGGGGGAGCTTCCGGGCACACCTTCTCCCCCCGATCCTCCAATCTCTGGAGAGGATGTCACTGGAAGGTTACCAGGGGGTCAAGTCCGAGAGGATGTGGGCAAAGAAAGAAGATGCTACAAAAGAAGCAGAGCTGTAAGACATGGAAGTGGTCAGCAAAGAAGTTTGGGAGGCATTCAGTGTGAGAGACTATTTGAAAGTGTGAGAGTATATGGGGGTTAATGAGGCCATGAGATTCAAATGCGCATTCTGAGCTTTTATGCTTAGTTATAATTCGCTTCGTAGGGGATTTTTGCCTTGTTTTTGTACGAATTGGCAAAATATGCAGAAATGCCCACATTAGCATTCATAAATTAACAAACGTGTGTTTCAGATAGGTATGCAACAAAATATCAGCATGCTCATTGAGTTTTTGCCGCACAAATGTCACCTACTCAATGGAATAAAAATGAGTGCTTAATGTATATTGAGGAAATGGTTTATCATTTTTTATTTATGAAATAGGAAACATTTTACATGTTCTGTTGTAAAAATCTAAATTGGCATATATTCAACAAATAGTCACTGTATCTGACACTTAATGCAAACATTCTTGGACAGCGCTTGGCTGCCCATAAGAGAATCATAAGGCAAAATAGTTTCAGAACAATTGTAACAGATTTCTAAGAAAACTTTTTACCTCTGTATAATGATGCTTGTCTCAAAGCACTTTAATATGCATTTTTTTTTAACTGAAAGAAAAAAAGTGTTTGCTTTTAGGAGAAGCTGCAGTGTACCTTTCCACTCAGTACTCCACCTTTGGCTGCTTAATGACAAGAAAGAAATCCATCTAGTGGATTTAATTAGAGACATTAATTTAAAAAGGATACTCTACTGTTCTAAGCCTTAAAGTGAACGGGATGGCTGAAGTGTGCTACGATAAAATTGTTTAGCTACACCTTTTCAGCGCTTCATTGCACTGTTCCAGTTTTACCTACTTCTTATATATATCTGATAAATCATTAATCTTTTATATTTCCAGCCAAAGGGAGAGGTGAGCTTTTACGGATAAGCCTTAAAGAGCTAGAGTTAGCAGAGGATGTGGAGATCGACACTATAGCAGAAAATATGGATGGTTACTCTGGTGCCGATATTACCAACGTTTGCAGGTATGACTTGGGGGGGGGGGGGAGTTTTTTTTTTCTTTCTTTCTTTCAAAAACAGGGAGAGCACACAATTCTTCATAGTCTCATTGTGGCTGGTATACATGTATTACGTTTTGTATACAATTCTTACTGTTGAGCATATTGAATTTTAGTCTATCATGGTTTTTTAGTACGTATTAAAGATCACTTGAGCTGTGCATATTTTCAAGACGGCCATATTTTGCATGAATAGTAAGTCAACAATTGATGAAATATCATTGTCACAAGCCTGGAAACGTTAGTATAAACTATGAGATGCCAGGCAAGTTAAAATCCTTACTTCATACCGCTGTGTTGTCTGCATAAGTAGCATCTCTATTTGTAAGAACAACCAACATAGTTGAAGTCCCATGTTCTTCTTCAGGCACTCTTGTCACATTGATGATGGGACATCTTTTTCAAGAATAGCTGAAGAGCTTACCTATTGGCGGGAAAATAGTCATCTATACAGGCGTTATTGTGGTTTAACCTTCAAAATAACACATTGTTGTTAAATCTTCAGAGATGCATCATTAATGGCTATGAGGAGACGTATTGAAGGACTAACCCCAGAAGAAATAAAAAATCTTTCAAAGGATGACATGCACATGCCTACAACAATGGGAGATTTTGAAATGGCTTTAAAGAAAGTGTCCAAGTCCGTCTCCGCCTCAGACATAGAAAAGTACGAAAAGTGGATAGAAGAGTTTGGATCTTGTTAATATCTTGATAGAAATAAGTAAAATCTAAAGTTTATTAAAACAAAAATTGCCTCATGATTCAAATTATAACTTTGTAGTGTTTCAGGGCGCTGGCTGCTTTTTGTTTTAATCGTTTTGTAATTCTATGATTCTTAAAATAATAAAAGGACTATTTTGATTCTATTTACTAGTACCCAGGCATTCATGAGCTAGAATTTGTGAGCACTGTTTGTCACACCGTTAACATCTAGTTATTCCCTCAGACACATGCAGTTATGAGTTGCTCATTGCTTCGGTTTCAGTACCCAGTGTCACGGACAGGGCTATCGGCCGAGCCGCGACGTGGGAGTACGGGTGTACCAAGGGTTAAACGCCAACCAGACTTCCGGTGCGTTTGGCCACTTTCCCCGCAGGGCACCAAGCAACCACCACCAACCCCAAGTCACCCCAAAACTCCCAGTGTAGAACACGCTGCCACCACCAAGAACTTTAAAACCGGGCGTCTTAGGTTACCCAAAAACAATCAGACCGCGATAACTACACAATCCCCAAACTGATATCTATATAGTTAACCGCTTAGTAACGTGACGTATCTATATGTATACAAAAGGCTATCTCCAGGCTGAATTCGATTAGAGAACAAAGACAGAACTGATTAAAAATGTTTAATCTGAGCATAAAATGGGTCACAGTGCTGTTACATAAAAATGCATATAAAAAGAGACATAGACTTAAATAGTACAAGTACAAAACAGTATAAAAATAAAAGGGATAAAACAGAGTATCATACCATATTTCCTTGGAGCCTTGATGTTGTCTCTGTGATGGTAAAAACAGGCTCTCTCCCATTACCAATTGCCCACCTTTTTATCCCCCCTCCCAAGACCACCCTTTTCCTGTTACCTGAGCAAGGGGATGGGAGTAGGGGGTTCAGAACTATGACCTTCTGAAGGCGGGGTTATATCTTCTCAACTTTGGTCTGGGATCCCAAAATATGTAATATGACGCCGGCCGAGCTTGGCATAATTATGACACCAGGATCATCATAATTCTCTGGTCCTAGTGATCATTTTCATACCAAACTCCACACCTGTATCAGTTGGCACAAGGACACATTCGCATAACACTCGCTATGGACATGCCTGCATGGCGTGTTTGATCTCCCTGAAACCAGCACATCATAGCCATAATGATGCCATGTATGATGGGGCCCAAAAGTTATGTACTGATCATATTTTGGACATTATGCATTTATTAATTGTACCATGTGTCCATTGATACCCTGTCTCCACACCCCAGGGAGATGTAGCCAGGATGTCTGGCCTTCCACTCTTCCACAGGAATACCTTCCTGTCCCAGGTGACAATACCCAGCATGGGGTAATCAAGTTTTATTTTGGGTTCTGGCTCCAAAAGGAAAGGTGTGAACAAATGTTACTGGACTTAGCCTCAAATCCCTTAACCCATTCAGTGCCAAGCCCCAGTTACTCATGCCATGGCATGACACCCAGAATTCTGAAAGGCCTGCTGTTTTCTTCCAAAGAGTGGATGTGATGGCCTTGCCTTGGTACACCCACAAGATTGCGATTGTTTCATTTTAGTTTACCTACACCTTTTTGGGATTTTTGTGATTAAAACCCTCTTATGAAGTGAGGAAATCAGGAAAGGCAAATGACCTAATCCGGGGTAGCAGAAGGGAAACTTCAAAAAGAAATAAATGGTTTGCATAAGCATGAAGGAGCTGGATTTGTTTATGCAGGAGGTAATGGTATATTTAATCTGTAAAGTTGCCCAGGGTCATTAAACTAAAAAACCCTTCTTTTGGTCTTCATTATTGGACCGAATAACAGCCCAAGGCTGTAATACGGCAGCTACTTAAATCAGTCGGTAAGATGCTGGTTATAACTCACCAGTATACAGGCTGCTTGAGTCCCGACCTCAGTACTACCTTTTTGTCGTACTCGGAGGTAGTCTTGTTTTGGCTGATCCACTCTTATTCTAGGATTTTGTTCCCCATATTCCCACGGTGATATGCCAATCCTTGACCATCAAGCCTAGGCTTCTTAAAACAATGTTCCTGCAGTTCTGCGTAATTTGTTGGGTTTTTTTTTTCTTTTCCGTATGGCATTTGCACCATGGCAACTATGTTGGTGTGTATTAAGTACGTGTACTAATCTATAAATTCAACAAGGTGACAGATGAATATAAAAAACATTTTATTTGTGATTTAAACAGATTGATTTTAATATAAATAACATTTGGTTGTTTTAACACAATTGCAATATACATAGAATGGACTATAACATGTATTTCCATTGTCAAAATAAGATTGTAGTGTTACTAAGTTCAAAAGCTGAAGGTTAGACTTGTGTTTAATTAGTTCCTTTGAAATGATCCTTATAAATAGACCCTTTAGAGTCCGTCTACTTTAGAGTCCGTCCATTACTGTTAATTTCATATACAGGGTGCCCGGGAATTAGGTCCATAATTTACATTCTGGATTGTGGATTCAGTAAAATTGTCATCTAGGTAGGCCTCCTGAGTAGGTCCGAATTAATCTTAACTCCGCTTTGAATCAGTCCTTACACAATAGATATGGTCACATGGTGTTTATTCCTTTCTGTAATTAGAGAGTTGTGAGATTATTGCTTTTCTTATAAAATGATTGCAATGTCAGCCATCAGACAAAGCTGCCCCCTAAAAAAAATCAAGCAGTATTACAAAAATTCCAAATGTGAATTTGTCAATATTTAAATTTTTGGTATCTGATAAAAAAAAAAAAAAAAAAAAAAAACTATGCAGGATCAAGGGCCAAAAAGAAAACCTCTTTAAAAAGTGGCCCTATATAAATTGTCCTCTTGCTTGGACCCAACCATTTCTTATGTAACAGAAGCTTCCCTTTGGGTTTGGCCTTCGATAAAGCATAACTAAGCATGTTGACCTAAACTGCATCTTTCGTGCAAACTCCTACCCACAAAGTGAATAAATCCACGTCTCAATGTGTACGGAACAAAAAATGTCAGTTTACAGTTTACTTAGTTGAATTATTTGAATAAAGAGTAAAAAAATTGGAAAGTGAAAGCTCCAATGTTTTGAAAAATAATGTGAAGAGATCAGCTCTGCCTCTTCAGACACGTTAACTTTTAGTCTCTACATTTCGCTTTAGCTTTGCAAGTTTTCACAATTATAAATGCTTAAATGTAAATATTCAGAAAATCAGCAATATATTCAATAAAATCAGAAGTGTGATATAAGAAACATATTTAGGAACACTGAGTTATTATAGCATAAAAATGCTCAATTGTGACAAACTGGTACAAGCTGAACAAGTACATTTCATATGTTAAAGTGACAGCACTTTACAATAACTTTTTTAGACAGACATTTTTCAGGGTCTATAAATAAAATAGGGTTTTGTGTGACATTTACATATACAACATTTTGACATCTAAAAGGAGGGCCAACCATTTTTAATCATACATTATTTGTATGTGTGTATATAATATATATATATACACAAACACACCCCTCAACAAACAATTGATGGGTAATAGACTTTACACCAATTGGTATATTTTGTCTAAAAACATCAAAATGTAAATATACTCTAAAAAGTTGGTGTTCGGACCAAAAGGCCACAAAGCTTTTAAGACAGCAAGAGGTCATTGCTAAATTGAACTAAGTTTTATATGTAAAGCTAAAGAATGACAATGGGGACTTTGTAATAGGGAAGTTAAGTAGACAACACAATTGCCTAGAAAGAACAGATATTTAAAAAAAAATAAGAATACATAGTGGAAATAAAAATGAATAATATGAGCACTAGTTATACCGTTACATATACAGAATGTGTTTAATTGGCCCCTGGGCAGCAAAATCACAATAAATACTCTAATTCACAGGGCATTAAACATATATTAAAATGTTATATTACACCTTGTGTTTATTTAAAGGAGTTTGTGTGAAACGCTTATAAATCATATTACATACAAAATACGTGTGCCATTATACTGCAGTTTTAACCTTCTATCTTCGAACTCATGGCACTGCAATAGTTTTTCAGATAAACAAATCAGTCTCCCACCTTAAAAAAGGATTGGTAATCGACAGCCGGCTGCTTAGAATCCAGCTATAAACAATGAACTCTCAGTGATATACTACCACAAATTTCACTGAATACTTTCGGCGTCATTGGGTTTTTCTATCTTCTCTCTCTCTTCTAAAATTAAAGGAACAAGCACGGGTGAATCCTTGATGTCACTAGGAGTCAGAAAATACCTGGGGAGGAAAACATTGACAGGTTAAAAATCAAAAATTGTACCATGAGGATAACATGCATGGTGGTTATTTTAACTCAACTCACTGGAACAGTTGTTTGCGAGGATGTGATTAAAATAATTAATTGTTAGTGCAATGCCCTTCCCTAATCGCGTCTCTTCCTATTGGCTAAGATCAAGCCAAAGTGAGTACCTGTGAGAGAGGGAAAGCTTGGTCCCTCTTGCCTTAAGGCAAGATAGTTTCTGTGACAATGGTTTAACTGATATGGTTTCACTTTATAAACACCGCAGGGGAGCTGGGTCCTTTTGGCCACCACCCCTCCACGAAGACTTCAGTGAGTCCCTTCTGCAGGGGGGCCTAGAAGGTCCAGTGCTCCTATGGTGTTGGCCATGGGAAAGGAAGGTTCTTAGGTGGAATACTGCCCCAAAAAGAAGATAGGGTTACAGTAGAAAACATGTGCCCAACCACTTGTTCTTAGGGCTTAAAAAAAAAAAAGCCAAAAACATTTCTACTTTACCATGGCAACATAAATATTACATTCTCTGGTATTTTGCATTGACAGGGACAGTCTGGTGATATGTGAGCAGAAGCCAGCATTGCTGCCCTAAATGAGTGTTAGGACATTCCCTTCAATCCCTTGATGTCAACATTGCAGGAAGAATGCAGCAGATCACACCTTATGTGATTAGCAAAGCATGGATGCACAGTAAAAATTATGGTTACCAATGCTTTGCCCTCTTTAGATAAGCAAAAGAACTGAAATGCCAGAGTCATAACTGTAGAAAGACAAAAGAAGTGCCGGCATGCAGCCAACTGATCTCACAATAGATTCCAACATGCAGGAAAATGTGTAATACATGCAGGGATTAGTTTTTTGTGATGTCATACATTCAGTAAAACCCCATCCCTCCATGAAAAACTAGTCAAAAATAAACATGAATGCATCGATTTTTTTTTTTTTAATTTTAAAGATCTGATAAGTTTTGTGGATGATTTGTGTTCCAGCTCTCAAAAGTGGGTGCACTAGAGTTAATAAAGTTGGCAAACTGTTATTTCTACTTGTATTTTGTTTATTAATCATAATCAAGGAATTGAATCCCTTCCTTTGTGTGGCTACCCTACAATACATTGTGTATGGTTACCTACATGAGCGTTGTGTGTAGTCACATCCACATATTGGATAACTTAATGGGGGTGTCTAGTTTAAAGCAAATTAAAGGTCTTTTTAGCCTACGCCCCCAATCACTGGCACTCAAAGGGTTACATATCTTGTTCGGATTAGGATAAGACATATTTTAATCAAATAACAAATATTCCTGTTTATAATTATATATAACACTCCATTTCCAACTTCCATTACTTACTTTTGTTCACCTGAAGGATACACAATCTTGAGAATTTCAAGTACAATGGCAGCTGCTATGACTCCCATGATAACAACTTGCGCAAGGTCAATCAACACAGGATAACAACGGCGCCAAATAATGCACAGCTTCTCCCTTAATTCTTCTGCAAACTGGCACATCACCTGAAAGGGTGAAATTGTATCTAGCTAGTTTCATATTGCTTTACGTGCATAAACAAAATATTTTACGAATGAAAATTACCTGCTCACACATTAAAACGACCATACCAGTAATTACTTAATAGAATGAAGTCAGTGACTTGCATATTAAACAAAAATATTAATTACATAATGCAATTTTGTAAATCTCTTAACTACAGTATAAAAATAACACTATATAGAACATCAAGTAGCATTACTTTTGCCAACACCGACTTTCACTTGGTTATGAAAACTCCCAGAGAATCTCAGAGCCCCAGAAAAGGTTAAATAAGGCTCAATGACTGCTTGCTAGCATGCCATAAAAAAAAAAAAGAGGCCAACAGGCTACCATCTGATCTATAGGTGGATTAGTTGGCTGGTACACTGAAAATACTGTCTGATCCCTGCTGTCATGCAAGGGATCAAACATACCGCAGCCAGCTACCCCCCCACACACAAATAAAATCATTGAAATAGAAAAAAAAATACAAATAAAAATACCCCACAGTTATATTTTATAAACATATATATTTTTTTAAATGCACCCACAAAAGCGGGTGCATGAGAAAAGCATAAGACTGGCGTACTTTGTATCTAAACGGTGTTTGTATAGTGTGTTATCATTTAAAGCCTTATTTTCTGTGTGCCTACCCTATTCTGATTTTTTATTTTTTTTTAAAAATGCAAAAAACCTATGCATGTGGGGTATTTCTGTAATGTAGAGATGCAGCTAAAATACATTTTGGTATTCTCTGCAGTTACAAGTAGATTACAGACAATCCTAAATCAACTAAAAATAGCGTTACATTTCCCTTTGCTAGGGATTGGTGACCAACTGGATTCATGATGTGTCCAAATGCTTCTAATGAAATATCCTGGGTTGTCTTCTCCCCAGAAATATATACTTTTGAGGGGAGTATTTTGAGCTGTGAGCTGCCAACAGTCCCAAATAAGACATACGCTTCACTAAAGAAATGTGCAATTGTCAAGTTTGGAAAAATGAAGATACATTTTTGTTTTTTTCAAAATTCAAGACACTAAGGAAAAAAGTACAAAAATGTGGGGGTTTTCCCCCACAATTTTCATTATTTTAATGTATTATTCATACTAAATCTTGGACTATACATCGAATCAAAAGGAAGCTCTATCAGACCTTAAAAAAGCAAAACAATACAATATTTGTGAGGTTGCACAAAAAATGAAAATGAAGAATCACGGTTCAAGAAACAATGTAAATAAAAAAACAGAAGAGGTTAACCATTGATTCTTAAGCTTGCTGGCTGGGAAGCTATATAGCCAGATAAACAGGGCTGTTAAACAAACATGGTCTGCCGATATTATGCTTGAGCAGCTGCACTAGCAGAACTGTAGGTCACAGGTATCTATAGAAGGACCATAAATGCTCATAGGGTGAGAAGTCCATAGTCCTACATTATCAACCTATTGCTGGTTGCGTCCCTTAGCAATGCATTTACACAGGAAGTCACTGTAGATAAAATCCTATCTTAAATCACCTTGTAAGAAGAAGATGGCATCTCTGCTCTAATAGGGGTCTCTGGGAGCTTTCCAGGGTAAGGCTCCTCATCCATTGTGGTATTCTGCCTGATGTTATATTCCCAGGTTGTATGCTGCGGAGCGCTGTCACCTGATGATTCAAGAGATAGAGTCGTTTTGTTACTCTGCAAAGAATGCATTGTGCCTATATGGAATCAAAATGAAAGGGTAATATGTATATTGCCCCACAAAATAATCCAGCAGCACACAAAAAAACAACTCTAGACAGAGAACATACTTAAGTATAACTTAATATATACTAAATAAACGCTGAAACCCTGGTCTGATAAGTAACACGGAATAGGGATGCACCGAAGTCAAAATTCTGGACCGAAACCGAAAATTCAGGATCCACTTGGCCGAAACCAAAAATTGAAGCCCCCCAGCCCACCTTTTAAAAAAAGAACAAAAAACCCCCCAAAAACCCAGACTTTTAATAATAGTAAGTAACACACCACATTGGACAAAAAAAAAATCAATAACATTATTAATATATATATGATTGTTAACTGCAATCCCACTCCTATCATGCCCAGGAATACCCAGAAATGTAGAGGAATCTGCAATAAACATTGTTTGCTTTATTTTGCATTCATGTTTTGATTGTGCTCAAAGGGAAAAGATGGGCCCTTTTTGTATAGGTGCTGTAGGAGCTTAAAGCTCCTTAATCTGGAGTTAACTACAGATTTAGCATCACAGCATTACAGTTATGCTTTACCATATCTGTTCAGTAAAGGTTATTTAATTTATTAATAAATTAATTTTTTTTTCAGATTTCTAGTTTTTCCAGTTGACATAGTTTATAAAAATTTGTGAAATATTCTTGCCAACATTATTTTTTGTCATTTTAAAGTGGGGGATGCCGCATACCCTAGGTATGCCCCTGATCATGCTTTCATTCCGCTATGTTCTCATAAATGTTGATGTCACTCCTTATTTTATCTTTTAATAAATCTCCTCTCTTTAGTTTTCCAACTTGCTGTTTACTATCATGTAATATATAGTCAGGATACTTTCTCTGTCTGAATTTCCCCTTTAATAGTTCCACCTGATACAAAGTATCTTCACTAAATAAGGTTTAATGTGGCTGCTCAACATGGCTCTTACAGAGTTACACAAGCAGGTTCTATAAGGTGTACATTTCAATAATAATTCAAATAAATGTAGAATAAACTACAATTTGTATATTTAGAATTTAAGTTGAAGGAATCATCAATTTATTATTTCAAAAATGATGTAAATTATACCTAAAGAGAAAGAGGACAGAGATGGTATTTTTCTTTAACCCCTTACAAATCTTACCACTTTCTGGGATGTTTGAGAAGGTAAATAAGACATCGTTAGCCCTTGGTATAGTGTATAGTAAGCTCTCCTCACGAGGGATGATTGAAGTAGAATATCCAAAAAGGCCAGTCTCTTCATTAATTACAAATGTCACATCAGTTGTCATATTTTGTTCAACCTAAATAAATAAGGTAAAAAAAAAAACAATCACATATTTCATCTAATATTAAGCATGTCTTTCCATCAATGATTTGATGAGCAAGGTTAAACAGTGATTGTCACTATATGTTTATAGCTTTTTGTTTGTATGTTTGTAATTGGTGTTATTTTGGAGTTTGTGATCCTAACCCCACTATAAACCTTCAGATAAAACTTAATCTTAATACCAAAAACAAAACCCTCTGCAACATCACTTAGCCTGCCTCTTTTTACGGATATTGGATAAACCCAGCCACTGCAGGGTACCAGCAGTCAGGTGATTGAAAGTAAGATTCTTGGGACTTTACTGAAATCGTGATGCGGATTGCTAAAGGAAAAACAATAGTCGTGACTGCCCCTGTAAAAGACAAAGACAATTGTATTTCTAATGGGATTTTATTAATATACTAATATATATACCTAGATGATTACATGGGGTCAATTTAAACCACTGCAATATACAAAAATAATGTTATGGTTGGAGGAAACTGCTTTATAGTGTACAAATACAGTATGAATTACGTGAGAGGACAAAAGAAAAAGCTTAAAGGTAAAAATAAACAAAATTGTGGCTGCTACATATATGTACAAATCATATGTACTGAAATGTATTACATGCTTTCACCTGTTTTCCATCAATTTCAATCACTTCTGGCTCGACAAGGATCTGTGACTCCCTGGAGCTGGAATTTTTTGGCCATTCCTGAACGAGGAGACGTAAGCTGGCCAAGCCAATTCGGGTTTGGCTCCTCCACTCATTAGATGACCCTACAGAAGTGATTTGGTTCAGTTTAATAACTTAATTCTTCATAACTAGCAAGTTAAAGATACAGATAAATGTGTACGATATACAAATGTAGTACTGAAGGTCTTGCAATTAAGAAAGCAAAATTGCTTTCAATGTTTGTTACCATAAACAATCTGGTCAGAAAAAAAAGTGACACAAATCAATGTATATGTACAGCACAGTGAACAACTGTGTAGATGCCCCAGAACAATACACACAGAAAACAAAAAAAGATATAAAACGTTTGTGCACAACCTGGTAAGATATTTTAAATTCTACTACTATAGGATACTAAACGCAAGGTCATTATTGGGGGGATTAATCCCTTTGCGACAAATGATTTTACAAAAAAATTATATAATTTGTGTGGGTTACGCTAAATGAGAAAGAAGGATATGATTGGAGAAAGATAGCAAAAACACAAAAATGACTTTTGTCCTGTAGTGTAGAATAGCCCTGGCCTTGAGTTCAAAACAATGAACGTTTCTGCTTTCGGTTTATGTCTACTGACCAATGTTAAACACACAACCACTTACATATTTCCATATTGGATGATATCCGTGTGACTCCTTTGTTGATAGGGAATCCATTCACCAGTATTTGTCCTTGGCTGTAGCCTATATTAAACGTGACCTTAAGAAGATAAAGACAAAAAGTCATCAATTAATTGAAAAAAAAAACAACCAAAAACCGAATCCACCATTCATTTATAGGGATTACTTAATTGGATATTCATTTTATTTAAAGGAACACGCTACCCATCATTTGCACTTTTATGCACACGACAACTAAATGTCCCCTTGAACAGTCTCTTTACTCACCTTTTCGGACACGTTCTCTGTTACTTGGACAGTCACGTCAAGTCTGACAGGTTCCTGTACAAGAAAATATTATGTTTTACTGGAGTAACGTCCTCCCGACATTAAGAAAAAAAACGAAACAAAAAAAAAAAACAAAAAAAACATTTCAAAGCAATGTAATGGTGTCCATTTAGTAACAACGCTAACTATATCACCAATCGCATAAACTCAAAAATCCAGGAAATCAACAGACTAGTTTTGTGTGTGGAGAGCTGGATTGACTATCCTAAGACGCGTCACAAATGCAAAACAGGGATAAATGTAAGCCTGATAATGTAAAAGCACGAGAGGGCATGGTTAAACCAGTGTGGGCTCCGGTCCAATGCCAAGCTCAGTCACACCTGTTCCATTTTGATCTTTGTCTATAATCCTTCATTTGAGCCTGGGGTGTTCTATAGTTATGTTATTTCATTGTTAAAATAGGCAGCAAAGTAGACCCTTTTTTGCATTGGTCGCTAGGTCCATATTACTGGATATTCATATTTGGAGGGTCAGGTAGTTCCTCTTCTGATTGGTCTCCGTGTTAAAGGGATTCAGAGGGGCGTCACACGGCACCCATCTGCTTCCCTGGCAAGCTGATTGGTCGCCTCTTGCCTCTACTGTGTGCTGATTGGGAATACCATTTTTAGGGGCGATATCCAATTGCAGATAACATTGTAGGTCTGGCTATATAGGTGCCGTAGGTTTCCCTAATAAAGGGTGCCTTTCTGTTTTTTTTGCTGTGAGAAGATAATTCCTAATTTTGGTGCTGGCTGTCTCAGACTAGTGTGGCGAGAAACGAAATTAGAGAGGGTCAATGGCAGAGAGGTATAGGAAAGAGTAGATTATGTGTTCCTGTAGTTTAGAGGCCAGGGGAGCCGTAAGATAGGATGGTACCTATAGATTCTGTGGAAGGTTCTCTTTAAAGGCGAGAACATGTTTCAAGAAGGCTGGGACATGTTGACAGCCGAACGCATAAAGTGAGGAATTAAATGTACTGGAAAACTATAATCAAATTCAGATTATACTGTGTACTGCAACAAACAGACGGTGGGAGGTGAATAACGATTGCATCATCCAGGAAAGGCACAGTTTGCGAAAGTTTATGTGCTTCCTTCAGCTCAAATCACTTGATATATTTTAATATTTCCATAATGTCTCCCATCTAGGGTGTACACGTTATTGTGATTTATAAATTATTGATTTATATTTATATAGTGCCAAACCATTCCACAGCACTGTACACGGGAACAGGGCATAACAAATGTGGATTTATACAAACAAACGGTAAGGAACAGTTTGTTTAAGAAATCCCTTCTTTGAAGTATCTCCAAATGATTTTGGTCTTTCTAAAGCCATGGTCTATAGTATTCATAGTGAGACATGTTAATGGTTTATTCTTTATCATTTAACAAAATGCAAAGTGACTAAACAGAAGAAAAATCTAAACCAACTCGGTATTTGGTGTGACCACCATTGAGTTAAAAACAGCATCAATTCTTCTAGGTACAGTCAGTTTGTCTTCAGATGATGTGGTTTTATGGAATATACCATTTTATGGAGTTAACTTGAAAACCCTTTTGGTGGGTATTTTGGTATCATAGGCACCAACATAGCACACTCTATATAAACAGGGTTCAAAATAATAAAACATTTTTTGTACAATTCCTGTATCCAGCTATTTAAAATACCACATGCACTGGTAACAAAAAATCTCCCAATTGGAGAACTAGCTATACTTGGCTCGGATGTATGTTTTGCCCACCTATGCATGGGCAAAGTTGGGCAAATATTGATATCCAACTAATCCAGGCACCTGAAAGCAAGGTGCTCTTCTCAGTCTTTTGGTAAAACCGTTCTCTGTTGTTCCGTTCAGCAACCTAATGTCGGGCCACACATTTTCTCAATGAGCCAACTAGTCAGAGAGCTGCCTTTTTAAATCCCTTTGCAACACCCATGATTGAATCACTAGTCCCGATTGCACCATGTTGCCTTAGTCGGTGGCTAACACATTAACTATTTCTATACATTCCGTCAAAAGCAAGTTCCAATTTTGACCCCGCAATATCTGGGAAATATGGCATACCCATGTATTGAAATACTCCGGGGTGTTTCGAAATACAGAACTGTTTTGTTCTTTTACATATCAACATATGGGGGTTAAATAGAAATTTGGAACCTTCGCTGTGTCTAAAAATGAGACATGGACCCAGGAAAGAGTTTTGCCAAAATTCCAGATTTGAAATCTGTAATGCGTACGTTCCAATTTTTAACCCGTAGCGCTCCGAAAAACAGTATTTCTGTACTCTGAGAGGGTTCTTGCGGAATACCAACCAGTTGTTTCTGTATTCCACTGAAATACTGCGCTGTGTTTGTTAAAAAATGGGGAAAAAATACATTTTTTTCTCTTCATTTGCACTGACTACATATAACTTTTATACATACAGATGTGCCCTACTTTTCCTGAGGGGAAATAATATATATATATATAATTTGTGGAGGTGAACTAAACATGTTAGTGGAAAATCACAGTTTGGTCCTGAAGCACAAACATTTCTCTTCTATGTGTTGTAACGATTTGTACCGTATGCCCACACTCCAAAATGCTGCTGATTATATAACAGCTCCACTTTATTATCGCTGTAAATTGTAAATTAAAACGATACATGCGTTCACTTGAAAACAACACAGCTATAATAAGCGATTTATAAGACTGTCCCACTGTTAAAAAAAAAAAAAAAAGGAACTTGTGTCTTTTTTTTTTTTTCCTCAACCCGAATTATTATGTATTGTGGTTTTGGCAACATATAAAAAGGTTTAAGCAGAAAATTTTAATAAAAAGGCACACAACTATACCATAAGTCGCCACTTCTTATGATATGATATAGCTGTGCGCCTTTTTAGTTACATTTTAATCTATTTTCATTTACATACGTAGTTTGTTTTTAGAATTTTGTTCCAAAAAAACAAACAAACCATTTTTTTCGTTGATGTCATCTCAGCACTAATTACAGATGTAGACACAATAATATGTCTTAAAACACATTGTTAAAACATTTTCGTATTTAATATGTCATCACTCCCCAGGCAGAAAGTGGAAAAATTTGCATTTTGTTATGTTTATTGTATATGCTACAATCTAGATCGTCAGCAGTCATTCCCGGTTTTTTATATGAAGCGGTAAATAATCCTTTCCTCCAATGTATTTTGTGTCGGGGTTGACACAGTTTAACGATGTATATAAACCTGTCAAGGGCCGCTACCGGTTGCTGCCTTTTTCGCCTCAGGCTCCCGGACTTTAATTACCTGGGTGGATCGCGCGCCTCGCCTGCCCTGTCCGCCAGGGAGGATTGTTAAGAGCAGCCAAGATGACCCTAAGAGGAAGATCCAGCTGGGCCTTGAAACCCGTAAACAGTGCACCATCTTCCACCACAGTCCAAACCCGAAATGAAGCGAGGAGAGGAGGAGTGCCGAGAAGGAGGAGACTCGAAAAAAAAAGCAAGAAAGCGCAATCGGGCAGGCGAACTCTCTCGTTGCTACTCATCGGTGCTGTCAAATTTCGTAATCAAACGGACGGTCATGCTTAAAAACTTTGGAAGCAGCAAATGATAGTTTTACCAATAATCGTCTTTTTTCAATTCCGAGTAATTACTAGATTTCAGTTGCCAATCACAACATGGTTGAACGGACTTCCAATCACAATGTGGGGAACGTTTTTATTTATATGTCAATGAAGTGCTTTTCTTCTACTACGGTAGCCGTAATATCTCATCTAGCTTTTACGGAAGACTCATATACGGAAGACTGATATTAATGACTTCTGCCTTTATAAAGGTACAAATAAAAGCGGGTTCTCACTTCTGTCAATAAATTGTATTTATATATAAGAACATTTTCCAGCGCGCAGCACGGAAACGACGGTGACGATTATGGTCCTGGAGACCAAAACACTGTAGTCTGCGCAGCCTCTGGTCGGCTCTGGATGTAGTCTCTTGTATTTAGAACTCCTTACACTTTCTTTCGAACTAATCTATCGAGCGCCGATTGCTCTGGTCGCATTGTGATGACGTAGTTCAGTTCCGTAGCAGAAGTGTGTGAATTAGAGTAACAAACGCTGAAGAAAAATGGCTGTGCTGCTGGAGACTACGCTTGGAGATATTGTTATAGACCTGTACACAGAGGAGAGACCCAGAGGTAACTGTAAATGGTTCAAAAGCGCGCGAACACATAATTTATATATAGAGAGATATAGTGTGTGGGATGCACAGTAAAATATTACATGCTGTGGCATGTTGTTGATGCTTTCATTTTGCCCGTTACCCGTTAGATTTATTAGAAGTTTTGTGTTTCTTTCGCAAGTAACTCTCATTGACGTGAAGATTCACTTTTACCTGAAAACGGTGTGGCCATGAGTGTCCCTTCCTTGAGCAGCTCTGTTTTATCCAAGTGGCCATGGGCATTAAACGTTCCCTTTACTATAACCTGATTGCGTTTTCCTTGTCCATGTCATTACTTTGCGTTTCGCCTCGTTCCTGTAAGGTTCATTTGGCCACTAGTACAGATAGGAGGTTTTTCAAATACAAATGTACAAGTTATACTGGCACTGAAAGAGTTAAATGAGTACCATATTTTGTTATGGAAACAGGGTGTATGTTTATCACCTGCCAAGCTTTTTCAGGTGGATGGAAGCAGCCTGGCGATAAGAAAGCAGTTGACTGGAAATCATAAGCCATACTTTCTTTATCCACAATAAAAAAACAAACCAAAAAAAATCTTTAAAATCAATTAAAAAAAAAAAAAAAAACGCATACGTTTCTCGGAGTCCTTATTTTTCTCTGGCAAATATAGGATGCTTACGGAAATTTAAAGACTTACTGGAAAACGGTTAAGAGACACGTTTAGTATGGAATATATTTTGCGTTCATCACAGTGGACCTGTAAAAATTACAGTCATAGCCAGTGTTTGCTATTGCGTAATCCACCCTAAATCCCTCTAGATTGTAAACTTGTTTGAGCAGGGCCCTCCTCACCTGTTGTCTCTGTCAATTTGTTATGTTACATACTACATGTTATGTCCTGTCTACCCTTTGTACAGCGCTATGGAATTTGATGGTGCTATATAAAACAATAAATAATAAAATAATCATTCATTTATAGTGTTGCATCATTTTATGGTCTTTCTCACTTGTACGCTCAGATCTAATTATATTTCTGTATTTATAGCTTGCCTTAATTTTCTAAAGCTCTGCAAAATCAAGTACTACAACTACTGCCTCATTCACAATGTCCAGGTAAGCGTTATTTTACCTGCTTAATGTACAGTATAATAAATGTGATATCTTGCCTTGTTTTATATTTTCAACTAATATGTCATTGTAACATGATGTAATATATTCCATTTTAGAGAGACTTTATTATACAGATGGGTGATCCTTTGGGAACAGGCCGTGGAGGGGCGTCTGTCTTTAGGTATGTAAGTACGCCGGTGATGCCTTTCTTACTGTCTTTGAAATGGTGATTTTGTCATGAATGTATGTTTCCTTAGTAAACGTTAATTTTTTTTTAAAATTAATTATGTTTCAATACTTGATGTTGGGATATCTAAACTTGCAAGCCTTATTTTCCAGATCATATAGGCAGTGCAATGTTCTTTAAATATCTTCTTGTGGGGTTAATAAGCTCTTATTGAGTGGGATAATGCAGGAAAGGAAATGTACAGACATACACCCATAAGGAACTGTAATAAGGAAATCCCCAACAAAACAAAACTGGGTAGTATATAATTTCTTTCACGAATTGACTCTATTTTTTGTTTCTCAGTAAACTCTATGGTGACCAGGCTCAATTTTTTGAAGCTGAAAAAGTGCCAAGAATCAAACACAAGAAGATTGGAACAGTGTCCATGGTCAACAATGGCAATGGTCAACATGGGTCACAGGTGAGGTTATAGCTTTTTATTTTAATCTAATATTCAAGAACTGTGCTTTAATGTAATTTGTTATGTTGAATAACAAGGTTGGTGTTGCTGTTGTGCTTTTAATGCTAGGATTTCAAGTCAAATTTGGACTGAAAAGAAGTTGACAAAAAGTAAAGATATACCATCTGAATGCAAGAATGAAGCCAACCTCAACGCAGCATTTACATTATCATTGGTCAAAGGGGTTCAAACTGCCTCTTGGAATAATTTGATTTATGTTATCTGCAATGTTTGTGCAATCTTTAAACATATGTTCCATCAAATGCAACAAGGATTGTCACATGAATGGAAAAGACCCTAAGGCTCTTTATTGGTATCCTTACTACATAGCATTTAATCTCAAAATCTATAGTTTTATGACATGCTTTGTACTTGATATGCTTGAGTGTGTTATTAGGTACTGGGAAGTAACATTTCAGTTACTGTCTCCCTTTTTTTTTTTAGTTTCTTATCACCACAGGGGAGAATCTGGATTACCTAGATGGTGTGCATACTGTTTTCGGTGAGGTGACAGAAGGGATGGATGTAGTGAAAAAAATCAACGAGACGTTTGTGGACAAGGATTTTATCCCTTACCAAGATATCAGGTATACTAAATATTCTCTCTGTAAAATAATGTACCGGTACCACTTCCCACTTTGTGTTAGCACTTGATTAATGTGGACTGACCTATTTAACCCCTTGGCTGCTAAGCCATTTCCCACCCTGGTGCTAAGCTGGTTTTCGGCATTTTGGTGCATCTTACGTTTAAACGTGTTTCAAAGTCAATTTCTTGGGAATAAACTATACAAACCATATATTGTTTTTTTCAGCACACCCTGCAGATTCCAAATATACCATTTTTATTTGTGTACGTCTCATTGGGTTTGCAAAATACAGCCAAAAATGGGAAAAAAGTGTAATTTTTCACTTCCAACTCAATAAAAACTAGTTTGTAATGTTATTTTTCTAAACCCTAATATCAAAAGCTGTGTTGCTAAATATTTGTAGTAGGTAACCGGTCTAAAATAAACAGACATTGAGAACAGTAGACTGTGTTTTGCTAATATTTTATTGCTAAAAGTTAAATTTATTAGACTATCACAAAAGACATCTTTAAATTTAATGCATGGCCGCCGTCTATTAAACAGGTCTAGCTGCCCGGGATGTTAAAATATGCCACAAAAACTATATATTTTTAGAAACTACACCCCCAGCCGCAGCAAATGAGGTCTTATTTGTATTTGTATCACAAATCTGCCGTGCACAACAAATAAGTGAATATCACACTAATAAAAATAAAACAAAATAAAATTAAAAGCGACAAGTTCATTTATGTCTTGCGCACTCCAGGTTTGTCCTAGAAACACATGCAGCCCCTCATTTGATGCGCCAAGAGGTGTAGTTTCTGAAAATATATACTTTATGTACCATAATTAAACTTCCCAGCTGCCTAGAGCTGTCTAATTGCAGGCATCACCCCTAAATGTTTTAAGACAATTTTTTAACAAGATTCTCCAATCTGCCATATCTGAAGATAAAGTGGTCTAGACATCTGGGAAGTTAAATTAGGGTACATAAAGTACACATTTCAAGAAACTACACCCCTTGGAGCTTCAAATGGGGGGTTACATGTATTTCTAGGACAAAAGTTGAGTTCACAAATAACGATGGAATGTGTCGCTTTGGCTAGAAAATATGTTTTTTCTAACCATAGCGACATGTTCATTTGTGTCTTGCGCACTCCAGGTTTGTCCTAGAAACACATGCAGCCCCTCATTTGATGCGCCAAGGGGTGTAGTTTCTGCAAATGTGTACTTTTTGTGCCATAATTTAACTTCTTACGTGAGCAGTAATGCCACGTCAAGGCTACAACCCTATTTACTGACCATTCACACGCTTTTCATATCTCCATTCACTCGCAGAAGCACACACCATACTTTCCATACATTCACTCACAGAAGCACACACACCATTCTTTCCCCTTACAATCCCAAAGAAATGATCGTAAAGGAAGAAAAAAAATCACTTTTACAGCAAAAATAAGTTTTGCAGTAAAAATGCAAGGGGCTCCAGGGATGACATGGTTAACTTATGTACTACAGGCTAAATGGCTGATTTTAATAATATTTGCAGTTCATCATTATTTAACCCCATGATCAAAGGGATCATGGGGTTAAAATTTAGTATCGGCCATTTTTAAAAAGGGAATGTGACTTTTTATAGCTATATGATCACTGTGGTAACATTGGCTACCACAGTGATCATTTAGCTAGAATACTTAAACTTTTTTTTTTTTAAAGTTAAACCAGTTTATGTTTAGATAATTTAATTTGGGGGTCTCTAGGCAATTTTGATCTTTATTTATCTGCCTTTAGAGACCCCCAAATCATTTTTTTTACTTTTTTTGTACATTTTTATTTTTTTTACTTAATATTTTTTATTCTTTTTTTACAAGCAGTATACCGTTGGAAAGGTGAGGCGATTACCTTTCCAACGGTATATGTTGGGGGTCTGTAGCTGCTTAGATGCCTGAGATACAGGCATCTAAGCAGCATGCCCCCATACCGTGAAAACTGACAATTGTCAGTTTTCAATAAAGTTGCGCGGTGACGTCATCGCGTCATTACGCGCGACGTCACCGGCCGGATCG
>VKOC01000005.1:21078899-21127673 GCA_009364415.1 Spea multiplicata | reverse complement strand
GCAGCCTCCAGGGCAGCAGAGAAACAAGGTTTGCCCCCCCCCCCTATTGTAGCCTGCATTATTGTATACAGCATTGTACACTATATGACCAAATGTTTGTGGACACCTTACCATCACACGTATATATGTGCTTGTTGGAAGTTCCAAACCCATAGTCATTAATATGGAGTTGGTCCATCCCTTATGACTATAATAGCCCCCACTCTTCTGAGAAGGCTGCTCCAAAATTTTGGAGCGTGTCTGTTGGAATTTGTGACCATTCAGCCAAAGAGCATTCGTGAGAACAGGTGCTGATGGTGGACGAGAAGACTTAGCTTACACGTCAGTGTTCCAGCTCATCCCAAAGGTGTTCAGTGGGGTTGAGGTCAGGGCTCTGTGTGGGCCGCTCACGCCCCCCCCCCAAACTCATCAAACCATGTCTTTATGGAGCCTTTTCCAAACTGGTACCATAGACAATTGTCTTTGTGTGCTATAGCATTGATAATACCTTTCACTGGAGCTAAAGGGGTCTAGCGCAATCTTAACAGTAGCTTTCATCAAATTCCCTCATCAGACTTTCCCATTCACTGGGTTGGACTGGGTCAGAGCTGGCAGGGCAGAAATGTCCCAGGATGCCACAAGTCAAAGTCTGAGGTCTTCAAAGTAACACACATGCTATTGCCGATATTTGTCTACAGAGATGGCAGGCCTATGGGCTTAACTTTAATTCATTTTAATTGCGTTACCCTACAAACATTGTCGTACAAGATAGTATAGTTGCATTTTTGTGTTGTGTGGCAATCCCTGGTAGCTTGTTTAATTTTCTTTATGAAAAATGTGAGCCGGCTTTCATATAAATAAAAAATAACAGTAAGTGGCTTAATATAGTTATACGTCTACAGTAATGAACATGTTCGTCTCTATCAATGAAGAATGCAGAACTCCTAAGCATACCTAAATACATATACTTGCAACAACCAATACATAAGGGTGCACTCAAAATGTAAATATATATATATATTATATAGTATACTATATATATAGTAATCTCACGTGTGTATATGTTATAGGATATTCTTCCGCCTTCATTTTCATATAGCCATATGCACAGAAAAGAATCAAAAAAGTCAATGTTCCTATTTGTACAGATGGAGGAAATATAAGATTATAATGAATACTTCCAAGAGGAAACTTGCAGTCCTGCATTTCCAAAACTGTCCCAGAATTCCTCGTTTGCATATAGAATATATATATATATATATATTATATATATATATATATTCTGCGTGATTTCTGAATACATTTCCATGTATATATTATATCAGTGGGTATTCCTTTTAGGCTGCACCCCTTATGAATTGATTGGTGTTGGTAAAATGCATGTCTCCATTTGCATGTCTAGATAGAACAATATTAACAGCGGGCTTTTGGTTTTTGAGCAAAGTAAGGATAGGAATTGTAAAAACATTGGTAGATTTTTTTTCATTGACTGTAGCTGGAATCTGTACCTTTTGTATGTGTTTAACATTAATATGCATCCACTTCTTACAAGGTTTCACAAGGTGTGGTTTCAGCAATGCATTGCCATTCACCTTGAACTTTAGCTGATCCGCGTGTTGCTTAGTTTTGTAAATGGTTACCCATCTCTGTACGCAAATAAATCACCGTCACAGCCCTGTAAAGGATTCCTTAAGATTGCATCTTGAATTGGCCACATGGCTTTGTAAGTTGTGAAAAGGCAGTTAACCTCTTATAGCATTTATTTAAGCACGTTGTATTAGCTGACATTTGTTAGTGGTTTGAAAGCCAACTGGCAAAAATAAAGTATTTTTTTTGATTATGAAGCTACACAGAGATGGACGGAGTTATCTCACCAGTACACTGCTCTTAGGTGAGTTGTATAATAGGAATTAATTTACTGCTTCCGTTACCTGAACCGTTTAATTTAGCAGTAATTACTTCAACCCCTTCAGTCCCTTATGGACGTACCGGTATGTCCAAAAAAATGCATCCCAAGAATCCCCTATGGACGTACCTGTACGTCCTGCCCTTCTTGCAGAGACACATCCCTGCTGCATCTCATCTAACAGCTTCCGGCACGAATGCCGGAAAACTGTTACATTTTTAAATGCCCGATCATTCCCTTCCAGGTCGCATCACTGCTGATGTCACCTGGAAAAACATCGGAGGACAGGATATCCCCTGTGCTGGGATTTCTGATCGCTCCGAGTGAGAAACCACATTTTTAAATGACCATGTTTCTCACTCTTCTCCCATGCTGAAAAAGGAAACAAAGAAAAAAAAATTTGTGATTTAAGAAATAAAAATCACTGACATTAGTATGTTCAAGTGGTCCCTAAGAGGACCTCTAACCATACTGCACCGAAAATAAAATAAATATATATAAAAAAAGAAAAAACCCATACATCCCATTGCCCAAACACAGCATCTAAAAAGTATAAACCCCCGCCCATTCCACCCCAACCCGTTAAGCCATGACATAAAAATTCTATGATGTATGTCCCTATAAGTGCTGGGAAGTAATGGAAAATCTATTTATATATTAAGGTTGTTCTGAAATAAGAAACACCTGAATTGATAAACTTGGAGGGGATTTTCTATCACTTTACCTAATTTTGTGAGGATTCAGAGGGAAAATACATAAAACAAATTAGTTTTTTCAGATTTTTGTTCGTTTTTACTAAATTTCTCGTCCTAGATTTTCAGCTAGTCATCTAACTATGGTATCAAAAGAAAGCCCTCTCTCTCCGTGAAAAAACCAATATATAGTTTACATGGGTACGCTATTCACAGGAAAATAAAATAATCACTGAACCGACATAGCGCAAAAATGGCAACATTGCTCTGGGACTTGAGGTACCAAAAACCCCATGGGACCGAAGGGTTTTTTTTTTTTTTTTTTTAGAAACCTTAAAAATATGAACAGTCATCTAATACAGGAAAAAATTGGGACATTAGGTATGCTTATCTAGTACAGATGATTAATATATAAATCATGTAATGTTATAGTTTTTTTGTTTTGTTTTTTTACTTGGAGGGGGTAAAACGCTTTAACCCTCTCCTGCCAACCCTAAGTTTTTTTTAAAAAAAAAAAAACCACTTTAATGTGGTCAGTGTGAAGCAGATGGAGGCTGCGATCCCAGCCGCAGCAGTATTGATGGACACTGAGCCATCACATACACGGAAGTGGCTCCTGTTGGTCTGCCTGGGTCTCCGGGTAGCCGGTAGCAGCTGTCCTGCGATTGATAACAGTGGAAAAGGATGTAATATAATATATGTGAGACTTCCTTTATGAATGGATGCCTGGTGTTCACAGTGAATGCAATGCTCCGTTCATCTGCTGTGAGTGTCGCTGATCAGTCAGATTGATCAGCAGCCTCCGAAAAGTTAAACATAAAACTGATTGTTGCCAAGACAGCGATCATTGCCTGGAGCAGGCGCAATGGCTGCCGTCTACAATGCTATTTAAAAAAGAAATGGGGGGGACGACAATTCAAATAAGTGTGCCAACAGGCTGCCAGCTGATATGTAGTTAGATTAGCAGGCTGGCACACTGAAAACTGATCCCTGCGGGGATGTATTATGCATAATAAATGTTGGGCCATATCTGAAAATGGTATTAAAAAAATCTGTCCTTGAAAATTTTTATTTTCTGTGGGTTCACAAAAAATAAAAATGTAACTCATGGTTAAGGAAACCATGTAAAAAATGCTGAAAGTCCCCGATTTGTGGATAAAAAATACCCTCAGTAAAGAATGTCTTGTCTTTTTGTTTTAACATATTTATAATTTTACTTTTACAAGTGGTAAGGACCGTTGGCTTTAGTGAATTTGCACAATTCAAGATATTATTCACACTAAATTTGTGAACTTCCATGACGTTTGTATGAGTTCACAAACAGTTCAGCAGTTGTAAAGAAATTTCCGATAATACGTGGAAGCAGGGCCGTGCGAGGCGAGTGCAAACGGCGCAGCACGTAAAATGAAAGTGATATTAATATACGGATGTGATGGGAGATATGCTGCGGCTTTGTCTATCTTGCTGTAATAAGGGATATACTGTACCACCCTCAATATCTGGATCATGATATATAATGGTAGGAGTTATAGTATTGTGGTGATGGGTCTTGGGGTGTATCACTCGTTATATATTGATGGAAGTTATGTTGTATTACCCTCAATGTCAAAATGGGTATAAATCACTGGGTTTCGGAAAATGTGTTCTACAATTTGTTTTTAACTCTGCACTTCTACAATCATGAAGTTTATCTACGTTCCTCAAAATAACCTTGGTAAAGATATAGTGGGGGGGCACAATTTTCTGTTCTTGCCTCGGGTGCAAAAAGAGCTAGCTACAGCTTTGCCCCTCTTACACAGTGGCTTCTTTAAAGTCAGACCACCAGATGTTGCTGGTACATTTAGTGAAATGGGGGGGCAAAGATACCACTGACTACCTGTTTGTGCTCAAAATAGCACCCAGAAGCTGTTTGGTGACAAAGATGGCACCGTCGAACTGTTAGGGGGCAAAGCTGGCTCTGTGGGAAATGAGTGACATGTTGCATGGGGCAGTCGAGGGGCTGTAAGAGGAGTAGAGAATGCTACTTATACTAAGGGGAGGGATTAGCATTTTTGCCACATCCTCCTGGGGGGGGGATTTTGCCCCCAGGTGTCAGTGACGCTGGGCTTGGCTCTGTGTGGAAGCCTCTCATGACTCAACTGTAGCAGTGAGGGGGCAGTTGGGATGGGGTGATTTGGTAAACATGGCTATGTAATCCCTCCGTTTGTTACAAGTGCATAAAAGATTAACCGTACATTCACTTGCAGCAAACAACCACACTGGACGCCTTATGTGCCTTAAATGTGTAAATTACTTCTGGCAGCTACTGAATTGTGCAAAATGAGCTTTAGGAAGTCGGCCTACTTATTCTTTCGCATAAAAATGTGAAGCTCTTGCTGTGAACAGAGGTCACTTGGCTGCTTCTTGTTGCTGTCTGCTTTATAACTTCCTTTCTTGGAAAAATAAGGGGGAAATAAGTTTTTATAGTGCTTTTAGCTTTACTGTACATTTTTATATCTCTGAATAAAAATGAAGTTGGGCTGATAACGTTTTTACCTTGTAGCCTCTTGATATGTTGGGTCTTTTAAGCAAACCTTGTATCCTTTTTCGTACATTGGGGCTCTGCAAGTTGAGTAAACTTTTTGACCTGCCAAATTCAATACGTTAGCTGGGAATTTTTTAACTTTTTTATTTTCTTTTAAATACGTTTTACTTGTGGCTTTGGGTTGCTGGGTATTGTTATCAGATCATAATGACTTTAGAAATTTGACAAGTTTACCTCGTAAGCCAGAAGGCTAATTATATTCTAGAATATAATAATCAAAATAGTTAAAGCCGCGTGTGTGATAAAGTGGCCCCTGATCTGAACAGCTGCCATCTTCCCTTGTTCCAAAAGTCTTGTGTGTTTAACCATACCTAGAATACTTCCGTTTAAGAGGAAAGCCGCAGGTTTCATGTTAAAACGCACCGGCTTCCAATAAAGACAGGAGAAAAATTGAGAAACAAGAGAGTGCTGTAGATTGGTCGCGCCAATTGATTAGAGAAATCAATACAAAGCAAAACAATTTAAATGGTGATTACTACACGTGTATAAAATCCGCAGCTGAGGGAACTATGACAATGCGTGGTTTCTGTAATGATTCCCTGGAAAGCTGAAGTACATGTTTAAAGTGCACTTATTCATAAGAGCAAATTCAAATTACCACCTCACCTCGCAGCCGCACCACGTGAACCTTGGTCTGCCAACCAACCTGGTGGGCTGGTCCGTGGGCTGGCAGACCAACGTTCACGTGGTGCGGCCGCAAGGTGAGGGGACCTAGATTTGTCGAGCCCTGCATTAGTCCATCGCTTCCTGTGGATTTTTACAGCATGCAGATCGATGAATGTTTTTTGCTTCCTCTCCTTCCAGCTTTGGCCGGGTTACTGCTAGGTTTCTGCAAGTTCTCCAACAGAATGAGGGCAGCCATGAAGGGGCTCTCAATACAGAGCACTGGCATATTACGTCTGTCCCGGCCCTCTGTGACTTACAGAAGAGCCATGCCTTTTAGAGCGCTCTATGAAGGTCCTGGCATGAAATATGTCCATAGAGGGCCAATGAAATACTTGGTACATCATTGTTTTAAAAAAAGTCACATGTTGCTGTAAAGGTGTCGTACTTCTGTGCATGTGCATGCTGCTGCAGCCAACACTGTGCTTGTACTTTTTACCTGACCCCAAGGGGTTAATTTTTATATGTCATTTTAATGTATATTGGGTAGTCGGTGGAGCGTTAAGGGGTTAAATAAGAAAAATTTGGGTTAACAAGTAAGTTAACAAATAGATTCTTCACATCTATACTAGCTGCAAATTATTATTTATTGTTGTTTTATATAGTGCCATCAAAAAAACAACTGATATCCCTGAAAAAAGTCATAAACTTGTCAACTAGATCTTTGTCCAGAAAAAACCCCGTTGCGTACCTGTTACTGAGGTTAAAAGCCTAGTTTGCGACTTGCCTTTTCTCCATAGTACAGTAAAGCTCTGGTACACAAGGCATGAATTGTGTCTGAGCTGCGTTTTAAATTTCACTTATAACTAGCAAGATTGATCCCAGCGGTAGGAGCAGCTTTCCCGCGGGTACAAAGGCTCTATGGAATACTAGTTATTGGCATGTGGTTAGATTTGCGAGAGCTTTGCGGCTGCTCTTTTGTAAGCATTGTGGCCTCAGAGGTGCTGTTCGTTAGAGCTGGATTTGGGTTATGTATCCCATTATTGGTTATAGTTGTTTAATTTAGGCTATGGCTAAAGTTCATGAAATATAAAGGCCTCTTACATTTTGTGGATTTTTCACTTAAGGGTTTAAATGGGAGCTTCCATGGCACAGAGTACTGTAGGATAGTTTACATGTCTAGGACAGGGCTCGACAAATCCCAGGTCGCCATGGCAACAGAATTTTGTCCTGGTGCCTAGGTCAGGCAACTTGCAGCCTGCCGGACTTCAATGTGCGGCCTGCGTGAGCCGGGCCCGCACAGTGTGTGTAAGCCTGCCGCCTAATGAAATTAAAGCGGCCATTGAGCACGCGCGGCGGTGCCAGGCAGACCAACGTTCACGTAGTGCGCCCGCGAGGGGAGGTGGTAAGACCACCGTGTGAGCACGCTGGCCGCTTTAATTTTATTAGGAGACTGGCTTGCACACACCCTGCTGCTGAGCGGCAGTGCTTAGTGAGGCTCTGTCCCGCCCCTTTCAAGGCGTGACGCTCAAGGGGGCGGGGCTCACAGAAGAGTTCCTCGTGACGGGGAGAGGATCGTGACGTCGGAGGAGAGCGGGGAAAAAAAGAAAACCGAAAATGTAGGTATCAAGGAAAGTGGACCTATATTTAAGGGAGGGGGGGGAATTCCCTTGGGACATCATTTTTGTCATGGGAAATAAACAAATTTGTCGAGCCCTGGTCTAGTAGATCAGGCTAAAATAACAAAAGCAGAAGACGTACCGGTACAATTATATAATATATATAGTATATAATATACAGGTGCTTGATAACCTTGTACAAATGAGAGCAGCGTGGTTGGTATTCTGCTCTTTCTTATAAAGGGTTAAGGGGTTTTATCCCTCTCCACACAGGTGAACAATGCATGTTTAATTGCTTCTGTAGGGCTTTAATGTATTCTTTATTACTGAGACTCTATGGGGCATTAAATTGTCTAACAGTTGGGCTGCGAGTTAGCTTGCACTCCGAATTGGGTTGCCGTTTACAATGTTGCGGTTTTGGAGAAAAGAACGTGGCTTTTTTTTTTTTTTCTCACAGCAATATGGAAAATGTGCAGCTCTTCAATTTCAATCACAGGCCCAGATCAAATTTCATCCCCTTTTTAATGCTGAGCAGTTTCAGACTTGCAAAAAAAGCTGGTAGCAACATGTCAAATGCTGCTTCTCCTCTGGTGCTGTCATTGCTATAAACCTTTATCCATCGTCAACATTTGTTTGTTGCATTATTTTTTGTGATATCACCCAAGGTGTTCTCTAGAAAGGAAAGCTGTTTTCTTTGCGTATTTGATTAATTCCAGCACACATACTTTAAAAGTTAAATAAGGTTTTATATACGTGGTAATGTAATTAAAAAAATGTTAGTATCTAACCATACAGGTTTTTGTTTTTTTTTTCTTTTTTTCAAGAAAAGTGAATTAATAACCACATGCAGAGTACAGTTTAACATAGATTAATGGCGAGGGTTTAGGAATTTGGTTTGGGTAGAGGATTCTTTATATTTTTTTCTTTTTTTTTTATTAGGTTTTGGACACATCTCCCCTCTCTTCTTATTTCCTAAATTCCTCCAAAGATTTGGGAGGCATACAGAAAACAATACTTCACATTATTGCTGCTAAAGATGGTTTTTCAGGCTATTCAATCATAAGGTGTACTTTGGTTTTTACACATGGCTTCTCCATTTTGGCTTTATTTTTGTAGAATACTGACACGGTTTAATGTCATGTGGTAGTGTTCATCTGCTAAGGAACAGATGTTTATGCCCTACTACATAAAACCATAGAATTTAGAGGGTGTACTTTCTTTTTCACACGTGTGTGTCTGTCCCATTCTAAAGATATAAAAATGTATTTAATAAGTTAGAACGATTTTAGTGAACTACATTTGAGATATATATACACACACGCGCGTGCACTACTCTGCCCTCCCCATTTTGCAAGCTGCTACACCACTACCTCTCTGCAGTTGTAGGGTTATGGGACATCCACTTCAGCATGTCCCTGCAACAAAGCCGGATTCTCACATGGTGGCCCTGACCAGTCCTCTTGTCAATCCTTAGATTTTGTTTCCATACATAATTCCTGAGAGTCTTATGCAGGGCCAGCCAAAGCATTCCTGTAGTAGGTCACTGGGGTTGGACCATAATGCATAGGAAGGACAGGGATATAAGATTATTGCTCACCAACATTCCTTTAAGCTGGTGAATACACTGCATAGTGCTTAAATTTCCACTTCCACATTCAACTCGTATAAAAATCTTATATTAATATGCCTTCCAATAAGCATTAAGAGCTGCATTGTCTTTAATGCAAAACGGTGTAACCTTCAAATATCGGCTCATTTCTCTCCTGCAGAGGAATTTGAATTAATCATGAACCAAAGTACCTAAACACGCACCATGCCATATAGGACTAAAAATGTAATGTCTTGTCTGAGATACAAACCTAATTGAATCCACTCAGACTGACATTGTCGAGGTGAAACATTGTCACTTAAAGGGACACCCTTGAATATCCAATTAATGTATATGATAGCCAAATAGCCCCTTTAAAACACCTGAGGGGGTTTTACAGAATCCCTCTGTATGCATTTACCTTTTATTCTGCTTCCCTACTATTAGCTGTTCAGTTGAACACATCCCCTGCATAGCAATCATATATACCGTATTTGTTCGATTATAAGACAATCCTGATTAAAGACGACCCTCCAAAATCTGAAAATTAATTTATGAAAAAAAGAAAAACCTTGAATATAAGACCACCCTATAGGAAAAAAGCTATGATTGAGCAAAATATTTTGTTTATTTCCTTTTTTTTCCCAACCTGCCCCCCCAGTTATGCTCATCTGCCCCCAGGCTTGCCACTCTGCCCCAGAAATGCCTTATACCCCCTATATGCCACTGTGCCTGTACACCCACACCCCCCAACTATTTTCTGTGTAGATTTGTTATGTTGTATTTATATAGCGCCAACAATTTATTCAGCTGAACACTTCTCCTGGTACATGATATAATTACCCCCAGTCTGCTCCAGAGCTGGCTTGGTGAAACAGAAATCAGTCCTGTTGATTTAATTCAAACTCTCTGTGTTCCTGGATCAGTTATTGCTGGAACGTTTATGCAACATAAATAACCTTTTTCCAGCTATTAATTGTGAAGAGCCAGCTCTGCCGCTCTCATCATAGAACTTGGTCTTGTCTTACCCTGGTAGATGACGAGGCTAAAGCTTCAGGGGGCAGGTCCATTATAGTCCATTCATAATTGGTGGTTAGTGTGGTAAGAAGTATTTCAATGATCCTTTCAATTTTTACTTTTTTTTAATATTTCATAAAATATTGAAGCCCCCTACCTGTTCCAATGCCTAGAAATCTGGACAGTCATGTTCATGAAACTTGAACGCGGATTCCTCGTAATAATTTCAGATAGTTCTGCTGGGGTGCCTGAGAGAAGCCGATAAAAATGCTTCAAGTGTGCTTAATGCCAGGGGCTAGTTGACCTAAAAAAAAAATGTTACGGTGTGCTTGCCAGATCCCTTGAAAGTAAAGTTTGGTGTGACTACCCCTTTTTAAGTTTTAATGTACCTTTCATTTCCAAATTCATAGTATGTGTGTTCTAGAATGCAGAAACTGAATAAAATGTTTCTATTACCTAATTTGTCAAACCCATACTTATTTTAGGCAAAAACATCTTGGCAAATGTATGTCATTGTACATATTCTAGTTTGTGTTCCTGTCCAGCAGCTCTTTAGTTTCTGCTTGTTTATATGTGTAGATTTCTCTGGTCCACTAACCCATAATTGGTAGTTTTGCTGACGAAGCACTAGGGATAATTCCCATTCAGCCATTAACCCGGCTACTGATTAGTTTTAAGCAGGTTTTCTACCTTTTTACATTCCTTGTAACGTGACAATTATGATTCCTGTAATAACACGTTCATATGGACCACCTTGTTGAATCAAGATATTCTGTTGCGCTTGTTGCTCTCCTGGAAAAAGGTAGTCTTGTCCTTGAGGTTTTTTGTTATGGGCAAAAATGGCTGTTTACTGATGTCACAAGATCAACATTTCTAAAAGGGCTTTATAATCCAGATCATAATTTTTAACGGAAAGGATATTTGCAACTTATGATATATTCAAGTAGCATGTTCTTTGTTACAGATGTGTACAAATCCACTTACATTGATATTACATACTTGTGTGTGAGTGCAGATTGATTATATACTAACTTTGTGTATGTGTGATCATACTAGGGCTGCAACTAACGATTATTTTAATAATCGACTAGTTGGCTGATTAGTTTTTCGATTAATCGGATAAAAAAAATGCAAATTTTTCTTTTATTTAAAATAATGTAATGAACAAACTGGGTGTTAAAAAACCCTTAAAATGTACTTTCATCTCTATCACAATGGCATTTCTGCCCCCAGTTATGCACTCCTTATATGCCAGTGATATGCAACTGAGCCCCCTGATATGCCTAATATCAAAATGCCTTATGCCTTCCATTTATGCCTTATATCTCCCTCTATGCCACTGTGCGCCCTGATATGCCACTCCCTGATTCACCATCTGCCTCCCCAGATATGCCACTCTGCAATTCATTATAACCCCCATACACCACTCTGCCTCCCCTGTACACTACTCTACTCCCCAGAATGCCACTCTGCCCCTGAAATTTTTACCCCCATTACACCACTCTGCCCCCCCCCCCCATCACACTCTGCTTTCCCCTCTACCTACGGTAAAAACTTCTGCCCGAGTTCTAAATACAAGGACCGTTCCGTCTTTTAAAAGCTTTCTGCATGCTCCCCTCGCCCATAGACCACTGCCCCTCTCCCTGGTGTCTGGGAGAGAGGCACAGATGCATCGCACCGACCACCCACCAGCTGACAGAGAGGATGATCCTCTGCAGGAGACCTGGATTCTCCTCTCTGTCAGTCAGTGGGGGGTCTGCACTGTGTGCACAGACAGCCTCCATTACTCCCCTTCACTTCCGCTGGGGCTTCTACGGTGAAGGTCATGTGATGCTGGTGCTGCATCGTAGAAGCCGAAGTGGAGGTGAGATGCAGAGGTTGTGCACATTCAGTGGAATTCAGGTCTCCTGCGTCGCTGCGGGGGATCTGGATTCTAGTGTTATAATCCGATCTCTGTTTGAGGTTGGATTATAGAAGGAGAGGAGCATTTGATCTGAAAAAAGCCTCTTTTTATAATCGATAAAAATCGATTCGACTAATTGATAATGAAAATTGTTGACGATTTTCATTATAGATTATCGATTTTTTTTTTTTTGAGTTGTTGCAGCCCTAGATCATACACGCACACACGTGCAAAACAAAAGTAAATATTGCCTGGTTTTCTGCTTTAATTATTCATAAAGTGTGATCTGATCTACATCTAAGTCACAAGTGTAGACAAACACAATGTGCTTAAGCTAATTACACACAATGATCTTTCATTACTGTATTGAAGACATCAATATTTTGGTATATTGTACTTTTTTTTTTTTCTTCTCCATTACACCTGATAAATGTTGGTAAATGATTCCTTAAACTGTAATAGTAAGATTAATCATCATGAAATTATCAGATGGCAAGTACAGAATTATCTAATAAGACTTTAAGGTTCAGATAAGATCCTGAGGCTATGGATCCTGTATGCTGCATCCATATAAATGAAAAATAGACCTGCGTTATAGGAGCTATGTGAACCCAACTCCTGGGATCTAAGTCTTTAAGGGTGATCTACTTTCATTCTTTTATTTAGTTCTGTTATTGTACTACGGTCGCAAGGAATATGAAATATGAAGCAAAGAGTTTCGTAGTACGTTTTTCACTGGATCCTTGATCACGTTACCCATGATCATGTGCTATTTGAGAAGCAGGTTCTCATGAAGAAGCTTAATGGAGATCCAGACGCTGTACCTAATCATGTAAATATCGAAGCGCTGTATACAAGTAGCTGGTGAGAAATGTTCTTGTGTAAATACATTCATAGATTTGCATAAGGGTGCTTCCGACATCTGTTTAGGGTAAAGGGGTGCCTCTTAGTATAAGGAAGTTCTTGCTCTTCTGCAAGTAACAAAAACTAAAATGGCACTCATTGCTGGGTACCCTACTGGCAACAAATATACCATGGAAGACGAGGGCTTTTTTTACAGTAGAGGACCTGAGAATTTTTTTTTTAATATGCTATGTTCAACCATTGTTTCCTTGCTTCTCGACAAGTAGGACTTTCTTCTGAAACCGTATTCATAAATGAATAAAATATAAGAATTGACAATTTTTTTTCTCCCAGTTTCACATTTATGTAAACTGTATATGGGTAGAGAGTGAGGGAAGTAACCAATATACATTCATTAACTTGCACTGATGTGGAGCCCAGCCTATACGGCTATTCTGGTACAAGTAGTACAAGTTGCACTTTTTTTTTTTGGTGAACAGTGAAGGGGTTAAACGACAACACACTTTTTTTTTGTAGGTTTGTGTCCTTGGGGATCATTAGCCTAAATCCACTCTAATGGTCTATGTTGGGGGCATTATGGTTTAGCAGTCATCTCAAGGGATCGTGTGCATTTTCTGTCCCTTCTTGGCTCCTAACCAGAATGCACTGGCTCTTAAGTTAGGATAGGAAAAGTCTGCTTGAGGTGAGCGCACACAAAGGCCATTATAGCCCGGTTTGCCGTTCATCCCGTACAGAATCGGCTCTACTTGTTTAAACACAAGATCGCGGCGTGTGTCATGAATATCTGTGGTTTTGCCGTGCGCATGCATCTAGTGTCTGGATAATACACCACAAGGTGAAACTTGAGAATCCAGCTTTTGATAGATATGCTATTGTCGAGACACCGTGTTCTATGGATGTTAGGGATAGGTGCCAGTAAAAACAGTACTGGAATGTTTCCATTTGATTTTGGATTTTAGATTCGGTACGCAAGATTAGTGAAACCCCAGTGTAAATACATTTTTGTGTTCATCTTAATTGTTTGTAGGGCTTTGTTACCTGGGTGCATTCCTATGTTGTGGTATGTAATAGGTATATGATTATTGACTTAATCTGTTGTATAATCATAGTGATTTTATTTTATTATTGTTTGTTTGATACATTTTCCAGTAATACACGACCAAATGAAATGAGTTCCATGCTTATTCTGGGTTCTACTTTGCGGGCGTGGAAACACAAAATGAACTCAAAGGAAAAAGGATACTGTGTACACGGTACCTTGCCTAAATATTGTATCATTAAGAAAGTCCTCTCCCGGGGGCCATATTCTTTCTCTGACCCATTATAGAGGCAATGAATTACTTCTCTGCGTCAACCTTTTGTACAGTTGAGCCATATTTATTAATTCCAGTATACACTGTCTTAAATGAATGGTATAGGCAGGGAGGGGGTAACCCCAGGCCTTGACAAATTTGTTGTGAATCTAGGCGCCAGCTAAAAAAGTTAGGAGCCAGGATTTTTTTTAAACTAACAGTTGGTCAGGAGTGATCTGATCATCATCGGCCCACTTACTAAACTCAGAGCATTTGACCTGGAAGCACCCTGGACTTTCAGGTCAGTGCTGTTTTTACTGATATTTAGTCCCCACAAGCGTGTGGGGACAAATGTTAACCCCCGCAATGCCACAAATGTGTCATACACAATGGTGGCATTGAAGGGGTTAACACCGCACTGTCGCTGCCGTGGAGTGATCAGGCAGCAGGGGAGGGTTGGGGCTGGTCTCCACACTCATGTGGAGACCGAAGAGCCCTCTCCCCCTGTCCCTGAAGCTGCTTCTGGCAGCTGGGACGCAATTGCTGGTCTATAGACCAGCCATTGCAGGGGGAGGAGTCTTTGACTCATGTAGACTTCCAGTCATCAAAGGGCTTGTGGGGGCTAGTTTTTACTGTTGCGGGTCTGCCTGACCACCAGCAGCTGAGCCCGGTACAAAACGGGAATTAACCCCTAAAATGCCACGGTTGTGGCATTGAAGGGGTTAACGCTGCACTGTCGCTCTCATGGAGGGATCAGGCAGCAGGGGGGTGTTGTGTCAGGTCCCCAACAAATCAACACTCAACCCTCTTCCCTCAAGCTGCCTGTAGCAGCTGAAAACGTGATTGCAGGTTTTCCTGCAATCACGTTTTCAGCCTACAGAATCACTCCGTGGGAGTGATCACAGGCTCAGAGTCTGGGCAGACGGCAGCAGCAGCGCCCCCGCGATCACCACGATTGTGGGAGCATTTTTTAGGTATTTCATAGGCTGACAAACACCTAGGCGCCAGGGTAAAATGCTCAGTTGCCAGGGCGACCTGGCGCCTGGGATTTGTCGGGCCCTGGTTTTAACCCAACATTGCTTGGTGGATCTTCTTTAACGAGCTGCATGTCAATAATAGATCGCAAATTACCGTATTTGCTAGATTATAAAACGAGGTTTTTTTTTTTTTTAAATGCAAATGCTCTGAAAAATACCCCTCATCTTATAATCAGACCTCAAATGGGTCTGACTATGAGACTAAGATCCAGATTCCCCGCAACACTGCAGGGGACCTGGACCCCTCTGCCCCCCCAACTTACTGGTGTTTCTGAGTCCCTAGTGCGTAGTCCGGGCAGCGTGTACAGCTCTAGGCCATTTGCATAGACAACTCCCATTGCAGCCGGAAGGAGGCGCGGTTAGCAGCGGGGGTTGTCTGCGCCCATCGCGCAGACCTTCCCCGGCTGTCAGAGATCAGAGTTCCCCTCACCAGGGAATTCTCTCTGACAACCGGGGAAGGTCTGCACGATGGATGCAGACAACCCCCGCTGCTAACCGCACCTCCTCCCGGCTGCAGTGGGAGTTGCCGAATCGCATAGATGTCTACCCTCTGTCCGGACAACACACCGGGAGTCAGAAGCACCGGTAAGTTTTTTATTTTTTTTTGTTTTTTTTTTTAAAATGGGGGGCATAGGGCATTTCTGGAGGCAGAGTGCTCTATGAAATGCTGTTTAACCCCCTTAATGCCACTCTGCCTTCAGAAATGCCTTTTAACCCTCTATACGCCACTCTGCCTCCTGAAATGCCTTATACCTCCCTATATGCCACTGTGGCCCATAGATATGCCTTTTAACCCCCTAAATGCCAGAGTGGCATATAGGGTATAAGGCATTTCTGGAGGCAGAGTGGCACATAGGGGGTCAAAAGGCATATCATGGGGCACAGTGGCATTAGAAGGTTAAAGGCTATCATGGGCACAGTGGATATAGGGCTGTTTAGCTTTATGGGCAGTGACAAGCCTTGGGGCAGATGTGCATAACTGGGGGCAGGTTGGAAAATAAATGGAATTAAAAACAAAATATTTTTCTCAATCATAGCTTTTATTAAAAAAAAATAGTTTACATGAATTAACATTTACTGGTGAAACTTTTTTCCTTTAGGGTCGTCTTATATTCAGGCGTTTTCTTTTTTCCTACATTAATATTCAGATTTTGGGGGTCGTCTTGTAATCGGGGTGTATACGGTATATGTTGTAATATGCGGTTGAGTTGCAAGTATATGTGGTCAGTTTGATGCATATGCTAAATTGGACCGTGTTAAGCCTCCCATGTCTGCATTTGGCTGCTACAGGGAGTTTTGTATATGATCCATTCAATGTGCCCTCTAATACAGTCTGCAAATAAAAAGATAAAATAAGACAATAGCTGTATTAAATATTTTTTCTTGTGGTCATTGTTCTGATCTTCTACATACATTTTCAGATTCAGGTATTTTCCCTGCAGTGCGTGTAATGCTATTTTTGTGAATGGTTCATGCCCAGACATGGGCTGATTGAAGTTCTGGAGGTTCAGGCAACTGACAATGGGACTTCTAGGGGTAGGGATAAAGAGACAAGCCCAGGGCTCGCCGCTTTATGCCCCTAATTTAAATGAGGAGACAGTCGCATGGTCGTGGTTCTGTGAGTGTCTGTGTACATCTGAGTTAGTGTGAGTGTCCATCCTGAGATATGACCCTGGATCCGCCGTTCCTCACACCCACTTGTACAGTTGATAGCTTTAATATGTATATCATTGCCCCCAATGGTGAAGACTGCAGCATGGGTGAGGAGTAGAGACAGAGGTCCTGGACTTGCCTCTTTATCCCCCTAATTTCAAGGAGGAGGCAGAGGTACATAATGTTATGTTGGTGTCTCTATGGATCTTTCAGGGTCTCTATGGATCTTTCAGGGTCTCTATGGATCTTTCAGGCTTCCTATGGATCTTTCAGGGTCTCTATGGATCTTTCAGGGTCTGTATGGATCTTTCAGGGTCTGTATGCATACATAGGCCCGGTAGGTTAGTGTTTTGAGTCTGGTTGTGCGAGTGACCCTCTTGGACTCTGACAGATATCATGTCAACCAGTTCTGGTTACCAGTTTGGTTGATGTGCTTAGTTTTAAAGAGTTTTGGCTTATAAAAACAATATTTGAGTGGCTTCTAAATGTCTTGGCACTGAACGTGTTAATTTTCTCTTTTCAAACATGAAATATGCGTTGAGCTCTAAATTTTCTGAACAGACCTTAATAACACACCATGAATTAGATCAAGCATTGGGAAAAAATGTAGGGCGCTGTATAAGTGGTTTATTATATGAGAACACGTAATGTAGAAAAGTCTTAGTGCTTTGAATTAGAGGAATCTTACATGTACATGCTGTTACATGTACATGCTGTTACATGTACATGCTGTTACATGTACATGCTGTTACATGTACATGCTGTTACATGTACATGCTGTTACATGTACATGCTGTTACATGTACATGCTGTTACATGTACATGCTGTTACATGTACATGCTGTTACATGTACATGCTGTTACATGTATGATTCCATTCTAAGCAGGAGATCCCATCTTCTGAATGGCATTTGATGGATAAATATTGGGGTTTTCGTCACACTATATGGCCATATATTGCTTAGCCCGTCACTACGTCAAAATACCCCATGTTTAAAGGGCTGTAGTTTTATGCTACGAGGCTGTTTTGCGGTTGGTTGGCCTCGGTTTGTTGATGCTGAGTGTTAATTCCTTTCTTTTTTTTCTTCTCTAGAAAATGCAGTAAGGGGCAGAGTTTTGAAAGACTCAAAGGGCACTTAAGGTAATTTCAGTAACCTAAATACTGCTGGTGGGAAATGTTCATTTGTTATGTTTTTGGCTCGATTCCCAAACTACTTGTAGATCCTATAAACTACCCTTACAATTGCAGTGGGTTTTTTTATATCTATTTTAAAATCATTTTGAACATACAGAAATATGTTTAATGCATCAAAATTAACAAAGCCTGTAATTTAAATGTTACATTTTTTCATCTTTTTTTAATAAATTACAATGGATTTAATTTGGGAGTAGATGCTTTGTCTTCCAGTGTAAGAACACATTGATGAATATAATTTAGCCTAATACCTGCAGACTTCAATTGGTAATGTAGTTGGGTTTTTTCTTATTGTTATTGGAAGGGTTCTTTAGGACACTGGGGTGCTGCATATTTAGGTAATCCACGGAATTTGACAGCAGATGAGAACCATTTGGCCCTTCTTGTCTGTCGATTTTTTTTATTTTTTTTTTGTTTTGTTTTCTTTTCTTCTGAGGTCCATTCTTAGCTTCAGGATAGCCGTATATCTATTGCATGGTTAAATCCCCTGATTTGGCCTCTACTATATCTGCTTGGAAGCTGTTCCACTAATCCGACACACCTAGATGCAATTGTAACACATTTTTACCTTGCTCACCAAGCCATATGATGTCTTGTACTAACAATTTAGCATTTAGAGTCATTGTATATGAAGGAAACTGGCACAATGCATCACCGTATGGTGGCGTTGAACGCGTGCATTGATTTTGAACAAAAAAGCCAATCATTAAAATGTTACAATGTTGACAAAACTCATATTCTTATACATAATGCAGGTTTTTATGTCCCTCTAGACTAAAATGATGTTATTTGAAAAAATCTAAAGCCTTTATATTGACAAACATGTAAGACGGCTTCTTTTGTGGACAGGAAGAGTGGTTATAGTGCTACCCCCACCAAAAATGCCACGGCAGCTCCTGCTGTAGCACATTAAGCAGATTTTCTTGAATAGTTCTTTTCGCATTTGTTTTTAAATCTGAAAATACACTTAAGTCACCAACCGTACTAATTCATTTGAATCTACCTGTGAGTGTATAGCATAATCCTGATCTCAAAAAAATAAAATATATATATATATATATATATATATATTAAATACAGCATTGGAAATGGGATTCCTAGTACTGTTTAATGTCCAACCCTATTTAAGTTGATTGCAATTTGCTCATTGATAATTTTTTAGGAAATGCTTAATTGTCCTGTGGCACTAAAGCAGACTCTTAGAAGTTGGGCCATAAAATTATCTAATTTGATATTCCCGTCTTTCCTTCCCACAGAAGATGCTTTCACAGATGAGATGAGTTCGGCTGCCACGAAGGCCTAGAACTGTCTGTCAAGGAACAGTTCTGCACAGGCAATATACGAATGGCCCAAGGAAGCCCGCAAGTTGACTTTCAGGTTTTAAATGACCTGCGGCAAAAATTCCCAGAGGTTCCTGAAGTTGTTGTTTCTCGGTGTATGCAGCAGGTTAGTATTCTTGTGCTGACACACGGGAAGGTTTGCTAGCTTACCGACGTGTAATTGTCCCATGTAGAGTTCAAAACGTATTTAGTGTCTCTAGTGATACATGGGCTGCTTAGATAATGGCGCTCAGGGCTAAACACATTAAATGCTACTATAACTTCCAGTAAATCTTACCTTCCCAGCAACCACGTTTATATTGTTTTTAGAAGAGCATAAGTCTTTCAGGTTATTTAAGGTAAGATTGGTTTGCTAAAGGTTTTTTTTTTTTTTTTCCCCTCACTTATTTTACACTGAATTTTTGTCTGATTGAGTTTGTCTCTTATAAAGATGCAGTTAATATTTATGCAACGATGTTTCGGATTAGCATTTCTCTGTATACCAACGTGTTCCTTTTGTGCCATTTCTGTGTGTGTTTTGTGTAGCACCCCAAATGTTGGTATGCTGTAAGGACAAGAACAAGGACACGCACTGTGAGACTTTACAATCTTGGTAAAGCAAACAAATCGTTCTAATAAAACTTTTAGGAAATGTGTATTACTGTCAGCAGTTCTGTTTTAAATGTTATATAACAAAATGTGGACCTGAAACAGTTCGTTTGTGGTGAGAGGAAGGCTTAGCTTGTCTCGTGGTGGTATGCGTAGACAAGTTGTCAACAGAGACAGGCAGGTGGGAGAGAGAAACGATTAGAACTAGTCCAGTCTTGTCCTCATAAACTAATGCTTAAACTTCCTCCCCCAACTGAGCTCTTACAAGTGTAATTTCATCTACTTCTCTTTTTTTGAACTTCACAGAACAATAATAATCTGGATGCTTGCTGTGCCTTTTTATCTCAAGAAAGCACAAAATACCTGTACGGCGAAGGAGATCTGTCTCTCTTGGATGATCCTAGCATTGTGGGCCTAAGAAACCACATGACTTCCCTCAATTTGGATTTGCAGTCACAGAATGTGTACTATGATGGGAGGGAAGCCAATAGGACGAATGGAAACAGTAGGACACTGACTCACAGCATAAGCGATGGGCATATTCAGGGAGGGCACGCTGATGATGACCTGCACCAGCAGGAGCCACATACTGCACCTCCTCACGTGCATCCTAACTTTAATGTCTTCGGGATGACAAATACAATTAGTTCTTCAAATCCTGGACATTTTGGACTTCATGTAGGCAGCAAAGGTCCATCAGTGTTACAAACACCTAGGTTCAGCCCTATTATGGTGACTTTGGCTCCAAATATTCAGTCAAACCGTAATGCCCCTACATCTTTGCACATACATGGTGTGCCTCCACCAGCAATAAATAATCCACAAGGAAACTCTATATATATTAGACCTTATATCACATCTCAAAGTGGTACAACCAGACAGCCACAACAGCCAGGTTGGATGTCTCAGGCACCTCAGCAGCCACATCAAACCTATCAGCCACCCCAGTCAAACCCCTGGACAACCCTCCCTTCTTCCCATACTCAGCCACATACCTCAGTGCAACAGTCAACGCAATCAAGCCAGCAGGGCCATCAGACTTCCCATGTGTACATGCCCATTAGTTCACCGACCACCCCACAAGCACCTATGCTTCATTCATCTGGTGGTCTCGCTCAACCCTCCACGCAGTATAACATACAGAATATATCAACTGGCCCAAGGAAAAACCAAATAGAAATCAAACTTGAACCTCCGCAAAGAAGCAATTCATCAGTCATGCGTTCCACAGGATCTCGTAGCTCCACAAACCCTTCTTCTATGAACAGCCATGCAAGAAATCAGCCTACTGTTTACATAGCAAGCCCTCCAAACACTGGGGAAATGATTGGTCGAAACCAGCCTAAAGTCTATATTTCCGGTCCGGGTGGGGACGATCAGGTTATAAGAAACCAGCCCACACTCTTCATATCCACAAATCCAGGGGCCTCAACCGCTACGCGAAATGTTTCTGGACAAGTAAGCATGGGGCCTGCCTTTATCCACCATCACCCTCCCAAGAGCCGAGGCCTAGGCAATAGCAATTCGGGCACCTCTCCTCGTGTGGTAGTGACTCAGCCCAACACGAAATATACTTTTAAAATAACAGTGTCGCCAAACAAACCTCCAGCAGTTTCGCCAGGGGTAGTATCTCCAACTTTTGAGTCTAAAAATCTTCTTAACCTTCCTGATCCATATGCGGAATCTGAAGGTTTGCAACATTTAGCGGACGATCGGGTCAGTGATGCCAGGAAACCTAGTGTTGGATCCGATGATGCAGAATATACACAAGGTAACGCATTTTATAACAATTTTTCTGTAGATGCTTAAACTTTATGACAGAATATATATTTGCCCTACACACCTTTACGTGATATTTAATAGAATTAATATTGTACAATATATACACGCATTGCAATATATGGTGTATAAATCCACCCTCTCAGCTCATGGGGAGCATCCCAGTCTGATTCACAGGCTTCTGAATTGATGGGACAGCGAGACATTGCAGAGTTAATTATGCCCATAATCTAGCAATAGTGGCTTTGTTATGATGTGGAATTGGCAGCCTCTCTGCTTTTGTAAGGCAATGCTTGTTGGCACGAAAAGCTCATGTTCAGTGTATAAACACACACAAGGTGTGTTTATGATCCTGACTCGGTTTGAATTAAGATATCTGCAGATGGTGTTTATCTCCTGATTCTTTTTTAAGTTTAATTCTATTTAATGTAGAATTTTATGAAAACCTACGGGAGAAGGCTTATGCACCACTTAAATTGCTCCAAGCTCGCGTATCGTATAGTTTTGGATCCCTTGCTTCATTCATCAGTTTTGTAAAGCAGTGTATTACATGTTTTGTTTGGTTTTTTTTTCTGAACATCCCACACAAAATCTGTTCAGCACTGTTAAGAATATGGATAGTATGCATACACATTTGATTATATTATTAAGGTGATTCTCTTTATAAAGGAATAATGGTTGCATAGAAGTTTTTTAGTAGTGTTTGTGCAAATGTTCTTAATATTTTTCCGTGGAACAAGTGTGCTAGCATAAATTACCCAGCTTTTGGTATGCTAGCTCCGTCTGTAGTTATTGAATATCCAGGGTGCCCGAACTGCTTGCGTGTCTTCCCAATTTGAATAGAAGAAAAAAATGAGGTTTGCACCCACGAATTGCAAAAAAAAATGTAAAAATCTGCATGACACTTGGTGCAAAAAAAACTGTCTCCCTCAGCAAGGCTAACATGAATTAAATATATGTATTTTCTTATATTCACTTTTAATTGGTACATATACAGCATGTTAAAAAAAAAAAATAAATGTTGAGAAATACCACTAAAATAGTTGTTAAAAGTTTTACTAGCTCTTTTATTTTCTGAAACGGATGTGCTTCTGATATATAGCGCCTGCGTGAGCACGCTTGGGCAGTATGCTTTGATTTTTTTTGTTTGCCCTATGTTTCTACATTTCATTACCCTGTAATACAGTGGGGTTCACAAATTCTCGTGCGATCGGGCATTTAAAACTGTTTTCTGGTGTTCGTGCCCGAAGCTGTTATAGGAGACCGGGCAGAGCCGGCGATACTGGCTTCTGCTGGGGGGGTGGGGGTTGGCAGCAGGGATGTGTCCCTGCCACTGCAAGAAGGTCGGGACTTACCGGTACGTCCATAGGGGACTGAAGGGGTTATTAATGTTGGCAGTTTAATTAATACTTATCCACCAGGGGAGGTACGCTATTGAGCTAAAAGGCTTGCATGTTAAATTTATCAAATTTGTGTATTGTATCGGCAGCTTTACTGGTACATCAAAAAGCAAGAATGGAGAGACTTCATAGAGAACTTGAGGTGCAAAAGAAGAAGCTGGATAAACTTAAAACAGAAGTAAATGAAATGGAAAATAATCTGACACGGAGGCGTCTTAACAGGTCGAATTCGGTTTCCCAAATTCCATCTGTAAGTTATCGCTGGAGGTTTTTTTGATCATGCTCTATTTATTTATCTATTATTTATCTATTTATTTTTCTCATGTGCTTTAGTCATTTGACAGTAACGCCATGATTGGCAAAGAATATTCCTTCCTGGTTCTTTGGTAATGACACCCATATGGGGAGCTTTATGTAGCAGTAAACATTCTATACTGATATTATAAGTATATGTCAAAGAATTAGACAAATATAAACAGTTTACACCTTAAAATTATAGAAAACACGAGCGACCTAGTGATGCTGTGTGTCCCTTTTAAATCAGCAAATGCAGACTTAGGAATATTATAGCTGTTTTAAGCTAAATTAACTTCTCATTGGATTTTTTTTGTGTTGGCAGTGTATTTTTTCCCGTACTTTTACATTTTAGGCTTAATGAGCTTTGAACATTTTGATTATAAAAGCAAATTCTCTCCGCTTACACTAGTAACTAAATCAGTGAGATCCATAGTGGACTCATTTCTTTATCCTGAAACCCAGTATTTTTGGGGTTGCTTTTATTAGATGTGTCAACATCAATGACATTCCACTCATAACTGCATTAAATGTTAGATTTGGGCAAAAATGCGTTACCTGCACTTGTATATCCCTTTTCCTTCTTTGTGTCCCCTGGTCTTAGTTTCTGCTCTGTGTGTACTGTACAAAGTATGGTTTCTTTTGCGTTTTCTGTAGAAAAGAACGTATAAGTTATTTGTTATAAGTTACAAATAAAACCGTTTTCATGCAACGACTTTATACAAAACTAATCAGTTTATAGCCTTGGGAACTGTGCCTGTGTGGTACCTGACTGGTGGAGTTCCCCATCTATAATGTTAATTTTGCAGTTTATTTGCAAATAGATGTAAGTGTATACTGTATATTGCCAATAAATTATGGGGCGCTTGATACAGTACATAAGGATGAACACAAATTGATACGTAGTTGGATCAAGTGGTAGATGCTGCTTTTTATTGTGTGCCAGGTTTTTTAAAGGAAGTGAAAACCATTTTAAATTCTTTACGTCTGTTCTTTTTTTTTTTTCCCCTCCCTTTTTAAGCTGGAAGAGATGCAGAAATTAAGGAGTTGCAATCGACAGCTGCAGATTGATATTGACTGTCTCACCAAAGAGATTGATCTTTTTCAGGCAAGAGGTAAGTTTGAGGAAACCGTGCTGTAGAAGAAACCTCCTGAACTCCGTTGTGCTTTGTCTGTGACTTGAGAGTTGCACATAACATTAAATGGATTTCCAGTCATTGCATTGTCTATGGGCACATTGCATACACATCCCTTGTCTACCTGCTGCAACATCGAGTTGAATTTAATTTGGCTTCGTTTCATCAGGTTGATTCAGCATTTAGTGAATATGGAAAGAAGGAGCAAGGTTTTTGTTCTGAATTTTTAAATGAACAGTTGAACCTGTTAGTAGAAATAAAAGCAAAACATTCATTCATCAAACAAAAAGATTGTGCAGGTCAGTCATCTAAGTATACTAATAATAATAAAAAAGGGTTTGAATGATATGGATGCTGGTTACTGTGGTAACAGATGAGGTTGGTGGTGGCGTAGGTTATTAAAGTACCAGTATGATCTGTTGTGAAATTAAAGAGTTAAAATCCCTGACTGGTAAAATGGGTTAGAGCCGAAATTCACCTGGCATGGTTTTCTCCTCTTCTGCAATACATGTTCTGGATGGGATTTTCCATTGTGGAGAAGGGATTTTCTTCCAAAACATCTTAAGTGTTTTCTCTGACTTGCTTAGTGCTTGACTGGCACTCGTCGGAATAGATTTCACAAATATGAGAAGATGCCAGAGATGCAACCTGATCCGCTATAGCAGCAGGTTATGGTGTTTTGCAGTAGTCACCGAACCCGTTCTTGCTGTTACGTAAAGCTTCATCCGTTCACATCCCAGGAGTTCTGTCCTAAACTTGCATAATGCTGATTCCTGAGCCTCAAGCTACAGTTACTTTTAGAATACTGGATTGTCATTCAGTAGTCCAGCTAAATTTAGGTAAACTGTAAATTATGTCTGTTCAGTATAACTTTGCATACGCAAGGGTATTTCTTATGCAGTGGGCCATGGAGGGTGGGTAATAAGGTGACGGGCCACTTACCTCCCTGTAAGAGTGAGCAAGCAGTGGATGCGGGCATGGAATGAGGTAACAAAGACCTCTTAATCTCATCCCATTATCTGCACTCAGCCTTAGGAGGGTGACCAGCGTAACCATGAGCACACAATTCAAGCGACAGCTATATTAGAAACCCCCCCTTTTTTTATATGTGGAAGTCTTAACTTCCCAGTTTTTTTCAGTTGATGAGAAGTTGGAACCTCTGTAAGAACGGGTCACACAAAGAGAGCACATCGGTAAACTAGTTCAAGCACAGCATTCATAAGGCAATATGCTTGAACTTCTTACATCAAAAATAAACTACAAAACTTCTAGATAACATGAATCATAGTTATGAAAGGAGCTGTAACGAAGACTGTCCTTTTTTTTTTTAATAGCAAAATTGTGGAAATAAAGACTAAAGATTGCCTGTACATGCTCAAAATGGTTATCTGTTGCATTCGCATTCAGTGAATTTAGAAATATTCTGAAAATGTTATATTTTTTGAAAGCTTGTGGAAATAATTTAAACATTTTCGGTGAAAGGCAATACATGTTTATGTTCCGTTTTTCATAGCGACGTGAGAAACTTAAATGTATAATGTGTGTTAAAAAAATATATATTTTTTTTCTATTTTCAGGTCCACATTTTAATCCTAGTGCTATCCATAACTTCTATGATAATATTGGATTTCTAGGTCCAGTGCCGCCAAAGCCTAAAGGTACAGTATCTGTTGGTGAGTAAGGAGTTTACTTTGTGTCGGACTGGCTGGTGGTCGAATTTTTTTTAATTTTTTTAACTGTAGCACAAAATTCCATAATATGAAACCTTTATGTATTTTCCCACTTTTTATGGGTATGTATAAGTGTGTGTGTGTGTGTGTAACCTTTAACGGTTTCTTGAATTATTTTTTTTAATGGAAAATGATACTTAACGTCTAAATGACAACCAAGACATACCTGTCTATGGTTCACGTTCTTTGTTTTCAATGATATGCATATTACATCTAGTGCTTAATACTGTGTTAAAATATTCCTAATTGTGAGGATATTTCATAAAATAGATTTTTTTTTTAAATGAAGTGTTTTTTATAAAAGAAATTTGAGTGATTTGAATATACACCTTATATGCAATTTAGATGCCAGCATAAAGAGAACTTACCAAAACATTTTTTGCCTCTGTACTATTAGAAATTGTGTAGTAGCTATACTCCCTCCCCCAAAAAATGTTCGCACATTAGTTGTGCGCTCTCTCCTGTTTCCAAAGACATAGCAGCAGACCACAGCACAATCCATGATACTTGATATACTGTTTTCCATTTAGTACCTCATGGAGAGGAGCGCTGGCTCAAAAAACAAAATGCGTAGCCAAATATTTTTTCATTGTTTTCCCAGTTATTGTACTTTTTATTTTTAGAAAGATTTGCTACCCAAACTCATTGCCGCTTACTGCACTTTCTACTTTTTATGTGGTTTCTATAGTTATTTGCTTCATGCATGTGCTACTCCTCTGAGAGTTTGGCGCTGAAATACCTAAGATTAACATGAACAAAAATACGAGCAATGTGACAACTGGCAATTAGGATCCGTCCATTTAAAATGTTCCATAAGTCTTTGCTTGTGTTGCACAAGAACGTCTGATGCTAGGTCAAATACAGTATTGTATTTGTCACCTCACAGAATACTCTTCAGTGAGAAGGAGATATAATAAGTCAGTGCTTGAATGAGTGCTTATTCCTGAGCACTGACAGGGCTTGTTCTCCATGCGTGAGCATATATATTTAACTGGTGTGAGATGGTGTGTGTGTGTTTAGAATGAGTGTGTACGTGTTTGTAAGTGAATATGAGTGTGTGTTCGCATACATGTGCCAGTGTATGTTGTGGGGGTGGAAGGGGCAAAGATGGCACAGGCAGGCTGTTTGGGAGTGGCACTCACAAGCTCTTTGGGTTTAAAGGTGGCTCTGTGGAACATGTTTCTTGGTGAAGGGCCCTGTGGTTTCTAGTTATACCCCTGTTCCTGGGCGCAAAAAAAGTTTGGTTTTTCTAGAAACAAAAGAAGCCAACCCCTTCATACGGATTATACATCAACTATGCTAAGCGAGACCCAAAGTATACAAAAGGTGACAGTGTTTAAAGCTACTGTTTCATATGCATTGTGCTCGCCTGCCCATGCTACAGGCATGCTAGGTCATGAGAAGATAAGAATGGGTCAGAAGAATCTTAATGTAACAATGTCGTATAAATGTTCCTTATATTTGATGAGCACTGAATATCTGGTCATTCTACCCGCATGTGTGTATGTATACAGTTATACTTACAAGTTTGCATACCCTGGCAGAAATTGTGAAATGTTAGCATTGATTTTGAAAATGACTGGTCATGCAAAAAAACCCATCAAAACCCTTTTTATTTAATGTTAGTGATCTTTTGAAGCCACTTAGTATCATAGTTGTTTGGCTCCTTTTAACTCATAACAGATATCACTGATCAAAAGTTTACATACCCTTGAATGTTTGGCCTTGTTACAGACACACAAGGTGACACACACAGGTTAAAATGGAAATTAACGGTTAATCTCCCGCACCTGTGGCTTTTTAATTTGCAAATAGTGTCTCTAAATAGTCAATAGAGTTTGTTAGCTCTCACGTGGATGCACTGAGCAGGCTAGATACTGAGCCATGGGGAGCAGAAATTAACTGTCAACAAGGTAATGGAACTTTATAAAAGATGGAAAAGGATATAAAAAGATATCTATATCCTTGAAAATGCCAGTCAGTACTGTTCAACCGCTTACTAAGAAGTGAAACATTTGGGGATCTCTTGATACCAAGTCAAGGTCGTGTAGACCAAGGAACATTTCAGGCCCAGCTTCCAGAAGAATTGTTCGGGATACAGAAAGAAAAACCCACAGGTTACCTCAGGAAAAAGACGATGTGGTTGTTTAAAAGAGCACAATACAATGATACTTGAACAAAAATGAGCTGCATGTTCCTGACAACACCTTGACAGCTTCCTGACAACTCACAGCTTCTGGCACACTAACTATAAGTGTTATGTTTGAAGAGGGATCAACAAGGCATATAGTGAAAAGAGTACCATCCCCACTGTGAAGTATGGTGGTGGCTCACTGATGGTTTTTTTTTTGGGGGGGGGGGGGCTCTGAAGGCACAGGGGAATTGAAAAATTGATGGCAAGGTGAATGCCCATGTTATCAAGAAAATACTGGCAGACAATCTTCCGCACGAAAGCTGTACATGGGACACTCTTTGGCTTTCCAGCATTACAATGACCCTAAGCACGAGGCCAAGTTGATCCTCCGGTGGTTACCGCAGAAAAAAGGTGAAGGTTCTGGAGTGGCCATCAGTCTCCTGACCTTAATATCATTGAGCCACTCTGGGGAGATCTCAAACGTGTGGTTCATGCAAGATGACCAAAGACTTTGCGTGACCTGGGGGCATTTTGCCATGATGAATGGACAGATATACCACCTGCAAGAATTATGACAAATGTTTACTGCATTGATGCTAAAGGGGGCAATACACTGTATTAAGAACTAAGCATATGCAGACTTTTGAACCATTTTTTTATTTTTTTTTTCTTATGTTTTGTTTTATAATTGTTCCCTTCTGTTATAACCTACAGTTGAATATGAATCCCATAAGAAATAAAATATGTTTTGCCTGCATATATTGCCAATTATCCAAGGGTGTGCAAACTGTATGTGTGTGCATGTATATATTTTAGTAAAGCGGTGTGTGTTCGTTGTGTATGTAGGCATACATCTCACATGCAGTTTTATTTTCTTGCAGATCAACGGTCCATCATAAAAACGCCAAAGAATGTGCCAGATACAGAGGAAGATGAGGGAGCTCAGTGGAATTGCACTGCATGTACTTTTTTAAATCACCCTGCCTTAAACCGTTGTGAACAGTGCGACATGCCCAGGCATTACTGAGCCAGTAGCTCCTCGTACCCTTTTATCCATGGAAATTAGGAGGAAAGTCAGAAGAGACCTTTTGTTAGCTAAAGCAACAATTCTGGAAGATAGGATTACATCTGAAGGTGTGGCCATTTTTGTTCTTCAATAGGTAAAGCGTCAGCCCATAGATAATAAATAATACCTCAGTGTTGTAATGTGTGCAGTTGGGATTCCTTTTGTTTTTTTTGTTTTTTTCCTCTCGCTTTTTAATTTGTCTGATCAGTGAAATGCTGATATACTATGTTCCCAACTGCCTGTACCATGTACAGTATTACTAGTCAACCAATAAGATTTGTTCTTATAGTGCCCTGTGTTTGGGTCTTTTCTCCTCACCATCTCCACAAACCAGCTGGATGTTTTGGATATCCAATGCAAAGCCAAAGAGTTGGTCTTCTATATATCTTTTTTTTTATTTTAATTATTTTTTTGCTAAATGCAATCGGCTAAACACTACGGACACCGTGGAATTGCAAGTGGCTGTTACTTGCTGGTGCCACATGGACCGAGGAAAGACTTCATAGTTTAGTGTCTCTAGTTCCAGGAACCTCCCTTAACTTGTGATGCCAGCATCAGTCAAGTCTAACGGAAAAAGGAAAAACTGCATGTAATGCTTGTACGATACAGTGAAAATACCCACAGCTTTTTAAGTTGTACATAGCTTGAACGCTGGCTTTAATTGATTTCCCTCCCTTTTTCACTGTTATTCCCTGTATGTATAGTGTAATAGGTTTTTTTTTTTTTGTTAACTTTTTTTTCCTTGTGTAAGAGAAAAAAATGATTTTAGCACAGCCATTGTCCTCCCTCTGTACGCATTTTGTCAAAGAATTGGTGCCTTAATTGGGGTGGGAGAAAAATAAAGCATTAACAGTATGAAACTATGCACAAAATGATCTCTCTCCAGCAAAACGGATTGCTCTTGTAAACAATGATGTCCTGTGAAAACCTGTGGAAGAAGAATGCTGAAATGACAATGTCTTTTTAAGGGTACACGGATGATTTCTCTGTACATAGTGAATCTTACAGTGGATGACAGAATTTCTATTGGATATTCCTCCTTTGGGGTGAAGAGATGTAGGTTAATTCAGTTTCATAGGCAGCAGTGAAAACGTTGAGTATAAAAGTTTCATGCTGTTCTTGTCTTGACTGAAAAATCAACAAAAACACACAAGTAGTGCACCCAAAAAAGAACTGCATGTATATTGTGTTAACATTTTCCATACACGGTTAGGCGCTTTTGAGATATTAATTTTTTGCGTTTCCGTTACCTTGTTCATGTGGTTACTGCATAGTTTTGACTTAGGCACCCATACTCTGTACCACCACTGTTTTGGTGAGGGATGCTATGTGAACGGCACATGAGGTAGGCTGAATAGCTTAAGCTTCAAAACATAACATACAGACTTCTAGTGCAAAATGTGTTCCCTTTGGGGGGGTGCAAGATTCGTGTCCACTTTAAGTGAGTGAAGCTACAGTGGATCCTTGTCATAACAGCACCGTTTGGGCAATAACAAAACTTTCTTCGCACTTTCTTTCAGTTGGTGTTCTATCTTCAGCTGTGGACTTGGGTGGTCTCGCATAGATAAAGTGTGGTTATTCAAATCATTTCTTCATTCTCTGGTTTTTTAATCTCTTGCCGTGTTTTTAATGTATAGGAGGTCCATACATATGCTGCTTTAGTATTAATATGAAGATAGGAGGTAAAGAGGAATCAACCTAGGTGTCATCCACTGTAAATGATTCATTTACTATAATTGGTGTATGAATGTGTGTATGTGTATATATATTATGCACATATACCTACATGTTGATATATCATTCAGTGATTTAAAAAAAATGTGATAAGCCTTTCTTGAGACTTTTCATTTTGCTGCAGAATGCAGTCCTAAGTAAATAGCCTGTCAAGTGTTGTTGTCAAGAGGTGTGATATTTTCTTATAACCTCTCCAGCACTGTAATGGGTTAAGCAGCAAACCCAAAAGCACTTACAAGCAATACTTTGTTAAAAAAAAGACATTTTTTTCAGCTTGATCTGCAGTTTTCTGTGAAGATTGACAAATCAATTTTTACTTGTTTTATTAATAAAACCTAATTTTGGATATCAGGAGTTGATGGTTTTTGTGATTTAGCTGGGTAAACAGTCTTTGTAACAGATAAGTTATTATAAAAAAATAAAAAATATATATTCTACATATTTTGTTTGTGAATTTAATCAATCAGCAAACAGGGAGAACTTAAATGTAGCATTCCTTCAAGCAGAACACTTGTCTAATGCAATAATAAAGCTTAAGATAAGTATTTTTCTGTTCTACCTGTGTGTAAATGCCATTAGCTTGTTTCTTGGTTGAATGCTTCTACAGCAGCAGGGCCCTAACAAAAATCTCTTCGGAAGGGCTATATACATTCAATGTCGCCCATGGAACTCCCCTTTTCACTGTACCCACAACTTGCGTCTTGCCAACCATTAGCACCTCTTCCTATTGGGTAACCTCTTCCCTTTAAGATCTTTGAACCAGTGTCTTCTCCACACAACCTTCACATCAATCAAATCCATAATCTTGTGGTTCCAACTCCATTTACTGGACTAGTGATTGTAAAAAGCCAGCACTGGCATGTTTTTCCACCAAAAAATAGCTAAGATGGTCCTGCGTAATCACTAGTTCAATGGGTGAGGAGAAGCATAAACATAAGGCCAGCTCTTCCTGGAGCAGAAGGTTACTGGGATTGGACCACTGTGATGTTGGAAGTAAAGGTTTTCCAACTAAACTTTTCTGTCGAGTCCCCCCTGAATGTCTCAACTCTTTTGTTGTATCCATTTTACAATATAATATACAATTGTGGTATACAGTCCCACTAATGAAGAATGGATATCTTAATATACCGCTTTGTAAGTACCTTAAAACGCATTCTTTACCACCATCACCGTCATTGAAAGAAAAAAAAAAACAACAACTTGGAGCCAAAGGCTGCTTAAAGTGCGGTTTTTGCACTTGCACAGAGGAGGGTTCCCCCATGTAACACTCGAGCCGTTACGGAAGCTGGTTGATTGCTGTATTGTAAGGAACAGCTAGAGGTATAACAAATCCAAAGATGGGATTCTAACGAGTCCCTTTTTTGTGCGAATCTGTAAGAATGACGGCTATCAAATGCATTAAAGGACATATAATAGCTGCAATGTCCCCTTAATATCAGTTCTATAGTCTTCCAATATAATGGTGCTACAGAGTCTGCTGGTGCGCTGTAAATGTTATTTTTGTCACTTTGAGCGAGATCTGTGATCTTCCCTACAATGTAAACCAGTCAGATCTGTATCGCTACAGGTACAGACTTCTATGTCAGATGGTTTCAGCATCCACAAATCTAGTAGTATATTAAAACAGGTATAACTATATAATTTACTACTGTTGAAGGTAAGAATTTCCACAGCCCTGACACTTGTATGACAATGTCTTTATGTATTTGTACATAACTGGGTTTCCCTTCTCAGTGTTGCCCTCAGCAATTTTCTTTATCTCCCCAACTGCAATATTCTTCACGCCAAAATCAACATTGCGCTGAACCTCTGTTAAAACCGGTAGTTTGTGTAGTTAAGGATCTCAGGAAATAACTGTGGATTATATAGGGCCAGTGCAGACTTCCGTGTTTAAACTTCAAGGGTTTGAAATGTTCAGATATGTTGAAGCCTCCATCATAAGCTCACAGACCTTTTTTTTTTTTTTTTTTTTTTTTTTTTTTTAACCATTACCGCTTTGGTGCTCTGCAACCTTCTAAACTTAAATTATTTTTTTTTTTATTTCTATTGTAACTGAATAGTTTGAGGTTTATACCATACCAAGGTGCTGTGCGCTGTAAGGATATATATACACTTTTGCTCCTCTGGGGCACCTGCTTTCTACAACTCCCAGTATATCTATATATATATATATATATATATATATATCTGTGTGTGTATATATGATACATCGTTGGTATTTGGGGTCCACTTTGCCAGCTGTAAATGACAGGTAGTTGTACCTGAAAGGTTTAATGGAACTATTCCACATTTTAACAAAAACACAATATATTCTTTCCTTACATAAACATAACTCAACTTTTAAGATATTTGTTTTCGAATTATATGGCATCAGGGTATCAGTGTATCCTTTGTCACAAGTGTTCCAAACCAAATATGTGAATTAAATGACGTGATTTAGGCAGTAATAGCAATTATGTTTGTGATCAGTTAGCAGAACAAGTGTTAAACTAAGGCCAAATGGTAGAAAAGCACCCTTTAATACAAAAACCTCTCTTTCTTTCACATACACACTCAGGTTTGTGTATTACCAATTTTAAGAAAGTGACATTTTGCTCTCAAGTAATGCAGTACTTGGATATGGCACCTGTTGAAATTATCACCAAATAAAATATTTAGGTTACTGATCAGCTGGAAAAATAGGGATTTCGATTTTCTCTCCTGCAGTGACACAGAGTAAGTTGTCAGGACTGGCCATGAAATGGCTTTTTAATTGCATCCCGTGGCTGCATGGTGCATTCCTTAGTTCACTCATGAAGTTGTATTCTATTGAGCAGGCAGCAAAAATAATGCCTGGAGCTCCCTCAAGTGGTTTTTATTTTTTTTAATGCAGCCATACCAACGGAAAATGCATATTACAGTGCTTAGTGAGTACTTTAATATGCTTTTTTTTTTTTTTTTTTTTACACTGAACCTAAAAAGAAAAAGGCCAGCGTTGCTGCACCGTTGCCACCTCCACAGTTCAGCTTAATAGAACACAATGTCAGGGCATTACTTAATCCTTCCATGCATTTACATTTAACAATGTTAATGTGTACCTTTCAATGCCAAGGCTAGGCGTTGCTATACAGTAGTTACATTTAGTTTAGGAAATTAACACTCATTTGTTCTAGCAAAGTATTCCAATATTTGCTAACATTTGCCTTTTTTTATTTTTTTTTTACATTTTTACATTGCTCTTATGGGGGGGGGTTATGGCAGAAGTGAGGGAGCTATAAAGTCATGATCTTTTATCCAGCAGGCCTGCCAGCTGATTTCAGAATAGGGGTTGCTGAATGCCTCGCTATGGAAGCATTTCAGCAACACCGTTTATGCTTAGGAAACGATTGTTGATCAATATGGCAATATACAACCTCCTTTAACTTCACATTTAAGTGTAAAAGATGTGTAAAATGTCTTCACAGATGTTATATATTTTTATTTTGTTATACTACAATTTGTAACAAAAATCAAACTTCCTGGGTATTTTAGGAAAGTGCACTGTAATTAGAGTAAGACTTTGTCTTAGTGCATGTTATATTACCACCTTTTGAAATACTCTGGGGTGTCTAGTTCAAAAAAATAAATAAATGGATTAATGGTGTAAATAGAATTTGCCAGCTTCAAAGATGTTGCAAAAGGGAGCAGAAGAACCAGATGTGAAAGTTCTAAGTTAAAAGATGTGCACTTCCCAAATGTGTAGTTTTAACCCCCAAACAACATACATGGTGGCTGTCAGGAGATGTCACTGAACACATATTGGGGTGTTTGGTCATGACATGTACCAGGAGCTGTAAATAAATACCTGCATTACAATTTGTGTGAAAAACACAAAATAAATTACTACAGCAAAGTTTGGTAGTAGAATCAGTGCATGGAAGGGGTTAAAATACTAGCATTTAAAATACCAAATAGCACATGGGGCAGAATGAGCAGATTGGAAAAAAATGCGTTTGAAATTGCAAAATGCTATTATTGCCCTATAGCTTGCAAAAAAACATTGGGACAAATAGAATCTATTTAGCAGGTATTTTTCTTTAGCTTTTGTAGACGAGTAAAAGATCTTTCAAATAAAAGGTGCTTTTTTCAGTTTTTCACCATACATCTTATTTTTATAGAAAATTAGATATGATTAAAAAAATCTGACGAAAGCTCTTTTTGTTCTGAAACAAAAATATATAATTACTGTGGGTACAATACGAGGGACAGAAGAAAATTACAGCTAAACACGAGCACAGCAAAAGTGTTAAAACAGCCAAGGTCACGAAGAAGAGTTATTGACTCGTAGGTTATAAAAGGACAACTCTCTTGCTTTTCTTGCAAGAGAAGGTCAATGAAAATTGCTCTGCGAAACTCATACTTCTGTTGGTAAGTTAGAACTGCAGCGCTTTTCTCTCTCAACTATAGATGTCACGGTAGCCTCTAGGTAGGGCATAAACGTTTAAGCCACATGGAAGCAGATCAGAGAGGATGGAGAAAGCAAATAGAAAATTTGAAGATGCTTTTTATCTTCAGCACAGCCAGACTTGTTTGGTACGTTTAAAGCTAGGCTTAGTTTTGTGCGTTGAACTAGAATAGTTGAACTGAGTTCTTTGTGGGGGGGCTTTTCCTATGTTTTGCTTAAAACATATTTAAGGAGAACACTCAAAGTTTTTTGTATGTTAGTGGTATAGCTGTGTAATCAGCACCTAAGAGTCTTGTGCATTTGGAAAGTTGCCGATATCAGTCCACTCATATGAATGTTCAAAAACAAAGAGGGTCCCCAAAACAATTTTTTGTTTGCAATTCTTTGTGTTTTTCACTCACTCTCTTACTCGTGCTCTGTGTCACGCTACCTTTTCCGCCGAATGCTTCTCTGTCCCTTTCTCTTTTTCCGTAGCTCTGCTTCTTTTCTTGCCTCTTCTTGCTATTCTGTCTTCTTTCTTAGTCTGCTGTTCATCATGTTTTTCTTCCATCCGCTTTGATTTGCACCAGGCCTCCCAGAGCACTGGTCCAAAAGCGTTCTGCACACCTTCTCTGATGATTGGAGGAAGGGGAGAGGCTGTCCCTGTGACTGAAATGCACCAAAGGGCCAAAATAAGTGTTTCTGTACCTGGCTTCTTTTCACACTTCTGCAAAAAAAAAAAAAGCAGGGCCATGGGGACCCCTTTTGCGAAAATAAGGTTGAATGACAATGACTTTTAGTTTCCAAATGGAAAAAGCCCTCAGAATGTCGTCTGAACGGGCAGGAAATGACTAAACAAAAAATGAATCCAATTTTTTTTCTCATTTGCACAAGTTTAGTCTACCTGGTACTTAGTGTTGTACCTAGCTGGCTAATGTGAGGTGAAGCAGTATGTAGGAAAACTTGCTTCCTGGTTCCCTCCATGTGAACAGATTGTGGTTTCTTCAGTCTCCTTAGCAATAAAGAATTGTCTCTCCAAGCTGGACCATATGCTGACATAAGCCTGTTGCACGAAGCTGCATATTAAAAAAAAAAAAAAGACATAATTTGTGGAAAAACAGCCTCCATTTTAAGCCCTGACATTGCATTTGTATGTGTCATCTTCTCTGTTGTGATCAGAGCTCCAGGAGGCTTCCCAGTCGCACACAGGATAATGGATAGGTGCATAGTTGTGTTAATTTCCTCTATGTTAGGGAAAAAAATTGGGAGATTCCCTTCTCTTGTAGCCTGGAGTTCTTCAATTTTGCATAGATGGCACCAGTCACTGGGGAACCAAGGACTTGAACCAGTTGTCATTTTATGCTTGGGTAACGATGAAAAACTTTATCGTAAAATAGTTCATCCCAAAAATACTGTGAAGACCTTATAGCCTACTCCTATTTCTAGCTTGAACTTTTCATCTTTCTTAATGTGAGTTAAAGACATTTCTTTTCACAACCTAACATTCAACACTATAATTTCAATTAAAAGGTAAATATCAACCTTTTCACATTTTATCTACTTTCTTGTACTGTGTGTAAAATAAAATCAAGCTACATTAAACAATACGCTCCCCTATATTTTTAAAGCACAATAAATAAAAAAAATAAAGGTCAGCATGGCCAGTGGCTGTATTATATTTTTACTAAAATATCTAGCCTATTTTATAGATCTTTGTTGCTGGGTCCAATTGTTTCCTAATCCTGTAAATTTTCACCTAAACTGTCTTTCTTTAAAAAGAACATAACGCATCAAATTGTTTCAGGAGACTAGTCTGTTTTAAGCACAAATAAATCAATGCGTAAACATGAGATAAGTGGAAATGTGATAACACTTTAATTTGTGAGAAAAATAGCACTGTTTGAGATGTTATAGGTGAGTTAGCCACTTTATCATAAGCACAATTGGTTAGAAGCAAACATCTCAAGAGTATAACTTTATATACACAATAAATACAATAGTCCTTGTTTGGCATTTATATTCATATATATTTTTTTAAATTATTATATGTAAATGTACAATATAATTCAAGAACTCTTGAGGGGCAACAGGACAAAGTATATGTGCCATTAACAATGAAAGACCACAGAAATGCCACCTACACCTTAAACATAAAAAAATATATATTTTGTTTAAACCATTTCCTATCTGTTGAATAAGAGCCCATTGTGAATACAATTTAGTGAAGTGTCCACCCCTCCAAGAGCTAACAAAAAGCAGTCTTAGGGCACATGTAAATGGTAAATTCCATATAATGTTTTTTTTCAAAATAAAGATTTTTTCATTATATTAGCCACTTTTATTTATATATGCACATATTGGCTCCAAGATTCCAAGGACAGGTCGTGTCTGCATACATACTTCTCAGTAAAAGCTATCATCACCAATCTCTTTCTTGTGTCCACATACATATTACAGTGGAATAAAAATTCTACTAAATTTCCATATTTAGGTAAACATTTTACAGAAACTCTCCTCAATAACTTACAAAACAGAGCTGCCATTTGAAAAGTTTCCCAGGAACGCAATGCACCATGGCTATTATCTTTGTATGGAAGCAGAGGATTCTGGAAACAATGGCTGACAGCAAACTGTGGTGAAAAACCTCAAAATAACATACATTTCGAAATTTATACCTAAACTCAGCACTGTGAAGCGCAAATTTTTTAGCAACAATTTGGATTTTCAGCGCTGACGGTCTAAAATTTGAGAACCCCTCCTACTGGATATTAATTTATGGATATTTTTGTTCAGATATTTGTTCAATATTAGTGTATGGCATTATTAGTAAGAAAATCTATTTCAGTATTTTTTTCAGTAACATTAAAAGAAGACAAGAGAATTCATGTTGTTTTTAAGGTTGGTATTCTTCTGTTGTCTATGAACCACATTAAACAGCAAAATGTATTAAAAACAGTAATATAAAGTGCTATTCCAAAAAAATTCTAGTTACGGTACATAAGATTTTTGTAGCTACTTTTTTTTTTCCAGATAAGTTTAAAATGTAATGTTCTAAGCGTAATGCACTAAATGATTCCAAACGTAGTAGTTGTCCTTAAGTTAGCAAAGTCGTAGGTCCTACCTATAATTTTGATGGCATCACTGACAGTTGTGAGCCACCATAACTGGGTTCTTGAGGTTTATCTATACTGCAGGGTTTGGTTAGTTAAAACTCGAGCATCAAAAGTAGCGCTCACTTACTGTTCTCTCAGCGCAAGTAAATTCTGCCAATAGAAGCTATTAGGATAGAAACTTTGGAAAGTAAAAAAGGTTCCGCATAAAGTGTCAGAATTCCAAATTACAGTTCTCAGCACTACAATACCCAATTATTTTTAGACTTGGTTGGCAACCTTGTTGGATAAAACCAATGGCATGTAAATTTGACAGAATAGCACAAATAGTATATTTAAAGGGAATCTGCATTAACGCTTTAAATCACCATGCGTTTATTATTTAGTTTGGTTACCTATCAGTAATACGCCGCCCTGCTTAATGTGGCAGTACTTAGATAAAAAAAAAGGAACGCAGCCCCTACCTTAAAGGCACGGTCTAATGTCCCTGACATCTGTTTTGTAAGAATGTATATTTGTTACTTACCTGACACAGCAAACAAAAAATGTATTCCTCCATGATCAGAAATTTCCTGCACTGATTGGATTGTTTGCCATGCTACTCAGTGGTAATAAAGCACTTGAAACCATATAAACCAATGGGAGTATGTCCTGTCACTGATTGACAGCTTAGGCAACCAATCAGTGCTATGGAATTTGATGGCGCTGTACAAAACAATAAAGAATAATAATAAGCAAAGTGCTCCAGTTGAAATCAATGTGTTAAAAAGGTCTAGACAGAGCCAGCGCTGGATGTGACTGGAGGTGGGTACATCACATGCAGGAAAATGCATTTGAATGCATCTTTTGCAGGGCATTTAGCTGGGGAAAGGGACAAATACATTTGGGAGGATTCTGCAGAACCGCTCCATGATTTCCAAAATGAACCACACACACACACACTTATACACTAAAGTACATATGATGGCTGGAGTGTCCCTTTAATGTGCAAAATAAATATTTAATACAATCCCTGATGCATCAAACTAAACAAGAGGTGCACAACTGCGCTTCATGATATAAACTGCAATTCTGCACAAATATAGTTGTGCATCTTGTCAATGGAGCTCTTGTTTGGTTGAAGAATTCTTTGTATGTTACCTGTTATTCTTTGACTTGCTGGATTACTATGGAGTGAAAGCTCCAGCCTCGTTTCAGTCACTTTGCTAAAACTGACCAAACATGCTTTGTTTGTTTAACATTGGGACTGTGCCTTGGGGTTTAGATCCCAAAGGGAACTGAATGAGGCATAATAATCATGCAGACCTTAAGAAAATAACTTTTCTGTTCTCCAAAGTATACATGTAAGGTGGGGTTTTAACATGTATATATCACTTATTTTAGTAATGGTTTGTGACCACTGTATACAACATGAAACTGGAAATGTCCAGTTCTCTATGGAAACTGGATACTTATGTTTTTTTGGTTATAACAAAAAAGGGATATCAGGTTATGTCTCAAATTGAATTGCTTTATACAACTTCATGCACTGAAATACAGTCATATCAAGTTACTTCTAATAGTTTCCATTTTGCGTTAAACTCATATTTCCTAAATTTGTGCAATTGCTAGAATTGTTAATAGCTTCCATCTCATTTACAAAATCACATTTTTTGGTTAATTATAGAAGATAACTTTATGAACTCTACCTTCATGTCTACTGGTAACAAATTTTTTTGAGTGGAACAGAACATAAAAAAAATACTGTATGACAAATAAGAATTGTTAAACACAAACATATCCTAATATCAGACTAAAAAGTTTTCAAAATATTGTGCTGTTTTCTTTTTTAAAATAATGCATTTTTTTTCACTCATCTACTAGATAAACACCCTGACTCCTTATTGTAGTATTTGCGGTACACAATTGAATGGTCATCAGAAAAAGCAAGTTTATTGCAGCTCAATTAAATAAAAACCATGCTTTTGGCAATGGTAACCTATATTACTGCATACAGTCCTGTATTTTATGCTCAAGTAGAAAAATATTTTTCTATGGAACCTAATCTTCTAATTGTTCTAGTCTGAAAATCCCTCAATCCGATAAAGCTCTATATCGGTCCTGGTGTCTCTAGAACAAGAAGTAAGACTTTCGTGCCACAATACATTTTCATGAAATAATACATTAGTATGGTATCTTTTGGCCCCTACACTTCTGCATGTGGGCTACCCAAAGAGCACAACACACTCTTCAGCCCCAACCTATACACCAAACCACCCATACAGACCATAGTCATAAAACTGTATACCCTCATACATATATTCCATCCACAAACCACTCTAAAGCAAGAGCTGGCAGTGTCCATGGCACATTGTAATACATTTACAGTAAGTGCACATGTATGTGTGTGTGTGTTTAAGCCACTCACTTTGCCAGTATGTGCCAGTTGTGTGACTAGTGAGCTGGACGAGATTAAACTGCTATTCAGTAGGAAATATGGGACTGATGCTTATGGAGCCTCAAGATATTTTTTGGGCCCTAAGTACCTGACCCTTCTGCCATGTGATAAAGATGGCCATCATTAATTAAAAAAAAAACGAAAAAAAACATTGGCATTATTCTGTTGTTTTGTGCAAGATTGTCTGTGCTACACCCTAGTGTTTTAAAATTATAGAATGCTACTTCTACACAGCAAACTGTCATTGGACATTGTCAACTATTTCTGGGCCACTGTTTGAGTAATATAATAAAACTATCCTAAAACTTAACGTGTTTTGAGATGCCCCGTATTGTAATCAAGCATTAACCCCTTAAGGACAATGGGCAGTCCCTAAACCCATTGAAACAATGCTTTTTGAGCCAGTACATGTATGGGCTTTGTCATTAAGGGGTTAAAAATATTCAAAGCAGTGTGTCTTTTACAGAAATACGAGGTAGGCGGTGTATTTAGAAGTCACTAAGGATAATGTTATTAATTAGCTCCTTCCAAATTTCTCCACCTAATTGCTCCTTATTGTAGATGAGGACCCAGGGGTAGAATATGAGAGTCTTTCACTCATTTTGTCTCCTATCAGGCATGTGTAAACCAGCCTATACACTAGACTTCAGACTAGTGGTATTTTAGGGTAAGTGTGTCACAACAAGCGATCACAAAAAATAATTTGTTTATGGTTGCATTCTGTTATTACCAGTTCACACAAAAAAAAACAAAAAAACAGCAAATAATGCTTCCTGTTTTTGGACAGCAGGAACAAAGTTTGTGCTGTGTACACTTTCTGTGCTATCGTGTTCCCTCCAGGGTGCTGAGGTCTAAAGCCAGTAATAAAGCTCCAATACATAACGTACAGTAGGAGCCTCCTAAATTATCTTTTGGTGGTTCCACACATTCTTCCAATGCCAGTGGTTCTCCGCAGCACATTGAATGTCCCAGGCAATTTTGGTGATTATGATTAAGCTGTGCTAAGCATGCCCCGTATTGTGTACTTGTGCTAGTCTTAAGGCAAAACAAATAATACACAGTTGAAAATCATGGAATAGGTCCCAAACTAAAATAAGATATCGTACAGGTTCATGACTTATCTTATGTGCATGCAATCACTCTGTACTGAGAGAGCTAATGACGTTCACTGTAACAAAACTGTTAAGTTGTCTTACATACAATCATGATTACACTCGAGATTTCCCACGCACGTAACCTTTATATTTTAAAGCAGATGTTAGGCAGTCTGTTTTTGAACGCTAGTAGCCCGAAGGGTCAGTTCATAGTGGTGACACATAAACATAACCTTGTATCAAGGTCATTGGCACTTGTCTAGTCTCACTGCATAAGAATCGGTCAAAAAGACTAAACCACCTAGTGCACAGTTTAGACCTTCTATAGGTTACAGAAGCTTTGTATACATAGAAATGCTCTTGAGATACAGGAACATAAAGATTTAGTGACAAGTTGCAAAGCAGCTAAAGCATCTGTCAGTCGGAAATGTGCATATCAGGGAGTACCTTCTCTTCTGCTTTGCTAAAAGATTAACATTCTCTAATATTGGATTTTGCTGGTAATCTCCAGCAAAAAAAAAAAAAAAAAAAATACTGGCAAAATCGTAAGTCAATACTTCCATTTCATATTTCTATAATCAATCCTGCTGAACATAAAAAGTAAACAAACCCGCAAAATCGGGTACAGTATTTCCCTAATACCCAACGTGGGAATTTGTGTCAATGCCACTATGCATTAACTATGTTCCTTAAGGATTTTTTTTAACAATAAAAAAAGCTTAAGAAATGGATATGGACTCGTGATGATTGTGATGCTACGTTGAGTGCATCACCTCTTATAAATGTCCTCTAACCACTTCTCATCATCTTGACTATCCTCATCCTCTATGGGTTCTTCTGTCTCCATGGGCACAGGGACTGGGACAGAAATCTCCTCGCTGGGTGGTGCCTTCACGTGAGATTTGAGTCCAAACTTCCTCTTCAGCAAATGGAACTGCTCTTTCACATAGTAGTAAAACTCATATTCATATTTCATGCGCTGGTATAGGACCTGCAGGGCATTCGGAGACGGAAACGATTTCTTAACGGTCACTGTCAGATTTCCAAGTTTTTTGTGTTCTGAAATAAAATCGCAGCAAAATAATGTTACATTTGCTCGTACAATTGTCTGCATTTTGGTAGCATTACATGTGTTTTACATGTTATAAACAACTTGAACTATTGATATCCATTCAAAAAACCATTATGCAGATTAAGTAAACATTATGTTTAAGTAAAACACATTATGCAACTCTTTTGTAAGTTACTAGTGTGCACCGTACCATAAATGTTTAATTGTTGCAGGTTATTCAAATAGTATTTATACTGCAGGCTCTATTTTTTTTATTTACTTACAAAGCAACACCACAGTCCGCAGACGGCATTACATGCTGACTAACATACCCGGGTTCTTATAGATGCTCATAACATCTTTGAAGTAATGAGGTAAGAATCTTTCCAACAAAAGCAAGACGTCTTCCAGCTCTTCTAAAATCCCGACAAGCAAGAAATTTTCATTCACATTCTGCTTTGCTCGTTCCAAGGCCCATTCCCCAGGGTCCCTACACAGAACACAACAAGCAATCAGCATTTCTACCAAACTATATAACTGAACCAGTTAGTAGCTATAAGTTCCCAGATTAAATGTTTTTTTTTGTATAGAATGCCCAACGACACTCATCTTGCATTTACTTTCGCCTTTAAAATAACAATCTAGAAAGTTCGCAATGACACAAACGTACCCATATTGATGGAGAAGAAAGAAGCTTGGGAAAAGGATTTTGTTTAAATTACACATTGATATAATGATTTCATTCACTAGATGAATTAATCTTAACGCATATTTTTTTGCCCCATAGTTGAGACCCTGTTATTATTTGTACCTATGATTAAGCCTCAAGTGAAGGTAAATTCATTAGACTGCTATGGACACAGCAAGTCCTTGTTTTCTACAATTTTCATAGCCGAATTACTAAATAGTCTGAATTTTGACAGCCCAGTTGCGTTTAATTGTAACTACAGGCAGCTAGAATGAACAGCGCCTGAATCTAGCATTGAGAGTGCTGGAAAGGGTGGAGTGCTCTGTGATGACACCGCGTGATGTCAAATTGTTAGCACACATCTTTCATTGTGAAATTTTGAAAAAACATCTAAAAGATTGAACAGATTTATTTCAAAGGCACACTAAGCATTTGGGATCAATATATTAGAAGATCAAATAAAAATAATAAATTGTGTGATTATTATTCAGGGGTCCAGAGAAATGATTCACCAAATCAAGACTCTCCATTCTAGTTTTGTCATACCCTTTCAACATATGTATTGCATACTCCATAAATGATTGCCACTATATATAAAAATAATTAATAATAATGTTACCGTTCTAGGAAAGAAACAATCAAGCTTACATATATAAAAGAGCATCTATTTTAAACTGACTAAACCATATTTCATCTCTGGGCCCCTGTGGTTTAATGCGTTCTCACGTCACAAGTCATGTACCTAAAGACAACAATGAGGGAACGTTTTGGGGATAACCCTATTAGACATGCAAATGTAAAAGAGCTGCTCTACTCCGTCAAACATAAAAATAAAACTTTTATTTTGCTAAATAGTTATAAAAAACAGAACACACTTGATACCCTGGATAAGGATAAATGTGGACCAAAGTCTAAAAGAGGTCTATTCACTAAAGGGAGAGTTGTGGTTTCATCTGCTTGACTTATACATTATGAATGGCCAAACCCAGTGATCTTCTTCTGCATGTTGAAACCACATCTCTCCTGAATAAACCCCCAAAATCACTACTTCTCAGGAAGAATAATAGAAAAGGTGTGGCATTGGGTTTGTGTTACAAGGTAGAAAATAGTTTATGTGCATAGGAAGGGTGGAAGGAGATTGGAGCTGTGAGGAAAACAAGCTGTAAATCAAATACTTATACTACACAGCAGTCGATAATACTTGGCTTTCCTTCTATCTTTCTTAACATATTATTTCAGATGTTCATTCATAATTTCGGCCTGTGATTTTGTTCTTTTGTCCTTAATATAGAAATACATTAGGTGCAATAGGATACCCCTTTCTTGCCTGTATCTAAACTGGAAGCCTTTTGACAGCATGAACCAATATTGAAGTGTTATCAAGTGTCAATACAGGGGTAGATGCTTTGTGGAGAGCAGTATAGCGGCTGAGCTCCGGGCAAGGTACAGGGCTAATAATACGTGTGATGACAGAGTGAGGATGTTTTAGTGTGAGTGCATATGTATGAGTGTGCGCGCCAGTGAGTATATTAGGTACTGGAAGGAGGCCAAGGGGGAGAAGGTGCCAACCGTCCTCTGATTGCAAATGATCAATGTATGCCTAACTATATAAGAACAGTGCAATACTTGACCTTAACCCCTTCGGCAGGCTAGTGTGCCAGTGGTGTGGATGGATTATGCAACAAAAGTCCTGGGAATGTGGCCATGTGACCTGCGCAGTAGCTTGCACTCTGTTGAGGACAAGCTCAGGCTTCAGAGGGTAAGTGAGTAGCATATATGGGTGTATGGGTGCGTATGTGTTTGTGTGAGTGCATGAATGTGTGAGCGTCTAGGTGTGCCTTTAAGTAACATTCAGATCTTATTTGACAACACTGTTGTAAGCTACAAAAAGTCTGGCTGTAATCAGGGGAAGATCAAGCGCTCTCCTGGGGCAATGCTGTTACCACTGTTACACAAGTTACACTATAGCAAGTAAGCAGCTGGTTGGGGCCCCATGCCATCTGGGACTATTGCCCCATTGTTATTTCACCCCTGATTCTAATAATTTTGTAACCTTATATCGCTGTGTAAAACATCAAAAAAGCAAAGCCGTAACACCCCTTCTGGCTGTATTTTCTCACAGAAAGGAAGTTGACAGGTCACATAATATATTAGTAATTAAGCAGAAAATATCCAAATAATATTGACAGCACTGCAAACAAATATACCTAACAGTCTTTATAACACTACATAGCCATTTTTTCCAAAACCCAGAAATACACTGAAAATATTATTTCGACTCTAATACTGAGCAGCCACAAAAACAGAATATTTCTTCAAATACGAACTCATCCAAAAGAGGTTGAAGTCGTTTAAAGCCCTCGTTTCATGTAAAGCAATCCCTACTTACAAAAAGCAGCTGAGCTGTGTGATTTCAAAGAGAGAGTAATAACAGCTACTGTGATGGTTACATGTATTAGAGTGCATGTGATTGCTGGAGTGTCTTTTTAATTTGCGTATGGTGCCACACTGAAACGTGTCAAATTAATACTTTTTCCTCTTGAATTAGTTGACGCTCAAACATTGGTTTTGCAGTTCTGAAACAACAAAAACGCACAGATATTTTCTATGTGAAAAACTGCAATGCAAACCGTGTTTATGTGATGAGGTCCCTTTATGTGATTTGTTATTAAGTAAGCATGCCAGCTTGCAATAGTAGATAGAATATCGAGGTACTGCACCACACCCCGAGGCGTGCCCTAATGAACCATCCAGCCTTGGCGGATGAGAATGGAAATCATTCTCTTTGATGAGAAGACTGAAGAAGTCTCACTGAATTAACTATGCATTACACAGGGCCAGCCAAGCTCCTACTGCAACAGAAGCTCACTTTGGTTGTCCCTTCAAAATTAAGAGTGAAGTCAAGGAGTTGACTTCACTCAACTCTCTCTTTAGTGAATAAACAAATCTGTATTCTCGCCACACAATCATAGATTATAATAAAATCAACAGGTGTGACCTTTTTTTGTACTAGAACTAACAATTTACCCTTTTTGCACAAACACACACACTTTGTGTGTTTTCATGTTGGTCTCCCATCAAGCACTAGGTGCCAGGTGAAAGTTCTGCATTGTTGTCTTGCATGGCTATTGTTAACAGCAGTTTATTAGATACCGCTATTAAAATGTGGCATTTTTGTATGATACAAACTATGCATATGTCACATGGCACTTGGTAAAGATGCCAGCCATAGAAATACATGTGTGTATTTTCACCTGCACTTTGGATGCTGTCCACAAAAATACGGTATGATGTAGAACAATCTTGGATTGGAACATTCTGCATAGTTTTGAAGAATGCACTCACTGATATCCTTTGAAACAAAAAGAAAAAAATAAGTTTAGTTACAAGACATACCACATCGCTTATCCTAACTTAGATGACAACAAGCAATATATCGAAAATGCATGGTAAAAAGCATGGATTCCAACCACAGGGAAACGGAATATAAGAAAATATTAGTTTTTTTGTGTGCACGTTTTTTTTACAAAGGTACATTTCTAGAAATCAATTACATTTTTTCTACTCCTTAAACCACAGTTATATGTCTTATATTTAATTAGAATTTTATACGCTGGTTAAAGAGTGCTATATTGTTTTATTGAGTATAGATTTTGCTCCTTGGGGCTCTGACCAAGCACGAAATGAACAAAAAAAGGCAGTGGAACTTGTGCTTGGGGTACATGCGATCGCTAGCTCTTCCACATCTTTGAACACAGCCACGTAAAATATACATTTTCATATTTAATTAATGTTAGTTTTGTTTGTCAAAAGTTCAGGATTGAACATTGGCGTGATCATCTTTGTCACTAAAATGATATTAAACTCGCATCATTGTGGGGCATATAATGGACATGTCAAAAGTGTGCTATGCAACATTTTTGTCTTCCAGCATTTTTAGAGTGTGAAATTAAATTTTCTCTACGTTGGCTCCATGTAAATATTTCTTTCCGATGATCTCTCTCATATTTCATCTAAGTAATACATGTAGAGAGTCTTTAGCAAATAATAATAGTATTTTTATTCGATAAGCCATCCAATATTTTGGTAACCTTCCTTTGGAGTTGCTTCAGAAGATCGATAGTCTTCTGAAGGTGAGATCTCCAGTTCTGTAAATAATACCCTAGGTAGAGCGAGATATACCATTTGTATCCACGTTTTGATGATTAAACACTGCCAACGTTGGTTTTGGATTTGTTTAACAAAGCTTATGAAATACTTGAAATGAGGACAACACATAATCTTAGATTAAAAATCCTATATTCTTTCAAAACACCACTAGGTGTCAGGAGGATACCAATGTTCATTTCTTCACATTTTCAAACTGGCAACTACGGAATATGCAGCATCTTTGATTATTATTATTATTATTTGCTTTTTATAACACCATATTGTCTGTAGAAACATCTGTGGTTGTTTTTTCAAATTAAAATATTGTTTAATCCTTCCTCTGTTTAGTCTGAAGAAAATATTTATTGGTGTTTTTTTTTTTCTTATCATAATGCTTCCGTTTGCACATTATGCCTGTCAGCATAAAATATTGTTATTCTAAAACAATGAATGCGATTTAATTTCCTGCCCATCATCATGCTCCTTCTTTGTGATTTATAAGAAATCCACAGTAATAGGTTTTTAAATTTTGTTTTGTAACTTTAGAAAGCTAGTGTAGTAATGCCAGCTTATTAACAGAAGGAAAAAGGCAAGGCAACTTTGCCCCAAAAAACAGCAGTAAGCAGGGCCGGACTGGGACTGAAAAGCAGCCCTGGAAAAATTTGGAGAGCAGCCCCATATAGTTTATCTCACGGTCGCGCTCTTATACC
>VKOC01000005.1:21022155-21071908 GCA_009364415.1 Spea multiplicata | reverse complement strand
TATGGTTAATGGGGTGTCTAGGGTTATTTTAGGGGCAGTTATGGTTGATGTGGTATTAAGGGTCAATTTAATACTAGTTATATGCTTTACACAAGATACTTTGAGGCATCCTTGGACATTTTCCCTTGTGTACCTACAGAAGGAGAAGAAGCTGATTAGCATCACAGATGCTAACGGAAAAAAAAAGTAAATGAGACAGGTGGTTCTGAAAGCAGAGAAAAAGTGGATGTACACAGAATTTATATAAGGTAGCCTACATAGGACAGTTTGTCAGAACATTTTGCGTAGATAATGAAATGCGGTGCATCTATTTCTATTTAGACTGAACAAAGCATCGCAGTTTATTTTTTGCAAACTGATTCAGCTTTGTTCCATGTAAGGCTTCTGGGAAGATGAAAAGGGCTAGTGGGCACACAGATTCAGGAACAACTTCTGCAGCATCGCTAGATCACAGAGAAAGGACAGACACAACTTGTTAGCCCCTAGCTATTTACCGTATGGGAGATTTGTTTGACTATTGGGCAACTGGCCTCTCTATTGTGCCACAGCGGGCAAGGTCTCCGTTTTTTATTGGTGAGGCTTTTGTAGACCTGTGTAGCATCTTCTCAATTTGAACTAATGAGAAGTGCAATGATATGGCCTCGTATCTCAGTGTCCGGGGGGTGCTGCTATGAGTCGGGTCTAGAACTGAGATCCCCATGAATATATACCACTGCTTTCAAGGTTTGGACAGAATTGTATGTTATACAATTACTGTTTTTTCTTTGTACTTTACCGATAAGTACAGATTTGCAATAAATAGTAAGTAGTCAATCTGTACAATTATTTCTGAACGATACATGAAATATGGGCTTTGTACAAGGAACTGAATGGCATTGCTGATTAACCGAGCAATGTCTGGAAAGGGGGGGAAGATGTAAGCGGTTTGGAATGTGAAAGCTAAGCACATCTATAACGGAGATTGCTGTACCCGCGGCCATGCTAACAGACAAAAAGCAGGCCTACATCTGATAAACAGTTCCACTGCTTCCACGTCACAGGGAGCAAAAACCAAAATTTTCAACTAATGTATTATTATATGCATGTGAATATTAGTGCACCTTAAAGGATACAGAGGGAAATGTTAACATGTGCATTACAAAAATGACTGTTTACTTAAAGAAATGTTTTCCTTATGATTAAAGCAAACCCCCAAACCACTAGATTACACCTTTCTCCAAATATTTTCAGATGAAAAAAATGTTTACGTAAAAACAAAAATGTCCAAGGTCTCAAGAAGTCTGGATGCAGTGTTTTAGCGTGCTTAACGGCTCCGAGAATACGTGCATGAAAGTTGCACACACACGTTCTAGCGTATTAACCCTTTGTGTGATAGGATGAGCCATATTGGCAGGGATGCAATTAAATTGAGCTGACCTGTTATTCTGTTATCCAACATTTCTGACAATGCATTTTAAATACATGTATATATATATATGTATAATATATATTATATATGTGTGTGTAAATAAATATAATAATATTATATATATATATAAAATAAAATGCTATGTGACCACTGATTAATGACCCTTTTTGGTCACTAATCATTGATCGATCATACGATCAATTGCCAGCGACCCAATCTGATCATCATCCCTGTCACTAACTATACAGTACTGTAGCCTAACATCTAACCGTACCTATTACTATCAGCTAATGGGACGCTACAAAAAGCATAAGTTGTTTGTTATTTCTCATATCTTCTACAAAAGCTAGTGAGACAACCTGCTAAATAGATTCTAATATTTGTTCTGAGTTTAGAAAAATCCAATGTTTCTATGTTTTTTTTTTATTTGCAAGCTATAGGGCAATAAGTTTAGCATATTACTATACTGACCTCTTTGAAGCCGGTCAGTTAAATTTACAGCCTTCAAACAATATATATTTGAAAACTAGACACCCGAGGGCAGGGGTGTCCAACCTGCGGGCTGCTGCAGGACTACATCTCCCATACGCCTCAACTAGCCCCTTAGCTGACAGCAATATGGGAAATGTAGTCCTGCAGCAGCTGGAGGGCCGCTGGTTAGGCACCCCTGCCCTAGGGTGTAGCATTTTAACTCTTTCTATGCACTAATTCTACTACAGTGATATTTTCGCCACACATTCTAATTCAGATATGAATTTACAGCTCATAGTATAAGTTTTTGTCAAGCAACACACCTGAGTACAGTGTTTAGCAACATCTCCTGAGTACAGTGATGCCACCCATGCTTGGGTTTCTTAAGTTGTTTGGGGAGAGGGTAAAAGCCCACATTTGCGATGAGTTCCCCCCCCCCCCACATTCTATTTTAGCCCCTGATAAATGTCACTGCCAAACACCACCACAAAAAGTATCACGCAACATCTCCTTAGTACAGTGGTACCACCCATGCACAAGTTTGTCGGGTTTTTGGGGGGTAATAGGCCACATTTGGGCATTCACAATTCAGTTTTCCAACTTGGAATTTTGACATGTTGAAAATTCTGCCCCCATGTCCTATTTGAGAACACAGCCAATTCAGTTTAGCCCATCAACCCATGCATTTTTGAAAACTTGACACCCAAAAGGTATTTCAAATGCTGTTAACCTTTACAAGCACAAGTTTTACAACCAGCCTTTGTGAAAATTTGTGGTAGTATTTTTTTTTTTTTTTTTTTTTTTTACACAGATTGCAATGAACAGTAGGTATGAATTTGCAGCCCTTGGTATATGCCACAACCAAACACCTCAACAGCACAGTGATGCCACACATACATAGGTTTGCTGAGTTGTTAGGCAGCTGAAAGGCCAAATTTGGGAGGTGTGCCTTTTTTGGGGGAATTTTAAGATCTGGTCATGTCCTATTTGAAACAGTTTTGAACCGCTTTGATTTACCCCATCAAATCATACATTTTTGAAAGCTAGACACTGGGTTTGGGTTTTTGGTGTCCCTGAATACCAGGAACATTGTTTAAGCCAGCTTCTGCTCAACATGCGGCTGGTACCAAATTGCATATTTCTCACTTTAACGCTTCGTAGAGAGACGGGCCCCTGCTGCATATTTTGATGTTGCTCAATGCCTCAACATCGAGGTATTACAGCAACATAGTTTGGAAAAGGAAAGTGATCACTTTCTACACTCTTTTAAAACGCATGATGTGACAGACTGCCAAAATAAATGAAAATACCAGGTGTATGAGGCATTTCCAGAATCACGACAACTGCCCGAATAATTTGTGGGGGTGCACTAAATGAGTTAATGGACAATCACAGTTGAATGAAGTCATAGCAAACACACAAACCGTTCTTCTCCTTTAGCGCAAACATGGTTAAAAAAAAATCCTGGTCCTGAATGCATGCGATAGCTGAAACGTCCCTTTAAATTGGTGCTCCCCTTGAAAATGCATGTGGGGTTACTGCAGAATCCCCCCATATGCATTCGCCCTTCCCCTTGCCATTTTTTATGTGCGTGAACAGAAAGTACTCCTATTCATGGCATCGGAGCACTTGCCTGCCATCGACCGACCGTATCGATTTTGTTTATTTTCATATAATTTTATAGTAGTGTTTGGCAGGTTCTGCATACATCTATAGTTATTCATTATTTTAACATTAAAATTCAAGAGCTGAGGTTAATAAAGGCATCAGAAAAAAAAAATACACATATATAGTACAGAACCTTTGGCGCAGTCTGTAAAACTTTAGGAATGCTGACCGCACTTTTATATTCACCAAGATACCCTCGTGTACAACACAAGTAAAGTCAACCATGCACGTTTTAGCATTACTTTATTCCAAAAAAATGCATTCAATGACAAACTGCGCTGTTTTAAAAATAACCATAATTTATTATGGGTTCTATAGAAAGGACAGTTGGAGGGTGACAAATTAAGCAGCAAAACAAACAAAAAAAAATAGACAGCAATGCATTAGTTCTTTGCAGTTTGTATGAGCAGAGAATAAAACCTGCTCTGTTATGTCAGCATTTCGTATTTCAATGTAAAATTACATAAGCAAGTAGTTCTTTACAAATTTCATTTTCCTGGTTTCCCAAAGGTCAATTCATTTGATGATCCGTGGCACTTCGACCAAGTTACAAATTACAGGAAATTCAGCCACCATAGGTGCAGATGTATAATATTCTGCGCAGGGCAAGTCCTCAGACGGCTTCTTTAGAAATGGAGTCACGAGGTTTGTTGAGATCAACCCTCACCCCCTTTTCACCTACAAAGAAAAAGGTAGCATTAGTGGAAAACTTGGACTACTGTCAAACAAATAGTGATGGGAAACTTGGTAATGAATGGGAATGGGGAATTTTGCATCAGTCATTGTTATATAGGTGTATGGTAACAAGTAGTATGTGCTATTAAAACAGGAATTTACAAATTAGTATCTTCCATTTTCAAAATTTTTATGTGAACCTCTGAATTAAAAACCTGAAGTTTATATTTTTGTAAAGTCATAAGCTGTCAAACTCAGAAGTCTCATTGTCCTTGTCATGATTAACTCATATGATGTAGTGGATGCATGGAAGGGAAATCCAACAGAGGGGGTTAACCCATTGAATGCTAACACAAAGGAACTAAACCGCTTTAAATCAGTTTCTTTGTACATGTCCTCTGTATCTGTTCCGGCTAGAAGTGTCATCTTCTAGTGTCATCTCCTGTGGAGATTCATGGCCCAAGTGATAAGGATCCTGAGTTATAGAGAGGGGTTGCCATCACCTTTACCCCACCATAACTTATTGGCAGATCAAAGATGGGACCCAATTCTTGGGGATGGTGTCATATAATCAGTCATGTGGTCAGAGGGGTGTTTTCTTGCAAAAGAGTCTGATTTAGGGGCAATGCAGCAGCCTCAAAGCAGAACTCCATGATATACTCTGATCGGAAGAACATCATAAGAAACCATCTGGACTTAAGGAGTTCCCACAGGCCGACTTATTGGAGAAACTCGTGAGTGAGGGTCCTGTGTTTAAGTCCCATTGATTTTAAGAACTGTTTGCTGTTTTGTTTTTCTTTTGTATGTCTTGTTTTTTTTGTAATTGTGGCACTATGTAGCATTTGTCTTTTTGTTATTAAAATATTCATAATCCAAATCTGTCTTTGGGCTCTAGTATTGATATCCACAAACCCTGAGAGGATAACACGTTACCATATTGTTATCTAATTTCTAGAGGATATATATATATAAATATATATATATATATCTCAACATATAATCAACAAAACGCATCAAGCGGATCTAGACATTTAAAGTGTGCTTTAAAATTTTTACTTCTAAAAAGTGTACATTTCCATTAACACTACTCTCTTAATCGCCAATATGAAAGATAAAAACTTTGGGAAATGTGAAAATATATGAAACATATAAAAGAAATGGAACCTAAATGATACATTTCAAAATATGTATACCTGTTGTAAGGTATTTTTCTTTTGCTCTTGCCCTTTCATCTGCATCAAAATACCACACCGTTATTGCGTACCTAAAGAAAAATAAAAACGTTTTAATTCTGATTAATTACATAGTAGGCTATGACTATGTTGTGAAATTTCAGAGAACTGAAACATGTCAGAGCCTTATAACCAGCATAGTAGATCTTAACACTACATAACTTTAGATTAAAACAAATATGTATTTTACGTTTGTCACAATATGCCACAGGGTAAACTAAACACTGCTCTTCGAAGACTCTACCTGCATCAGCTTAGAATACACACAGACGAGTATAAAGGAGTATTCAGGTAGATAGAAGCAGCTCTCCCGCACTTCTCAACCTCGAAATCACGGAATGCTCACCACTGCAAAGGCTAGCTCAACAAGAGCTCTAGTGCCACCTCCTGGCTTCTCCAGGTCTATACGACATCTGCCTAGCGCTTTTGGATACAGTATATACCATAAGTAAAAATAATTAATGGCTCGATTATAAGACGACCCCCCAAAAGCTGAATATTAATTAGGAAGAAAAGAAAAAGCCTGAATATAAGACGACCCTATAGGAAAAAAGTTTTACCAGTAAATGTTAATTCATGTAAACTATATAAACTTTTTTTTTTAATAAAAGCTATGATTGAGAAAAAATATTTTGTTTTTAATTCCTTTTATTTTCCAACCTGCCCCCCAGTTATGTACATCTGCCCCCAGGCTTACCACTCTGCTCCATAAATGCCTTAAACCCCCTATATGCCACTGTGCCCCATGATATGCCTTTTAACCCTCTAAATGCCACTGTACCCCATGATATGCCTTTTGACCCCCTATGTGTCACTCCGCCTCCAGAAATACCTTATACCCCCATATGCCACTCTGGCATTTAAGGGGTTAAAAGGCATATTATGGGACAGAGTGGCATATAGGGAGGTATAATGCATTTCTGGAGGCAGAGTGGAATATAGGGAGGTATAAGGCATTTCTGGAGGCAGAGTGGCATTAAGGGGGTTAAAAGGAATTTCATAGAGCACTCTATGCTCTACCGCACCTCCTTCCGGTCTACACGCTGCCGTGGCTACACACCGGTGAGTTGGGGGTTGGGGTGGTTTGGGGAGGGGAGACAGGAGGATCCAGGTCCCCTGCAGCACTGCAGGGGATCTGGATCTTAGTCTCATAGTCAGACCTATTTGAGGTCTGATAAGACGACCCCGATTATAAGACGAGGGGTATTTTTCAGAGCATTTGCTCTGAAAAAAAACCTTGTCTTATAATAAAGCAAATACAGTAGTATTTGATCATTTATGGTCACTGCAAGACAAACCAGCAGGAGGACTCTGTAAATTACTTGACAAACCTGGAAGGCAGGGATCTATACAGAACAATAACAGGTTCCGAATCAGGTCTTCCTTGCTTCTAAATTAATTTATAAAGTGCACGCCGCAAAGTGATTTTAAGGCAGCTATTTGAGTACCAGTAATTAGTGGCTTATTTATGACACACAAATTATATCTCGCCCAATAATCACACAACTTTCACTATACACATTGTGTCCTAGGGGAAAACCACATGTCATCATATGCATTCTGCAGAATCCTTTTATACGAATCTGCCCCTTTCCTAACTGCTGTGCAGAAGAGATATCTGGCTGAACACATTTCCACGCACATGCCAATCAGCTACAGCACTGGATCGGGAAACACTACAGGTTGGGGCAGTGATGCATTTACCTTTTGGGCTGCTCTTGTCCCAAGTACAATAAAAGGCTCTGTGTGCCTTTAAGAAATGGATTGCTGGGGTATGATGTCATATTCTAGTGCCCTTTTAGTCTATGGAGTTATGCCTCCATAGTGTAAATAGGCTGATGGGGGGGGATCAAAGATCACCCTTATAACTGGCCAACAGTGCAGCGGGACCTTGCAGAGCTTGACCACCCTAGAGGGTGATCCCCAGTTTCATACCAGTGGGACTGCTGCCACCTGAACATGCCACCCTAGGCCAGGAGACATCAGTAGGGTCAGGGTCTTTTTAGACACTTGACTTCAAAGCAGGTGCTTTCTTGACGCTGACTGGCAAGAATTGTCAGACTACAGAGTAGGGAAACTGCTGCAGTTCTTGACAGAGTATGTTTTGGAAAAACGCATTGCAAAGTACTTCAATATGAATTTTTCTGTAGCTGGGGTGTCAGGGAAATCAAACTGAACAACATGAATAAAACTAGCAGATATGCTCATGTTTGTCCAAGAAGGTTAATTTCTCGTTACCAAATCATTTCCCCAGTTTACCTTGTAGCAAAGGCTGGCTGAACTTCATGAGGATTGCGCCGGTCTGACCAGAAAAACAACAGTCTATCAAATTTTGGCTCAATATCCGCAAACTGGGCTTTACCTTCGGGAAAAATTCTAAGCACGCCTCCATTAACCTGCAAAGTCAAATGGTATATATTAATACGGTACACAAAATTCACTTTATATAGTTGGGCTTTAAATTGGGACAAAACGTCTCCTAGTTCAAACAAAGCGGAAGAATACAAAATATAGTCTGTCAGAGACACTGAACTGTCCTTTTAGGATCTTTATGGGCTCCGGCTGGTTCTGGCTTATGACGTGGAACCTGCGCCATGTTTATACGCAAGTTTTATTCTAGATGTTATAATGCGTTTTATTTACTGCTTTTGTTAAATCCCAAATAAACAACCACACTTTGTTTTCTATCCAAAAGTTGTGTCTATTTAGTTTTATTATTAATAACGTTTATTCATTGATTGTGCTCCCAGCAACACAAATGCGTTGCATAAGTATGAGTCACGTTTGGAACGATAAAACCAATCTGATTATAGTAAACTCAGATCACAACCAATGCCGATGTTATAGTTCTCAGTTCTATAATACAAGTGCGTAAGATGAAATAAGTGTCAGCCCAACTTTTCACAGGTATACAGTAAAACTGAATAGGATAAAGTTATATTTGTGTTACCTTGGCATCCCAGTCTTTATTAAGATAGTATATGCAAGTGACACATCTTCCATCTCCATTGGGATTATCGACATGCCTCACATATCCCGTTCCTTTTCCTGGGTAACACGCTACCATCGCCTGGAAGCAAAATGAAAGAATTACAAACAGAATAACTACTCCGAGAAGAAACTAAGTGTACATTTTTTACGTTGATAGCTCCAAAAAATTTTATTACGTTAAACTGTTCAACATGTAGGAAAGAGAGACAGAAAGCCCAGTTTGTTTTGGGGACCTCCTGTTTCGGTTTTGAATTTTATCTATTCCAATTCAAACATAGATCCAAAATCTGTGTTAACTGCCTTAAAAAAAAAAAAGTATGTAACAATTTATATAACACATGCTCCTTCCGAAATTCAAAAATCACAAAGGAGCCAAAAACACACCTTAATTTTAGTTTGGTAAAAGGTTACAGAAGCGCCTTCAGCATACAGTGTCACGGGTCAATAAATGGTTGCCAACTCCTTGCCCATGTATTTAAGTAGGCAGAAAGGATGACTTGTTTATTGTAATTATCTATGTATAAGATAATCCTGTTATACCAAAATGGAAAATCACAGGCAAACAAAAAAACTCACGAGGGCCCGACCAAATAATAGATTACTTTTACTAGAAACAATAGCGATCCGCGTTATTTCAGAAATCTCACACTGGGAATGATTAACGCGACGTTCCTTCAAGTAGATCATGGATTTGGCAAGAGTTACACGGCCATTGTGCAAACCAACAAGTAAAAGTTTTAATAGGAATTCCTTCATGACAAAAGGTACAGTTAGGCCTCAGCAGATATTTTTCTCGATAATCTTTGTTACTCAAACGGCTCTTCTGGGTTTTTGTTTTATTTGGCCCAAATTAATGTTAGAAAACACGCATTTCCATAACCTTTTTGCACCTTTGGTGCTTTTGGAGGGCTGCGTTCCATCATTCTGACTGAGGGCCAAGTCCATTAGTCCATTTTTTTTTTTAATTCAAGAAATGCATATTCATTGTTTTTACTGCATTTATTACATACTAATCAAGATGTGAGGCTGTGACATTAGCAGGGATCCGCCATTTTTTTTTCTGACAGCATATTGCCTCATTTTTTTTTACTTTACAGCATAGGTTACCATGGTAGCAAGCAAATATATAAAGCTGTCTGCAGCGAAAATATTTTCTTTTACAGACTTGGACAAGCTGACAATTGGTTGTCCCCACCGTGCATTTAAGTATAAATGCGAGGCTTTCCTCTAACGCTATCTCACATGCACGGTTAAACACGCACAAGACTTTTGCAATAAAGACAGTAAGATGGCTGTCAATCTGCAGCCTTCCTCGCACCACTAGAGAAATGAAGTCATTTTTTATGATCGATGCTAGCGAGGAAAGCGTTAAATGCTGCTGAGAGCATGACTCTACTTTACTGAAAGCATAGAAGATACCTGGAAAACTCTGTCACTGGAACCAGCAAAGGAACTCCGGAAAGTTAACATCCTAAAATAAAACGCATTCCTTCCAGTGCCACTCTTGCAGCAAGGGGCGATCATGGGTCGGTTGGGTAAGCCAATCACGTGTCAGTCTACGTGTGTAATATATATAATATATATATATGCGTGTCAGATTTCTAATTATGAAAACCAACATTAATGAGGAATTCGTAGCTATGGCTCACATATACATTCACTTTGGCAAATGTGAATGAAACATATTGAATAAACGGCCACTTGGAGCAATAACACAAACTGCACGTCCGGAAGAGCCTGTAGCCCGTCAGATCGAATCACACAGTGGCAGATTAACGCTGTCACATGTCATCGTCATGTACAAATTTGACGCTGTGCAAAGCACATGACAGGGATGAAAAGGCAACACAGTTGTAAAGCTGCACAATTGCCTAAGCTCTGAATGCCACTGCAGGGCATGGGATAAGATAAAAATGTGCTGATCCCCTCAGAGCTCAATGTTAACAAAGGCTTTCCAATCACACCCATACCCATCCATACTCCCAGAAGCAGGAGAAATACACACACACACGTGATTAAAGAGGAAATAGAAAGCATTAAGTTGGCAAATGTATACTATTTATGAGCATTTAGCAAAAGCATTAAGCCATTTCTCATTTACTTTAATGTTTCGTGAGAGTACTCTCCTACCCATGAATGTTTGAATGAGTACGCGTGATTGAGGGAATGAATTTGTGAATGAATGAATGTGTGTGTGTGTGATATGATAACATGTTTAAGTGCTGGAACCTAGGCATGATGGGACTGTGATTGCTACTAGCTGTGCAAAGCACGTGACAGGGATGAAAAGGCAACACAGTTGTAAAGCTGCACAATTGCCTAAGCTCTGAATGCCACTGCAGGGCATGGGATAAGATAAAAATGTGCTGATCCCCTCAGAGCTCAATGTTAACAAAGGCTTTCCAATCACACCCATACCCATCCATACTCCCAGAAGCAGGAGAAATACACACACACACGTGATTAAAGAGGAAATAGTATACATTTGCCAACTTAATGCTTTCTATTTATGAGCATTTAGCAAAAGCATTAAGCCATTTCTCATTTACTTTAATGTTTCGTGAGAGTACTCTCCTACCCATGAATGTTTGAATGAGTACGCGTGATTGAGGGAATGAATTTGTGAATGAATGAATGTGTGTGTGTGTGATATGATAACATGTTTAAGTGCTGGAACCTAGGCACGATGGGATTGCTGTTAGCAATCACACTCCTATCATGCCAAGTCAGCCAGTACATGCTGAAACCTGGCTAGCTGCCCTGCTTGTGTATTGATGCTGGAAGCAGTATGGAGTCTGCACATACAGCCACCCTGTACCAGCATGTATTGGCTGACTTGGCATGATAGGAATGTGATTGCTAGTAGCAATCACAGTCCCATCATGCCTAGGTTCCAGCATTTACTGGTTGCCTGGGTATAAAAGGAGTGTGATTGCTGTTAGCTATATATATATATATATTATATTAACATTATTAACATTTTTGTACAATTTGGTGTGCAAACTTACTTTTATTAAACTGTGGGATTTTTATTATCTTTTAAAGGTGGGGGGTCGTTTTCGGCTAAGTGAACCCTGAATTTTCAGTTTTGGTCCAGAATTTTCATTTCGGTGTATCCCTAGGATGAATAGAACTATTTCACTTTTACTTATCCAGAATCCTGAAATTTGTAGTCACAAAAGCTTCTAGGCCCAGAAATCACTGAGAGGAAATGTAAAGGTTTTGTGTCATTTACTTTATTTTAATCTGCATATTTTACTAAAGGCCATATTTTCTCACAGTGAAAAATGAGTGCGGCCCTCGCACGTACACAATTCTGAGGAAGTGGCCCACTGCAGAAAAAACGTGGACACCCCTGGTTTATATGATTGGCTCGAACCAGTTTCCGCTACCTTCTCGGTTTTAACGTCATTATGCTTGACAAAAGGGTTGAGGGTTTCAAGGTTGAATCTATAAATGTTGTCCTCCCGTACAACGTGCAGGAAGAAAGAACAAGCGGGCCATTGTGTCTTCAGAGAACTCCGATAATGCACTTTTTATAACTGTATTCCTGTAACGAGCCTGTGGCCTAACATTGAAGATAGCGTGACGTCCATTAGTTTAAGATGAACGTTAACTACACAGACATGGTGGGCTGTGATACAGAATATAGAGAATATAGTTGAAGGCCTAGTGGAAGCAAGAAGTGGATAACAACAACAGATTGTGAGATGAAGAGGGCCAACGTGTGACAGGCAGGAAAAGTAGTAGTGGATAAAAGCAGTGCACTCTGGAGGAATAGGACTTGAAGACCAAGCTACAGTGTGACTATGTCAAACAAAAGCCATCGTTATGGTTCATGATTGGCTTTACAAGAAACATGATGGGTGCATGAACATCTATATCCGGTCCTTAATGCTTTCTTCTGCCTCTGCTCGGCTTTCAGATGTGTCTGCTGTATTCTATATGTGGCAAACATATATAAGTAATACATACTCAAAGCTTTATCTTAAATACAGGTTGTTTTTACTCACCTTCCACTTTAACACGAGTACTCACCTATTTGCGATCCTCTGGAACACCTCAGGTTCAGGAGACAAGGAGAGAAGGCTGAAGCGATTTTGATGCACACAAGGTATCATGCAAAGTCACCGAGAAAATATTGGACGCCATAAATTTTTTGTATCATGGGGCATATTCGCTAAAAGAAGAGTTGTGTTTAAAGGAGCAACTACAGTGAACTTATTTTGTAGGATGAACATGGCTGGCACTGTATGATGTATAGATAAGTCAAGTTTTGCTAACCATTTAGTGATGCCTTACGCAGGGCTAGCTAAGCCCTTCTTGCTGGAGAAGCTTGTCCAGGTTGGCCATCATGGTAACTAGAGGAGTAGGATAGTTAAGACCACAATTTCCCTGCAAATTCTTCTGACAACTCTCCCTTTAGTGAATAAACCCCAATGTGCTTTCACTGCAGCCGTACACACAAAGCACAGCACGGGTCCTTGAAAAGCAGCATGGACACAAATGATGAGGAAGTCCCTCGGGCACTAGGTGTTTATGAGGTCCATGGGGTTACTGCCATGTGTACCAAGAGGCAACCAGCTGTAAATAGCATAGTAATTATGGCCTATGGCCTTGGTTATTCCAATATATACCGGTAACATGTATGATTGACAAGCACATGTTCAAGGAGTAGAGCTTCTTGACATCTGCCTAAGCAGCACATCTGGAGTGTCAACATACAGAGCACCTGGTACCCTCAAACTGTCAACGGGCTGAAGACATAGAATTCGCCAGCATACAATATGTCCTTATTTTACATATATGCATAATCACACACTATATATATATACCTTCGTCCTGCCGTTGATCCTGAAGCTGTCCAGCTTGCCATTGCAGTGCCGGATGAGATCGTCCATGCTGCTCATGAGCTCCCGTATCGCGCTGCAGCCGGCCTCCTTCCCCTCCACCCAGGTGATCTGATCGCCGCGGATGTCCCGGGTCGAGTCGCTCTTCTGGTTGACGAGCTGCCCGTCGGTAAAGCGGCCGGTCTTGTGCAGGGCTTTCACCTCGGACACGATCCTCTCCCCCAGCTCGTGGCCCAGGAAGTCGTCCAGCACACAGATGCCATGCTTGCTCATGCACGGAGCGATGTACTCCTGCGCCAGCTTCTGCAGCAGCGGCTTCGTCTGCCCATTCGGCCGCCCGACTCCCTCTCTCCTCCTCGCCGTGCTGCTCCCCCCTGCCTCCCCGGAGGTCTGCGTGTAATCCTCTTCCTTGATGGCCCTCAGCGTGGCCCCTTCGACCACCAGCTCCATCTGCCCGCCACCCCCCGCACTTTTAGCCTCCGCGGCCGGGGCTTGTCTGGGGGACGAGCTGAGTCCGGCGTCTGGGGCATCTTGTGCCGGGGCTGAGGGCGCAGGAGGCGGCTGCTGCGCCGGCTCCTTTTGCAGGGAAGTGCCGGTGTTTGCCCCCGGGGGAGTTGCCGGGCTCCCCTTGCACACCAGTTTGTGCTTCTTCCAGTCCTGCCGCTGATGCTCTTTGCTGCAGTAGAAGGAGCTCCGGCAGCGGCCGCACAGCAGCAGGTTCTCCATCTTCCCGCACAACTCGCAGTACTGCCGGTCACGGTCACACGGACAGCTGCCTTTACAACCCTCGCTATTCCCACCGGCCATGATGACCACTCTATGCCACCCCCTCTAGATGACAAGCAAAATAACGCAAATCAGTTTGTCCTTTGTGCCCACAATGTGCCGAACTCAGGCGGACACAGACATTACCCTACACAACGCCCCATTATCGATAACATCTGACTCGTAATGTTCGGGCTGTCACACCTACAATCCAAGCTAGGAGATGGGCTCCGGCCATTTCCACTTCTAATTAGGCATCGCAAAATGAAGTCAAGGGCAGATCACACACTGGGGTGCAGGACCAGCGAACGGGTTCTGGAGAATAACTAAGTCAGAGGCCAAACTGCATGCACACACTCAGGGAGTGACGGCCGGGCCTCTTTCTGGGTGCATTTCCTGTTGAGTGGCCGGGAAGTATCATGTGACATGTCTGCCCTGCAGGGGTTTATGGGAGATGTAGTGCTGCACGCCGTGTTACACAACCAAGTAGGCAGCGCTATCTAGGCTGGATTGTAGACTTTTACCGCATTCACATATAAATGGTTCCAATCAATAATGCAAATGATAGCTGAGTGCCCCCTTTACATTTTCGTGTGGTCCTGGGGGGATTCTGCAGAATCTACCATTCAGCTCCAACCCCAACGGCCAGACACATTGAGAAAGGGTCGGCTTTTGCCCTGAAACATTTGCACAATTTGCAATATGGCAAATAAAAGTTTTATCCGATAACAGGGGTGGGGGTCTAACAAAAGCCCTGTGCGCGGGGGCCAAACCGGCTCCTGATGATTCTTTCCACAGTTACTCGGTGCTGGTCCGCCGAGGGGGTAGGTAGTTGACTTTCAGGTTGATGATACCTACAAGGACATTTAAAATGCCGAATTTGTCAGTAAGGCTACGTTGGACACTGGAGTCCGAGAAACGCAATTAAAAGAATAACATTTATTTTATTTATGGCCAGGAATTTTGTTTTTGTGTTGTCCAGGTGGCCGCACTTGCCAGCGCGGCAATGAACTACACCATATGCGGTGAGTTGGTGATCTGGGCTAAGGTGGAAAATGACCCCTTTGTTCGTTCATTATGCATCGTGAAGAGATAACACTAACACGTTTCCTAAGTAAGAAGGACCAAGTTGTGTCTCCATAATGCAGAGTAAATGTGCCGAGATGACGTTTTTGTCAAATGCTAATGTTTAGAGATTATGATATAAGTGTTATATATCCAGAGGAAGAGCTTTCTAAATAAGCTGACACTGATGCTTTGAAAGAGTAATTTAATAGCCTGTCACAATGGTTATTGTGTTTTATTAATGGCGGAAACCAATGTTACATTGTGTCTGCCTGCTACTACAACAAAAATGGTCAAAAGATAGATTTATCAGCATGCTGGCAGCTTATCTATTGAAGAAAAATCTTTTGTTTCCTACTACAATGCAAGCGTCACAGGCAATGGCCATCAGCTTCGACCCCTGATCAGGTTACCTACCCTGTCAAGAAGATAAGAGAAACTAACACACACCATACACCCAAGCTTACTTGTGTGGCTTCACGTCTCCTTGCATGTGTTACGTGACCCCACTCAAGCCTACCTCCCATGGCAGGTCGATCCAGTGTGAAATCCCTCAAGTTGGGCTGACCCTTTCTTGTAGAAAAAGGCCCTGCATGAACAATTCGGACCAGTCCCACAACTGCCTCTGGGCCAGCATTCCCCTTCTTTTCTGTAGGATCAGATACAAATCATGAGACTCATCCATAGCGATTTCCTGTTGCTGACACTTTTGGAAAAACCTGGTAGAAAAGCATTAAAACATAAACACAAACATATCCACAAAAGCCAAGGATGTAACTTCTGGCACATGATTTTCTATAACTTTTCATTGTGTTTATAGAATAACATTAAACTGCGAAAGTGTGATAGAGCAGGTATTCTATGTCACAGCCATAGATTGTCCATTCACAGGTCACTGTTACATACGCTGCGGATGTGAGCTTCAGATGTCTTTTTGTTGACAGAATGCATCTACTACACTTTTGTTTCCATGCCTGCTGACCACAAATGGCCGTCATGGGCATATTCCATTCACTAATGCTATTTTGCAAACAGTATATTATTTCACCCATAGTATCCAGGGGTTCATACTCCTGAGGATGTTCTGTCAGCCCCCTGACCCTAAACAGAAGTTCTGGGTTTGCTCTTTATGTTCATCGTTGCTCCTCTATGTCTACTAGAAAGTGGCCAGTATGATGAAACACTATCATGGTGGATCAAGGTCTCCATTGGTAAGATGTCTTTTTTTAAAAACATATTTTGTATTATAATACACATACTGCACTGGAAAACCAGTATTTTCTACAAAATTCACTTCTGACAAAATCAAACTGAGAACACCATAGCGTGGAAGGTCAAATCTGTCAGCTGATGAGAATCTTAAACGATCAAATTATGCACTACAGACCCAGAACTCCTAATTGAAAACAAGTAAATAATGTTCATGTGTTACTGATCTAAATATAGAAAAATCTGATTAGGTGTATTACCACTATGTCATGCAGACCTGTAATACACGCTAAATTAAATTTGCTTGTTTAATAACAGGGCCTCTGGAATTCTACAGCACTTCAGGGCAGCTTTCTGTAGTGACAAAAACAGGATATTGACGCAAACACTCTGATTAATGATTGTTAAACAATAAAAGTATACGATGAAACAAAATACTTGTTTTTGGATTGTTATGTGTAAAAAGCAACAACGTATAGGACCTAATGGGCATTAGGAACCTCGGCTGTATGTAGTCTTCAGTCCTGTCCATCTCATCATTTATCAGTAAGCCAAGTCTCTCCTCATGTTTACTTATCTTTGTCCAAGTAAAGACGTTACTACCTGCTAAGGATGTGTCCTTTTTCAGGGTCATGATTTTCACCGGTATATGAGAATACAGATAAGGTTCTGAGCGTATTTGGTTTACTCTGAAAAACTAAATGGGAACTTACCTGGCTGATATTTCTAGGCCTGACCAATGGACGGGTACTTATTGTGTATCTTCCCCTGAGTACTTTCTATATGTACCATCCTTCAGGCTGATCCTGAAAGACTATGGTCCAAACTACCTTTTTTGGCCCAGTCTCAGAGTAACGCATCGCTTCCCCAGGAGCACTGGTCAGTTTTTTCAATCTCCAGGTAGGGGAGCAGCATTTGGTCACATACCCTCCCTCACCCTGCATTAAAGTGTAACTGGGGCTAGCCACAACCTTAGACTTGCCCCTGAAAAAAGCCAGACACCTGGAGGAGCAGGTGCTTTGGGTAGCCAACTCTTGGGAGTAAACATTCAGCTTCGAGTAAACATGCTGGACAGAACTAATAGTCAAATATCTAAATGGCATACATGGAAATCAGAAAAGATTTTGTATGAATCTTTGCAGAAAAATACAGTTTTCTCCTTAGAAATGCCTTAAAAACCAGCCGTTAATAGGTCACAATGACACATAGTCTCAGTACACCACTGTGCTCAGACGTACCTCCTAAAACATAAGTCTCCATCTATGGACATTTGAAATGTTGGGTGGTATACATTGAAATATTTTGTTGGGTACAATCAGTAGCATTCAACCAGATAGATCTCCCAACCTATGTTGGTCAGTACAACACTTCTTTAGGTTGGTTGTCTTATAAAAGGAAAAAAAGGAAAGTAAGAAGGACCTTCTGTAATAAAATAAATAGCAGGAAAGATGACAAACCTTGCAAGAACCACAAACCTATGGAAACAATTATATAGCTGGTATGTTTCTGGCGGCCAAACAGATGATTTTGTCCACCTTTGAAAATGAAGGGAAAGTGTTCTTGCTTCTGAGGTTGTGCCAACTCATATGCCATGAGAGTCCTGATACAGATGGCACGTGACCACTCTTGACATCATGACACATGCAATGATTTAAGAAACGTATGCACTGTGATATCAGTTGGTGGAAACTGACTCGAATAGTATGTGTGGACCTAACTTGAAGCAGAAAATGTGGTCACCCAGATGGATTGAATGCTACTGCTTAGGACTACCTCTGGGACAGAGGGGTAGGTCTATTTGCTCCGTTTGCCCACTAAGAATCAATTTGATCAATTGTCCCTTAAACACAGTCTACCAAACTTTCCCTTAACAAAGATGGCGGCTTTATTTGACTTTATTCTAGCTCCGCCTACCATGTTGACAGGAAGCTGTGAGGGTATGACAACAGCCCCACTTGCGTGTGTTGTCTGCTTTCTTAGACCGGTTCCTCCTGGTATTATAGGATATAGTAGTCATGGCAGAGATCGGGGGTGGCAGTTTGGTACATCGGCTCCGAACGAAGTTAGAGTCAAGCAGCTTTCAGTCCGATCAGTACGTGAAGCAGCTCTCCCAGCAGTCAGACGGGGACAGAGACCTGCAAGAGCACCGGCAACGGATCCAAAGCCTAGCGGACGAGACCGCCCAGAACCTAAAGCGCAATGTTTACCAGAACTATCGGCAGTTCATCGAGACCGCCAGAGAGATCAGCTACCTGGAGGGCGAGATGTACCAACTCAGCCACATCCTCACCGAGCAGAAGAGCATCATGGAGAGTGTCACCCAGGCCTTGTTGCAGACCGACCGCTCCGAGGCCGCACGGGAACTGCAGGCCGCCTTCCCTAAGGAAGCCGATGAGGGAAAAGTCAGGAACCTGACCACACTGCTGGAGAAAGTGGAGGGATGCAAGAATCTCTTGGAGACACCCGGGAGGTAGGTGCAGGTGTAGGTGTAGGTGTGTGTGTGGTCAGTGTGTGTATAATGTTGGCGTGAGCTCTGTAATCATACAGCTTTATTAATGCGTGACATGGTTACAAAATGAACATTTATTTATTATAACTGTTGTTCAGGAAGGATTATATAGCTTGCTCTAGAGCAGTGGTTCCTAATGCCGGGACCCTTAAATACAGTTCCTCATGTTGTGGTGACCCCCAACCATAAAATTATTTTCGTTGCTATTTCAGAACTGTAATCACAAAAACAATATGTAATTATATATTGTGAAATATGTGTGTTCCGATGGTCTTAGGCGACCCCTGTGATGGGTCAAAGGGGTCGCGACCCGCAGGTTGATAACCTCTGCTCTAGAGTGATGTTACTAGTTTCATGTATTCACCTGATAGAGGAGTAGGGGAATAGACTAAATTGTGTATTTTTTTCAGTGATGAACATATATGGTTATAGAGAAGAGTGTCTCCAGGGATTTGCGGTACCTTTTATAGTGGACCAATGTTTTATAGATTCGGACTTGGAGCCGCATAAGCAGTCGAGACCTGTGGCCCCCATTTTAGATCTCATGAAGGACCTCTTGAGAGTTTATAACTGTACGTGTATGAGTGTTGGTCCACTAAAAGGTTTCACAAACTCCTGTGGGCAACCTTGTAGATCCATAGAGTTGCATAAACTACAATTTAGCTTAATTATCCCATCCAAAATCCAGGAGCCAACAAGAAAGATTTAATTGTATCATCTGCTAGCAGAGTGGTCTCTGGGTCATTCCTCCCCCAAATGAACACAGGTTTCCAGCATCCACAATGGTATTCTTGGGAATATATTTAAAATGTCTTCTTCTTTGTGTTCTTTATAGGTACTTGGTGTATAACGGTGACCTGACAGAGTTTGATGTGGATAACATGGTTCTCATCCAGAAAGTCCATGCCTTTCTGATGAATGATTGCTTGCTCATTGCCACAGCTGTACCGAACCGCAGAGGAATGTACAAGTACAACGCGCTTCATAACTTGGATGACCTCGCTATAGTAAACGTCAAGGAAAATCCGCCCATGAAGGATATGTTCAAGATTCTCATGTTCCCAGAGAGTCGTATTTTCCAGGCAGAGAATGCAAAGATAAAAAAAGAGTGGCTGGAGGTATTGGAAGAAACCAAAAAGAACAAAGTGTTAAATGAGAAGCGTAAAAAAGAAGAGGAAGCCCCGCGTTCGCCTGTCGTGTCGGATGTGTCATCAAACCCATTTGTTGAAGAGGAGACCTCTGATGAAGAGCTGGTGGATCTGACTCTTGAATGGATCCAGGAGCTTCCTGAAGACTTGGATGTTTGCATCGCTCAGCGGAATTTCGAGGGAGCAGTTGATTTGCTCAATAAACTAAATAGCTATTTAGAAGATAAACCCTTGACCCATGCTGTAAAGGATTTGAAAGCTAAAGTGGATGGAAGGATAAGACAGCTAACTGATGTGCTCGTGTTTGAACTATCCCCAGACAGGTCTTTGAGAGGAGGTCCAAAGGCAACCCGCAGAGCAGTTTCTCAACTTATTCGCCTGGGGCAGTCCACTAAGGCTTGCGAGCTGTTCTTGAAGAACCGTGCAGCCGCAGTGCACACTGCAATACGCCAGCTAAGAATTGAGGGAGCAACCTTACTTTATATTCACAAACTGTGCAATGTATTCTTCACCAGTTTGCTAGAGACAGCAAAGGAATTTGAGATGGATTTTGCTGGCAACAACGGATGCTATTCTGCATTCATCGTTTGGTCTCGCTCTGCTCTGAAGATGTTTGTGGATGCGTTTAGTAAGCAGGTGTTTGATAGTAAGGAAAGTCTCTCCACTGCCGCAGAGTGTGTGAAGGTCGCGAAAGAGCATTGCAAGCAACTGAGCGAAATAGGTTTAGACCTCACTTTCATACTCCATGCCTTGTTAGTGAAAGATATAAAAACGGCTTTGCAGAGCTGCAAAGACATCATTATTGAGGCTACAAAACATCGTAACTCAGAGGAAATGTGGAGAAAAATGAATCTGATGACACCCGAGGCTCTTGGGAAGCTGAAGGAAGAGATGAGGAGCTGTGGAGTGATTAGTTTTGACCAGTATACCGGCGATGACTGTTGGGTTAACCTTAGTTATACCATCGTGGCCTTTACAAAACAGACTATGGCCTTTTTGGAAGAAGCACTGAAGTTGTACTTTCCGGAGCTGCACATGGTCCTGCTTGAGAGTTTGATGGAAATAATCCTTGTTGCTGTTCAACACGTAGACTATAGTTTGAGATGTGAGCAGGAACCTGAAAAGAAAGCGTTTATTAGACAGAACGCCTCGTTTTTGTATGATACCGTCCTACTGGTTGTGGAAAAACGATTCGAAGAGGGAGTTGGGAAGCCGGCCAAGCAATTGCAGGATCTGAGAAGTGCATCTCGATTGGTTCGCGTTAACCCGGAGAGTACAACATCTGTCGTCTGAAATTGTTAACCTTACCTGTATCCTGCTTTGTGGTCATTTTGGAGATAGGCTTTGGTTAAGTTCTGGATGACGTAGGACATTTCCTATCGACAGCTTCTCTCATCGAAATGCATGTGGATTATTTTGCTGTTATGTGTTACTCATATACTTTTTGTATGTTTAGCAAATGCTATGATATTTTGTAAAGGGTTGTCATTACTGGAAAAATTGGTAATTCTATTGTCTGTTCTCTTTGCTTGAAGCTTTTCATCTATCTTTCACTGGCTAAATACTTGAATGACTCTCATGACTCTCGGTAGCCTACAGAGCAGTGTCATTAACTACTTCACTTAACGTCAGGGTCTCCATACTTGATCATTTTGAATGTTGCTGCATTATCAAGCTAGGACTAATTGAATAGGTTTAATTCTCTCATATTAATTAATAAACGCTGTGAACGACGAGACGAAAATGGATGTTGGGTGGTACCGATCCCCCTACAATCTGTGTATGCATGGTGTTTAACTCATGTTCCGGGACCCTATTAGAAGAAAATAGTTTCCTGTATTGAAACTATTACTTTATACAAATTATACATTCTAAGATTCACTGCACTGAATAAACCAGTGTTTATTCCAGATTAAAATAAGAAATATATTATGTGTAGACCATGTGAGCAGCCCTCTTTACTTCTTGTTCCCAGTCTCTGTGTGTTTATTCCTCCCCATTTAGGTTATCTCAACCCTATTGTTAAGTTGTTGATTGTTAATACCGGCAGCCTTTGTAAAAATATGGAGAAGGGAAGAAAAAAAACAGCATGTTGATTAAATATGCTATATTGGGCCACTGTATATATTTTGTTTTCCCAACACATGGTGTGTATATAATAGTATACACAAACGTATTAGTTGGTTTGTTATTCTGTACTTATGGATAACTAGATAAACAAGAATACCTTTCTAGTGGTTTTTTTAACTATATATATATATATATATATATATATATATATAATTATATATATATATATATAATATATCGGTGTCACTGCACTGTGTCTGGAATGCTGATGTTACAATGGGCGTTGAGGTGCATCCGCCGACAGCAGAAGGGCCGAACAGGCACATGGATTTGGTCGAACGCTAACATGAAAGTAGTTGGAAATCAAGTGTCATTTTTACAACTGGCAGATTAACTAATTGTGTGTGTGTGTGTGTGTATATAAATATTTTTTACACAATTATGTTGAGGTGGCAAACGGCTTCTTTAGAAATGCTCACATGAATGCATTTGTTGGTTTCAAAACAGGATTCCTGGATCTTGCAAATGTGTATGTATATTGTCTGTAGGCATATTTATCCAAGCTTTTAATATAATCTCAATAAAGCACACATTTTATTAATCTTGTTTTTAATGTTCTACCTTTCACATGGCTGAAATCCCACTGATAAAAGCCAGGCTGCTTACCTGTGCGTTGGTTGCGCACACTGTGCGAGCAGCGTCTCTTGTACCGGCCAGGAGAATCAGGAACCTGAGTCTGCCCCGTTCTTTCTTCCCCTGGGGGCGGGACAAGATAAGTTGCTCGCACAGCAACACAGAGGGAAGCACCGTCCCCTGCAGAAGTCTACGATTGAGAGATCTGCCGTTCAGGTAAGAGAGTGGGGGAGGGTATATGAATGAGTGAATGTTTGTGAATGAATGAGTGTGTGTGTGTGTGTGTGTGTGTGGTAGCATGGATGTGTAAGTGTGTGGGGGGGATAGCATGACACAGGGAGCATGTAATCACACGCCTATCATGCCCAGGTTGTAGCATGTACTGGCTCCCTGGCCATCATGGGATTGTGATTGCTGTTATATGTAAATGCTATAATTATATATCGTTGATTTGTTTTGTCCAATTTTGGTGGGTTTTTTTGTTTTGTTTTTTTAAAAGGCAGGGGGGTTGGTTTCGGCCAAGTGAATCCTGAATTTTCGGTGCATCGTTATAAAGTTTCAATAAAAGGATGCCTACTTAGCCTGTCATCTAACAGCATTGCTGAACATCAGAACACAACTGCAATTCCATACTTTGTCAACTGGGTGCTGGGTTCGCACTGAGTGGTGCTACTGGCACGCTAGGCTAGTAGACGCACTGAAGTGTCAATGCATGGAAAGATGAGGGGGACTGGTGCCCTGCAGTTCTGTACACAGAAACCCCCCCATTAGCAGCATCTAAAATGTATATGCAAACTAGTATGAATAAGATATGGATGATTTGTTTTCTTTGGCATTGATACAACACCCATATAAAACTAAACATTTAAACCCCATGTGTATACAATCCATTACAAATACTCTTGAAATACCTATATTCTGTAAATTTTTTTTACATGAAAACTAGTTTATCCGAAAACTAATTTAATTTGTATGTATATGTGTGTATATATATTATATATGAAAACCTTTCATGTTTCTATTGATTTCAATAGAAAAATGTCCTGGCTGCTAAAAACATGTATCAAACACGTAGCCCTGTTCGCAAGGGAGCTAAAAGATCAGATGGTTAATTCAGTTTACTAAAACTTTCTGCTACATTCTAGTATAAACCATTTTCCCCAATTATATCGGAAGTAACTCCTCATACAACTTTTATTCAACAAAGACCATTTCATAGAATGTATGAGAACAATTTTTGTGAAAAGAAGTTTATCTCCACAAGAAACAACACTTGTAATGTACTTGTACGTGAGGGTTGATGTCATCTATGTGGTCCGTTTTTGTTAAAGAAATACATTTCTACACTTTAAAGTATCTACACTGTGTCAAAACATGACTGATTATTTAACGAACAATAATGGGATATCAAGGGAAACAAGGAAAGTAAAATGATTTAAGACTAGCAAATATTTTTTATCCAGAACGACAATAAAAAAAGCAAACCTTGTTAAATAAGTCCTGCTTAAGTGGGGCAAATTGTTTCGGAAATCATATCTGAAGTAGGTCCCGGATATGCAGCTGGGATTTAAAAAAACAAAACAAAAAGAACAGTACAAAACAAATGCATTGTATATTTATATATACATCACAACTACAAATATAAAACAAGATCAAGCCAATAATCAAAGTAAACAGATATTTACATAAATCATTAAAACAAACTAAAAAAAATAACAGTAATGTTTTAATGGATTAACTCTGTAAAATATCTGTAACAAAACACTTTGTACAATTTTTATTCCCAACAGTAGATGCGCGTTAAACTTATTTCCCCTCTTACTATTCTGAAAGAGCTTAAAATTCCAAATAAACCGCATATCTATATCGTGTCTCCTTGTTCACCGCCAAACTATTATTTAAGAAATGCCCTCATCGTGTTCAATTATGTCAGTTTTGGCTGAAAATAAATCTGCCAGCATGTGCTTTGGTATTTCGGAGCCCCTCACTTTCAGAGTGTAACAAGCGTTCTCCACTTTTGCGAGGCTCTGCTTTAAGGCGTACAGCTTTCTTGAAATTTCGTAGGGTCCCGTGTTTCCGATGTAAGAAAAGCCGTCAAAGATCTCTCGCAAGAACTGACTCAGTTCAAAAGGTGTGTCGATGTCTCCGTTGCCGACGCTGCCAATGCAATAGCGCATCAATTCGCCGGTGAGATCGGCTACGCCGAGCAGATAATCCACCGGGGTCACCTGGAGGCTCAAGACGTTTGGCTTCTTTTCAGTAGCATCCCCCAATGAATGATCAGGTGAATTATTTACAGTCTAAAAAAGGTGGAAAACAAAACAAAAAAAACACATTTGGTATCAAAACCAGAAATCCTTCACATACACCTAGACATGTACTAGATTTTCATAGCAAGAAAATAAATGTGTACGAGAACAGAATATGATATGGGCAACATTAACCCCTTCGAGACCAGCGATCACGTGCACGGAACTGAGGGGGGTTGGCTGCCTCGACGCTGGATTGTGTATCCTCAATGACGTACCTGGTACGTCCCGGTCTTGAAGGGCTTACAGTTAGCTTTTCTCTCTTAAAGATTAATTAAATGTGTGTATATATATATATATAATATATATATATATATATATATATATACACACACACACACATTTAATTATACACATATATTTTTTTTTTTCCCATGCTCTTTTATTATTTTTATTTACAAAGCGCCATCCTATTCCACAGCTCTGTACAGCGGGATGCGAAAGGATGCAGAGCTTTTCTGCTACGGACTAAAATGGCAACATGCGTGAGGAAACAGGAAAGGAAATAGTAACTAGAATTACTGGAAACCGGTAAAGACAGCAATCCGCAGCAATGATCTTGGCACGGATCAACTCGCTGGAAGGAAGTTGAATAAAATGTACGCAGATTTCCGTCATCTTCCTTAGGCACACAATTGTGCACGGCGTATATATATATCCAGTACAGGGCAACAAAAGACACAACCACCATGTGGATAACGTGCTAATATAGTAAATTGAAAACCAGCATTTGCATATGTGTCAGCACAATTATACCACCCCCCCCAAAAAGAACATGTTTAAATGTCTTTTACCAAAACTAAATAGGAAACAGTTAGAAATAAGAAAGCCAATTGCAAAACTGCAGACATCAGTGCTTACTGTGGCAACATCATTAATAGTTTCTTCAAATATTAGTTGTTTATTGATATCTTCAAGACGGAAAAGGGTTCGAGTTTTAATGAAATGCTGGAACGTTACAGCTTCTACGTATTCTTGTAGTCCTATCAACAGGAAACAAAAAGTTTACATTTGAATTATTTATTACATAAATGGATAGCACCCATGAAAATGAATATCTACAAATACAAGTGTTATTAGTGATGGGCACATTAAACATAGTGTCCTCTATTAATATTGGCACCCTTGGTAAATACGAGCAAGGAAAGCTGAGACAAGTTGTCATTACAGTTTAACCCCTTGATCTCTTCAAAAAAAATGCACAAAAACACTCTGTTCTCATGGATCTCAAACTATTATACACAACACAAGTTTATACAAATATAAAACATGTTAAGTATATGTGTGGCACGATTATTGCCACCCTTTTAGTCAATGCTTTGTGTCTTCTACCAGAACGCCTGATGCGGTTGGAGAATCTATGACTATTCCTACATTGTTTTTCTTTTATAAACCTGGGTTGTGTTTGCATTTGTTTAATATCCACGAGAGCAGAGTATTTTTGTGTATTTTTGAATTCATTAGAGACTTGCTGCAAGCAGTGTCATGCGTACCCATTTCAGTATATGCCAATCATTGTGAATAAAAAGGAACATTGAAAGTATATTCATTTGGTTCTTACCGGGTGTAAAAGCTCTGTGATACTGATACAAGTCTTCTCCCACTAACTCCTGAGCGACTTGCTTTATTTTTTGACGAATAACATCCAGCTTGGTGTCAGATTCATTAAGTATTTCGTCTTTGTTGAGATCACTGTCATATACAAAAAAAAACATTGTATAATGGAAATCTCATAAACAACATTTATAAATAATAAACACCTTCAGAATTAAGCCTGGGGCCACAAGCTACAATAAGCCTGCAGCATCAAGCCAAGTTGATATGGTGCTGGGCACACAGGACAGATGAATAGGTTGTTGGCAATTGAAACAATAGGACGGTTTTTCCTGATTAAAGAGTGAAACCTTAATTAGTCCTTAGCCTTGGCATATGGATATCCATATGCCCATTCCATGCAGGTTTAAATCCCCTTACCATTCCCTCTGTGTCAGTGGCATCATTGGCTGTCCCACAAAGGACTCTGCGTGCCATCAGGCTTCAAAGCTTTGCGCAGTGACGTTAAGATTATACTGTGGATCGCATCTGGGCTGGTAATAAAACCTCGCTGTGGAAATGTTTGCTATATGCAATACCCCAACCTTCAAGAATTAAAAAGGGGCACTAAGGCCCAGGATTTCCTGGTTATCTTAAAGGTTATCTATTCTCCAACAGCAGACCGACTATGCTTTTTGTAACATAATTTTGCATTGTTGACCTTCTGCAAAGGCCGGAAGTCTCGAGGTGGGTAATTCAGGGAACACTTGACACAACGGGGACTTATGTATTTGATCCCCTTTTTTGGGAACTTTGTTGACCTCTATAGCTGCAAAACTGAATTTTAGCCAGGCCCAGCAAAGTTGCACGTTTTGGAGGCGAAAAGTTACGGAGCAAGCTCAAGACATGCCATCTAGCACGCCGGTGGGCCGCTCCCAGACATCGCACCATAAACACCGCTACAGCGGCAAATCAGGTGGTCTGCTATGTGGCCACCGGCATAGAAACATAACGCGCAACCTATGATAACCAGCCACTGGCCGTGTGTACGTCATTACGTCTCCTTAGTGCCAGGGCCGCTTTCCTTGTTCATAAGAGGCATGATAGCATGTGACAATTACTATGACTGGTATGATATACAAACAAGCGTAAGACCAGTACCTTATGACTCGGTGTAAAATGAAGATTGTGCGTTTGCTTTCAATTGTTATATCTCGGCCAAGCTTTACAAGACGTTCATACTTATCGTGCTTTGCATCAAGCTCTTGCTGAAATGCTGTGGGAGAAAAACAGTAGATAATAAAATATAAATGTCAACATGACGCATTATTAAACATTGCTGTCACTACTAGGGGTCTAGTGCGAGAACAAGAATCAAAGGGATCGAAAAACAATATTATAGCCCCCGACAGCACTTGATACGTGACATTCTGCTTAGTGAAGACAGGAAGCTTCAACCATTTAAACCCAATTATATATTCGCTTTGTAAGGGCTTGTACCGGCCCCAACCCTTTACCATTCAAACGCAAAATAGCTTTCTTGCTTCTGATCAGTTTATCTCAGTTACTATGATAGCAGCATATGCTTAGCTGGGTTCTGGTAACTGAGGCACCCAAAGCGGGGTCACGTAAAGTCTGTTATGTGACCTGGCGGTAGTAGAGCGGCAGCAGCAGCTTACAGGGATAGTGGAAGCTGCAGTGAAAACAGGACCGGTCTGAGCGTCATGGATAATGGGAGAGTGATTGAGTTTGTTTCTGTGTGTGTGTGTATGTGTAAGTGTATCGTGTTATAGTGTATGTATGTATGTATGTATGTGTATATTGCTAAAGTGAGTGTGAGTGGTAGTGTATGCATGTAGGGTGTATTTGTGAGTATATGTAACGTCATGGTGTTAGCATCAGATGGGTGACTTTGGAAGTAGTTGGTTGTGCCAGAAGTGCAGATATTTGAAACTTCCTACCGGAAGGTGAAAGTTTGTAATCAAGCGATCATCAGTCTGTGCGCTTAAACGAAGTCCAGGAGAAATTGGATTATTTAAAAATTTCCGAGGCAACAAAAAATTGTATTAGGTTTGTCAGTAAGAGGAAAACATTCAAATACTTACATTTAAACGCAAGGATCACAGGTGACGAGGGGTCAACACAATTTCCTTTTTCGTCTTTCCTTTGTGATCGGGGAAAGTTTTCATGTTTGCGTTTTTTAAATCCCCCCGACGCTTTTTCTAACAACAAAAATACATTATGGATATTACGTAGGTGAAAACAGTGTCGGTGAATTTTCAACAATGATCGCATCCTTTACTCTCATAGAAAACAATTAAAATATATAACATTTGGAAAAGGTATACTTAAAATGCCTAGCAGAATATATTTCTCCCATCAAAACACAACCAGTGCTGTCTGACGAATTTGATGGTGAGGTTATGGGTCTTAGCCTTTGGGGTTTATTCACTAAGGTGGGAGTTGGCAGGATAGTTGGGCTTCAGCTCCATGAATTTGTTGTGCATCATAAAGGACCACCTATGGCTCATTTCTTTGCTAGAATGGCGAGCTATGCCTGCAAATGTATTATTATTAAAAAAAAAAAAATTAATAGTTACTGACACTAAATGCTAAGGCACGGACCCCAAATCATTAAAAGGTGTTGTTCCACTTACACAAAACATGAATTACCGTTTTGATCAAATGATCTCAAGCTGTAATGTATGAATACAGCAATAACAGTTGTGTTGTAAACGTAATAAATGACATTGGGGATATACGCCGTGCTTATACGTCTTAACAATAAATTCTGCTGACCCCAGAACGTTGACTTTAAGAGGCAGCCCCATTTCTGCATTATGCGGTACACTGAAGGCTGTAACACAACATTTAATCCGAGACAGAGTTCAGAGGATAACAAACGAAAAATATTTAAAAACAATTTAAAGGGCATTTTATTTCACAATTCGCCGGCCCCGTAATCGTAAAAGGGCCAAGATTTAAATTACCCTCCAGCTATATGCCCAATTGTGAAATAAACCCGCTCTGAACCGTACATTAACCCTTTCTCACCTTCTTTTTCGCTCATGATCGCTTTCGAAGCCAATAATATTAATATATATACCCTTTCCTCTTCTCACTCACACACTCGCCACTCAGAAAGAGCTCTCCAAACCATGGCCAGCAAAGCACGATATATACAAGGACCTCAAACCTGGTACCGAATTCAAAATAACGTACGCCCCAATTATAAAGCGCTATCTCATGGTGCGTAACACGTCCCATGTACAAAACATACGTTTTTAATTCGTATAATATGAAAGTATAATATTGCGCATTTGAGGCAGGATTATATCAGGACACCTAAAAAGTAGACGCGTTCAGAGGATCATGGGATCTGTAGTTTCGGGAGATCACATACTGTTGTGCTTCGTATTCTGGTTTTCCGTTGGCAGTCGTATTGGAAAAATTAACTCTTTGGTTGCTTTGTGCTCAGTCTGTTGAAGTAAAGTTCCATTTAGTTTTACAATATAATCTTGTTCCCTGAAAAAGTAAAATGGAATTATCACCATTTTAAAGACCAATAGGCTAAACACATTTAAAAGTAGCTGTCATTTAGAAATACAGTACTTCAAATATTCCAAACTAGAAAAGAATAGGGCTACATCTTTTTTTTTTTTTTTTACAAATGTCAAATATAATGAAACACTGACTCTTCAAATTCTTGAAACAATTTATTTGCAACAGAAAATAAGTAAAACCTGTCCATATTTTGGACTGAATTCATAATAAAGACAGTGATATCAACGTTGGTGGCATTACTTATCATCATCATCATCATCATCGCTATCCTCATCATCATCCTCCTCTTTCTGTTGGCCATAGCCTTCCATTATCTGCTGAATTTTGTCTCGGTGTTTGTAAAAGCAGCGACGTAGAAGGCAGAAGCAGCCGCATATGAGCACAAGCAGCAGTCCCGCACCTATAGCACAGTATATTGCCACTTTTTTAAGGGTGTCCTTTATAGAGCGGGTTTCGGTCACTTTATCTTGTGCTTCCTCTTCTTTTGGGGTGGTGTTATGCCCGTTACTGTGGGAAGTGGCATAACAAAGCCATTTGATGCCAGCAAAACAAGTGCATACCAAGATACCACAAACATACCGAGGCACTCAAACTACCCAGACAAGGACACACGTTCACACACCAGCATACCCAAACACACACTTTCACTAACATACCCAGACACACATGCCAACATACCCAAAGACATGTTCTCATGCTAAAATACCCTCCCACGCACTAACATACTCAAAGACATACAGTTACACACTAACATACGCACATCTTTACTAGCATACACATGTTCACATAGTAAAATACCCACAAACGTACCCAAAAGGTACGACACACAAATGTACCCAGAAATCTACACCAACATACCTACACAGAGGCACATTTTCACACTAAAAAATTCACATCACTAACAAACACACACACAAACATCCTAGACAAACACACATATATACACTCACACAGTAACGTACCCAAGCAGACACATGCACCCAGGCAAACACACACTCACATAGATCTTTTACTCCAGCAAGCCTCAGCCAGTCCAAATCCAGACAGAAAAGCAAGTACCGTATTGGCTCAATTATAGGGCGCACCCGATTATAGGCCATACCGTAAAAGTTAATTTTTTAAAAGTCAAATTTAGATTTTTTAAAAAAATACACACTAGTGGAATAGTTAAACAGTATTCCAACTAATACATTTTAACATTTTTGGTATCTATTATGCAGTTAATCAACATATATTACATACAAACAGAAAACCAATAGCATCCCAGATATGCCTCTCTGCTCCACCAGATATACAACTCTGCCTCCCCAGATATGCTGCCACTCTGCGTCCCAAGATATGCTGCCACTCTGCAAGATATGCTGCCACTCTGCCCCCCAGATATGCTGCCACTCTGCTTCCCAGATATGCTGCCACTCTGCCCCCCGGATATGCTGCCACTCTGCCTTCCCAAGATATGCTGCCACTCTGCCCCCCAGATATGCTGCCACTCTGCTTCCCAAGATATGCTGCCACTCTGCCCCTTCCAGATATGCTGCCACTCTGCTCCCTAGATATGCACCCCACCTAGACTTAACAATGCAGACTCCCAGGTGTCTAGCGGGGCCGGTGGAGGACATCTGCGCGATACGCGTAGACAACTTCCGGGGGAAGTGCCGGCAAAGGAGATTGTTAAAGCACATCGAGCAGACGTGCCGGCAGTGGAGATTGTTAACGCGCATCGCCGCAGCCAGTGAACGTCTGCACAATGCGCTTAGACAACCTCCCGTGGCGGCACTTCCCCGTGGAAAGTGCTGGCAGGGGAGGCTGTCTCAGCGCATTGCGTAGACGTCCACGGCTGCCAGGAGAGTAGGATCCAGGTCCCCTGCGGCGCTGCGGGTGATCTGGATCCTAACCCTGCTGCCCGCCCAGAACTGCGGGGGGATACGAATTGCGCATTCCTGCACTAAACCCCGATTATAGGCCTATATTTGGGCAAATACGGTAATTGCCAATCAACCTGACATCCTGGTGTATATATATATAAAAGATATTAAACAGTCTCCCAAACTTGTTTTATCCTATTTTAATACTCCAAAGTTTCCTTTCTCAAAGAAATTAATGAAATTGGGAATTTCTAGATTTTGCCCTTAACAAGAAATTCCAAGTTGGGCACAAATTAGTTACTCTTGTATCTAAATATCCCTCCTTCCAGGTTCTTTGGAAATAATACTATTATTTTAGATTATTTTATAAAAACAAAACACAAAATCAACCTTTTGTTTATTGATCACATGAATTTGTTTATTGTACTAAATATTTAATTACACGTTGTAATTTGTTTGTGTGATATATATATAAAGATTCTGGATACAAAAACATTAATTTGTTTAAAGAAACAGCCATGACTGTTTTACATGGCTTTTCCCACCTTTGCTGAATTTGATCCCCCACCAGTGTTAAAACCTTCCCTTTGCCACATCTGCCACCCTACTGTGCCACTGTATAAAACGAATGGCCACAACTATGTTTTAAATGGAAAGTCGAGACACCTTGATTTTGATGACATCATCTTCTGGTTTTAGAAAAATGATGCAAAAGAAAAGCGTCCACGTAAAGCGCATTATAGTTCAAATTATCTTTGCTGAGATTTACCCGAGCCACCTCCAGCATATACTTCCACTTCTGATTATGCTTCGAACCGATAAACATGCACCGTTATATACTGCCAGCGTTCGTACAGACGCCAAAGGTACATTTGAAGGATTTCTGGGTCTTGTAGTTCTCGTGACTAAGCAAGGAACGCATAAGCCGAGCCCATTGATGGATGTGAAACTACAACTCCCAGAATCCCCCACAGCAGCAACTAGCGAGAAGGGTCAATCGACACCGTGGAACCAATCGCCGGAGAGCACGCCCAGAAAGCGGACTCAGTAGTCCCTTGTAGCGGACCGTCTGGTTCTGGCTTCCTTAGAGCACGAAGTGAGCTACGAAGAATAGGAGAGCTAGCGCTTGCTGGCGTTCGGTAATCGATCTGTTGTGAATATGCGTTTTAGTCATCTTTTGGTAACGCAAATCCAGCTGTGATGTGGCTGATGCGCGCCGCCTGGGTGTTTGACAGGTGAAAAGTATTGCCTCACGTGGATAAGGGTCGGGGACCCTGTGCGGAGTGACGCAGTATTCTAGTCAACAGGTCGAGCCCGGCTATCTCGGGCACGTAGTGGTTATTATGGCTGGCGGTGGAGGATGTGGGGGCAGCAGCAGCCAGTGTGATCGTGACCGGCAGTACTGCGAGTTGTGCGGGAAGATGGAGAACCTGCTGCTGTGCGGCCGCTGCCGGAGCTCCTTCTACTGCAGCAAAGAGCATCAGCGGCAGGACTGGAAGAAGCACAAACTGGTGTGCAAGGGGAGCCCGGCAACTCCCCCGGGGGCAAACACCGGCACTTCCCTGCAAAAGGAGCCGGCGCAGCAGCCGCCTCCTGCGCCCTCAGGCCCGACACAAGACGCCCCAGACGCCGGACTCAGCTCGTCCCCCAGACAAGCCCCGGCCGCGGAGGCTAAAAGTGCGGGGGGTGGCGGGCAGATGGAGCTGGTGGTCGAAGGGGCCACGCTGAGGGCCATCAAGGAAGAGGATTACACGCAGACCTCCGGGGAGGCAGGGGGGAGCAGCACGGCGAGGAGGAGAGAGGGAGTCGGGCGGCCGAATGGGCAGACGAAGCCGCTGCTGCAGAAGCTGGCGCAGGAGTACATCGCTCCGTGCATGAGCAAGCATGGCATCTGTGTGCTGGACGACTTCCTGGGCCACGAGCTGGGGGAGAGGATCGTGTCCGAGGTGAAAGCCCTGCACAAGACCGGCCGCTTTACCGACGGGCAGCTCGTCAACCAGAAGAGCGACTCGACCCGGGACATCCGCGGCGATCAGATCACCTGGGTGGAGGGGAAGGAGGCCGGCTGCAGCGCGATACGGGAGCTCATGAGCAGCATGGACGATCTCATCCGGCACTGCAATGGCAAGCTGGACAGCTTCAGGATCAACGGCAGGACGAAGGTAAAGCGATCTATACCTTTTCCATAATGCGGATGCAGCAAAGTCCATCCCTGCCCTCCTTGCATGAAAGCTTATATAGGTCTGTAGGTGGTGGGTTTAGACAAAATAGTAGTGAATCTGTCTTGCCTGTTAATCTAACGGATGTGTGATTGATTTTCTCCCACAGGTTTAATCATATAAACACTATATATAAACATCAGGAGCATTTCAGTTGACATGGCAACAACCTGTTAGTGCCTGCCTATGTGTCACTTGACAGTTAAGCTTTGGTTGTAAAAGAACTGTTTTCCTGAACTTTTGGGCATTTCACCATCAACTACAAATGGTATTTCTGATTCTGCATCGATATCGGTGTGAAGAGTATACCGAAAAGTAAAGAAGCAGAACAAACTTTAACTGCCATTTTTTTCTATTTGCCTTTTTAATGGGGTTTAAAGGGACAGTCTGTTGTCTCGGCTACAGTACTTTAGTATTCGTTCTTCTTGGTAGTTGGAAAGAACTTCTAAAAATGTCACCTGAAGTAGAAGTTGCAGCGCTGCAGCAGCAGCCCCCCACGGTCTGACATCTGTTTCTACGGATTGGCTGCTTGAAGCTGGAAATTGCCCCCATCAAATCAGTGAGTATATTATTGCAGGTCCAAAACACCTCCTAAACTGCAAATATCGAGCGAAGGGGGCAAATGCTTACGAAGAGTTTTGCGGAATGCCTCATCTTGATGGCGTGTAACAACATGAAGAAAGTACCTGGAAGTTCCTGATGCCCAGTCACACAAGGCTTTATGAATGGATACATACATGTGTTCTCAATGAACGCAATGCGCTCCATTCATGTAAAGAGTTCTCCTAATGGGTCCCAATTTGTGTGGGTGCACTAAAAATCTTGTTGCCGCGTTTATGGTTTTCATTTTTATTATATGTGGAATAAGTATTTGCAGTTAAATAATATATATATTTTTTTTAATTTCCCAGGCGATGGTAGCGTGTTACCCAGGAAAAGGAACGGGATATGTGAGACATGTCGATAATCCCAATGGAGATGGAAGATGTGTCACTTGCATATACTATCTTAATAAAGACTGGGATGCCAAGGCAAGTTCAATAATATCATTGTGTAATATTTTCAGCATTGCATTAGAAATCACTGGCCGTGTATCTGAGAAGCTCTTCCCATCTTTTCCTCATAGCAGCATCCAGGTGGTGGGAGGGGGAATGAGGAGGACTGAGTTGGGGACGTGAGGCTAGCCCAGTGGAAAGCTGGGAGTGGGTAGAGCATACAGATGTCTTTTTGGGCAGAGGTGGGCCAGTTGGACATCAAGCGCGTGAGCTCCTAGACTACCCTCGCCCCGCTAGAACACAAGTGAAATGAAAGGAGGGCTTAGAAGTTCTCGGGTTTAAGAATAGTTGTGTTTGCTTGGGTCAGGCCTCGTACTACTGTATATACAATAGATAATTGCCTGTAGGTCAGTATCGCCTATCAAAGTTTATTTTTAGTGTTTAGGGTAGTAGTGATGAAATATAACCAATTTCTTTTTATTACTTTTGTATATGAAATATATCAAGTTGAGCTAAATCTGTTCATTTTACTTGCTCTGTTGAGTTTGGATGAACTATGGCAAGGTCTCGTTATAGGCGGCTTTCTCATTAATCATTGTATGCAATTTATTTACAGACCAATGGAGGTGTGCTTCGAATATTTCCAGAAGGTAAAGCCCAGTATGCAGACATTGAACCGAAATTTGATAGACTGTTGTTTTTCTGGTCGGACCGTCGCAATCCTCATGAAGTTCAGCCAGCCTTTGCTACAAGGTAAACTATATAATTTTAGACTTGCCTTTGCTACAAGATAAGTTATTTAATTTTAGACTTGTTTTCAAACAATAGCTTGTAAGTCTTGAGTGTGTGACCATCATCATTGATGTCTAATTTATATATCATGTTCTCATAATTAGGTTTTGCTATAAAACTAGGGGTTTAGATTATATTTAAGGTTTTTCTTTACGCAAAATGCATATATTTCTATTTAGAATACATATGTGTCTTCCTTTTGAAAAACGTGCTACATGCCAGGCCTGCAGGTCTGTGATTAACAGTCCAGACCTTGTTCCAAATTCATGCTAAGCTAATCTTCCATGCCACCATCTGCAGTAGGTCTAATATACAGTGTTTCTATTTTATTTTGGAATTTCTGAATCATTTTAGCCAATAAGACATACCGTATTTCCTCAAGTATAAGATGCACCCTTAATTTTGGGGGCCGAAATTAAAAAAAAAAAAAAAAAAATTACATAGTTATTGTACTGGCTGCCTGGGCATGATATGAATGTGATTGATGTTAGCTGCTAGCAATTGTTAGCAATCACACTCCTATCATGCTCAGGCAGCCAGTACATTCACATCACTTTCAGCCTCCCTGTGCCCCCTACACACGAGTCCATCCTAACACATAAATACATACATACATACATTTACTCCCCCCACCTTACCTGAACTGCAGATCTTCTGCTGCTGCTTGCAGACTTCCGTGGGCACCGCTGTTTCCCTCTGCCTTGCTTGAGCAGGAACAGGAACTGAGCGGAGTTGGGTGACGTGCATTCACGTGACTCCACTGGGTTCCTGTGTCGCCGTGACGGATCAAGAGACGCTGCTTAGCAAAACAGGTAAGCAGCAGGTCCCCTTTTTAGTTAAAATAAATAAATTTTAAAAAAATCTACCACCACTGTATAAGACACACCCAAAAAGGTGCTAAAAAAAGGTGCATCTTATACATGGGGAAATACGGTAAATATTAGTTTTTCCTGCCCATTCTCAGAATGTTATTTACTTCTTTCATGTTTTGGCTAAGCAAAGCTGCATCCTAGTTTGTGTAAGACTACAGTTTTTTTATAAAGCAATTAAAAACTGGGATAGAATGTCAAAAATGTCAACAAAGAAACAACCTGTGAATGACGGTTTCCATTTTTTATTAAAATGCTGCTTTTGTGGTGCTTCCCATGAAGAATATGTATTTTTGGGATCTAGCCTTGCAAAATAGTACCTAGTGACCTGTATTTATCCTCCATAAATAAATAGTGGACTGGAGGGTTTTGTAGGATAATTGCTCGCTCATCTCCCTGACTTAATTATACATTATGGGTGGCCAATCCTATTGAGATTCTACAAGAACAGCTTGGATGGCCCTGTATATAGCTTATTTAAATTGGTTAGAATTCCTACCTTGAGTTAACTAGTCTTTGGTATCTTTTGATATATATTTGTATCACATGAGTCCATATTTACAAAGATCAGTTTTGGGACACAATGCTATAATGAAGTTTTGTCACCACAGCATATTGGCAACATATCAGAACTTTATTGCTGATTGTTCCATAGGAGTTTGATTTGTGTTTCTTTCTCTTTTCCTCTCGTAAGTTGAGTAGTGTTGGATATTTTTTCTATTCGGACTTAAAAGCTACTCATACTGATAATTGTGGAAATAACTATCTCATCTCAATGAGTCCTATCCAGAGATCATGTCAAAACCTGAACTCGTACAATCAAGAGATGCTGGCCTAAGAATTGGACCCTCCCTGGTGTATGGTGCCCATCCATCAGCTTAGAAATATATATTTTCCCATTGATGTAACATTTTTCCTCATTTTAGGTACGCAATAACAGTGTGGTATTTTGATGCTGATGAAAGAGCCAGAGCTAAAGAAAAATATTTAGACACAGGTAATTTCTAGAATTCATGTTGGGAATCTTTCATTGGTATACCTGGATATGTCTCATATCCCAATCTTTTTTTTTTTTTTTTTTTTTTTTAAACCAAAGTTATAGTTGTTTTTTTTTTATATATATATATATATATATTTTCCCCTCTCTTTCTTTGTTTAGGTGAAAAAGGAGTGCGAATCGAACTTAATAAGTCGTCTGATTCGGGTGTGAAATAAATCTCTTTTGAAGCTTCTATTCCCGGGGGAACATTACAAATGGTAACCAAGGGTATGTTGGCTTATCAAACCACAGAGTCTCCTTTTGGAATGCATATCTTGTGAGTGACTCAAGTCTGCTATAATATACCGTATTTGCTCGATTATAAGACAAGGTTTTTTTTCAGAGCAAATGCTCTGAAAAATACCCCTCGTCTTCTAATCTGGGTCGTCTTCTAATCAGACCTCAAATAGAGGTCTGATTATGAGACTAAGATCCAGATCCCCTGCACCGCTGCAGGGGACCTGGATCCTCCTGTCTCCCCCCTTTAACCCCCCCCCACACACACTTACCGGTACCGGATCTTCCTGCTGTATTGCCGGGGCAGCGGGTTGACGTCTACGCGATGCGCGTAGACAACATCCGCTGCAGCCGGAAGGAGGTGTGGCTAGCAGCGGGGGTTGTATGCGTCCGTCGCGCAGACCTTCCCCGACTGTCAAAGATCAGAGTTCCCCGCACCGGTGCCGCAAACTCTGATCTCTGACAGCTGGGGAAAGTATGCGCGACGGACGCATACAACCCCCGCTGCTAGCCACACCTCCTTCCGGCTGCAGCGGAAGGAGACGTCAACCCGCTGCCCCGGCCAAAACAGCAGGAAGCACTGGTACCGGTAAGTGTGTGTGTGTGTGTGTGTGTGTATAGGGCATTTCTGGAATGCCTTATACCCCTATATGCCACTCTGGCATTTAGGGGGTTAAAAGGCATATTATGGGGCAGAGTGGCATATAGGGAGGTATAAGGCATTTTAAAGTGGTCTTTCATTTTCAGAAGTTTGTGCTTTAGTGTTAAAGTACAAATATATTACAGGTACATCATTTCCGCTATGCTAAACGACTGTGACATGTGCCAGCCGCCTTTTACCAAATCTAAAACACCGCTGAGGCACGTATTTCGTTCATGTAACACTACAGTGACTTGATTATTTAGGAAAATGGCAGGCCGTACTTTTCCCAGTCGCAATAATAACCAGAGCTGGATGGGAACTCCATCTGGCCAAATTTTCCCATCTGTATTGCGTTGTGGGACGCTACCACAAAACTATACTTTTCCACGTTTTTCCAATCCACTACTGGCAACAACTTTTTATTACACTAAGACGGGAAAGACACATTATCTGTGAAATGACTGCTTGTTTTTTTTTTTTCCTTTTTTTCCATTGTTTCACGGTTTCTTTTACACCTGCAGGAAACAGGAAGTGCTGTTTTTTTTTTTAATGGTTCTGATTATGTCATAAGACAAAAGGCTCATTTGTTTTGTTTAAAAATGTAGATTTGGAAATATGAGTGTTCTATTCAGGTCGATTTTCTTCACTTAATATATGTATGTAAACTACAGGTTTTACAGTAAGCACACAAGTATTATTGCTGCTAAAGAGGCTTGTAGAGTGTTAGCCCTTGTGTCAGAAGTACTTTGCGATGAATTTTTTGTTGGAACCAAAATGTGAGCGCAAGGGAATAATTATTGAGCCATCAGTAATGAAGAATGTTAAAACTTTCATGTATATAAACTTGAAGTGCCTATGTTGAATGTTTCAATTTAGTACAAGTAGCTATATTTCCTGTTTTTGGTTTTGTTTGTTTTTTAATACTATTTGAGTTATCCCAAAAAAACTGTTTAAATGCTTATAATTTCTTCTCGCATTAAAAGTCCAGTCTTCTTTAAAAAAAAGAATTATATTTTTCCAGTACCATATATTTCTTTTAGATTAACATTGTTGTAGAGTGTTTAAACTTCTACTGTTTTATAAGCAGATGTCTATAAGATAAAATTACACGGAAAATATGTAGAAACTGATTTATGTAATTATGGAAAAACCTTCATGAAAATATGTAAATATGTATGTCAATGTTTCCAGATTTTTTTATTGCATTAAAAATGGCACTGGAATGTGAAAGACTCAATAACTAAGCTGTGTCCCAAGACTTAAGACTTTAAACATTGTAAAGTAATTGTAAAATAATGCATATATTTTTAATTTTTTTTAATTTCATTGTTCTTTATTACACGTTACTGAGTTTGGTTCTTCTGATACAAAGAGAGAAAGCTTTCGGAGTGTGTGAATCCCACTGCCTGTGTGAATCCCACTGCCTGTGTGAATCCCACTGCCTGTGTGAATCCCACTGCCTGTGTGAATCCCACTGCCTGTGTGAATCCCACTGCCTGTGTGTCCTCGCATGGTTGACTGGATGCTATAGTGCGCAAGATGAATTTCTGCTGGAAGTGGATCACCTCACTGACATGGATCACAGAGCAAACACTGCTTACTTCATTTACATCTGTAGAAACTAATGGGAATGACTGCTTATTTGTCTGAAATGAAATGTTTGGGGTCATCTCAACTCCGTTTAGTGAATAAATCCATTATGATGCCATATTTTTGGACCAGCACACAGTTCCTAACCGGAATCTTGATGTCATCTTAGTTTGACCCTGTGGAGTTTATTCATTAAAGGGGATTGCAGTTTCATTTCACTGACTTTGATGGACCGGTAAAACGTGCGCGTGTGTGTGTATTATATATAGGACAGAGCAATTTGCCATGCATAGGCTATTAAAATAGATGAATTCTGAGTTGGCACCATGACTCTCCTACCTACTTTAGTGAATAAAACTTTTTTAGAAATTACACCTGGGAACTCTTACAAGCGGTATTATGCTCACTGTAAACTTAACTGTAACATAAAGGTTATCAACTTGACGTGTCACTATAGAATTAAATGCAAACTAATGAGAAAGCGGTGCTCTTCAATTCTTTGACTACTCTAGTAATTGTTTACACTTTGAGGAAGAATTCTTTTACTTCCACTGGAGATACTATTTCCACATTAAAATAGGATATGATATACGCAGCATTTGCTTACTGCAGTCATATAGGGCCTTTTATTTTTGTTCAGTTTATGCTCAGTATCTGAGCCCCCTTTGACTGCTAAGAACGCCTTGTAGCATGTTATGCTTCTAAATCTATATCTGTAGTTGATTAGGGAAATAACAGATTATGCGTACTCAATTTTCAAAAACCATCTCTGGTCCACCCCACTACCACCGTCTGACGGGAAAGGCACCCTCTTGGTTACAAAATATAAACACAATAGGTCATTAGACTTGATGTAGGAATGGGACTCTTAAGGCTTACCAGATACAAATCAAAAACCTCAAGGCTTCCAATTAAGTGCGTTTGTGAACAAAATGCAGAAGCTGGCACTTTATGTGTTTTAACAAGAGAGATGAGGTAGGTCTGCCTTCCAAGGAAGGGTAAGAAAAGTTTTGAGGTCCCTCCTCTGAATACGTCAGGTTCTTGAAAAGACAAACCACAACATCTGACAGCTGAGGGTGGAGGTGTTTGTTAGTAGACAAGTTCTAGGCAGGTATAGGTACTATAATATGTCGAGCCGTATGGAAGACAAAACAAGCTTAAGGGAGAACATGGATGGAATACTAGAACTGGATGTAGTAGGTTGACCCTCAGCAGAAGAAGGATTGCACTCAAAGCCTGCCGAGTTCTGAGTACCAGTCTGTTTGATGGTACAATCTGTATTACTGAGGCCATGTCCGTCTTAATTTTTTGATCACCTTGGAGAATTGGAAAACATACAAAGGCAATATTTCTATGTGAAGGAAACACTTAATGTTAAATTCATGTCCTGTGGTTACAAAGTAAATATATTGAATAAACTTTTTTTTTTTTACCGGTATTATATGGCTACAATCTACCGTTTGGCATAGTAACATATAGTTTCATTAAATGAAAAAAATAATGTGATGCATCATATTCTGAGTTCATGCCTTTAGGTTTCCTTGTTTCTAAAAGGAAGACCCAGTAAACCTCTCGTTCATACAACCTATTGTATCTGTCACATCCTCAATGTGACTTTTTCCATTTTTTTTATACCTTGCTAACAAAAATATTGCAAATATGGCATTCTAAACATCTTATTATATACATTAATTGTGCAACCAAATACATTAAATAAGTTTGTATGGGAAAACTCCCCAGCATTATAAGAGGATTTGCAAGTACCATATTTGCCAGATTATAAAACGACCCCCAAAATTTGAATATTAATTTAGAGGGAAAAAGAAAGCTTGAATATAAGAATATTTTCTATTTGAGGGCTGATTATAGGACCACCTCGAATATAAGACGAAGGGTATTTTTCAGAGCATTTGCTCTGAAAAAACCTAGTCTTATAATCGAGCAAATGCAGTATTTCCCTTTATAACAAATTTATAAGTGTGAGCCTTAAGTGTCTCGCTAAACCTGCTATGATCATTATCTACTTATCAACAATTAGTGAAAGTACATCATATGACTCTATAAAACATTTATTGCAAAATACAGATAAAAACACGACAAACATTAGCAGGGTGACAGACACCCTCTCTTTTATAAAAAGAACATTATATTAAAACAGACATTCTGATCATACAGCTTAAGTTGTTCACCTGAGAAAAAGTGTTTTTTTGGGATGCATAGGATCAGAAATCTTAGTAATATATTAAATATTTTAAGATATAAAGCACCTTTTATTATAAAACGGCTATGTAATATTAATTAAAATCATTATGTTTAACAGGCTGCTAAGCAGGCGTCTAAGTGGTCATTTATTTTTAATTCAAGAACTTCAATTCTGCAAACGGGGCAGCTGACCTTCATACTTTGGCTGCTAGAACTGGAAGTCATTATAGAAGTTGATCCCATAGCATTATTAACAGTTGGCATAACTCCACCATTTGTAGTGTTGTTTCTGGAAGTTTTCATGAAAAAGTCATCAAGAGTTTTTTTGTCATTCATTCTTGGTCTCTTAGTAGGCTGCACGTGACCTTCGTCATGGTTTGATCCCTGGGAAGCAGAAGGCAAGCTTGTAGATGAACTTGGTATTTCAAAGGAAATTTTCTTCTGTTTCTTATTAGAAAAGAAAAAGTCATGAGTTGACACATTCTGAACTGGTTTGTTGCCATTTCCCATAAGTTTTATTGGGGATCCATCAACACTTATGAATGCTTTGGTGTTTGCAACAGAGATTTTTGGTACAGTAGCCTTTGAATTTGTGTTGTTTTTAACTTGATTCGGTATGGATGGCTCACGGGTGGTAATAGTGCTGATGGACGATCTGTGCGGTGAAGACTTGTTTCCATCTGTTGAAGTATTTTTAATGCTCTGTATTTTAGGAGGGACAGCTGAATTTGTGGACTCAACAAGTTTATAGCCAACGCCACTAAAAGGAATGACTGTGCGAATATCAACTCCTTTTAAGTTACTTTTATCTGCTGGAAAGAGCAAAATGAAAAAGAATTTAAATACATAAAAAAGTTATCTATGCATCGACACGGATTTCCCCATCTCTGTATTTACACACAGTTTTGATAGCCGCATAGATATACTATACACACACACACTCTCACACTCCTATAGATACTCAGTGAAATGTTGGTAGGACCCAATTTGTGGTTTGCAGAGTCATTTAGAGGCCTGACATGCTATGGGTGAATGCACCAGTAGTACTGGATCCTTCCCATCCTCCTTCAACACATGCCTCCATCTTTCCACAAGAACAAAACTGAAACCCAAACAAATTTACCAAACCACTGCAACATTAATCCAGCAACTCCACCAGCTCCAAACGCCTCTCCATAACCCCTGCTTTCAGTCTTTCCAAATGGACTGATTCTGACACACACACACACGATCTGGTCTTCTACAGATCACGCTTCCACTCTGATTTCCCTTCCATCACCCTTATAGCTTTTTCTCCTATACAACCCTCTGCCAATCACTGCAGTTAACCTCATATCCATAGGCAACTGCCAGACTGTATCCTTCCCAAGCATTGCCCCAGTTACCTTAGACTACCCACGACACCAACCTTAGCAAACAAAAAGTCTAGCTAGGAGTTCATACAAATGTATGCAATGCTTTCACAACTCTGCACTCTCTCTCTTGCTAAACAACGGTATTTCTCATCTTTCATAATCTTCCCTTTTTTCCCCCACTCCCACACCCCTCAACACCCACCACACTGGCACTAGAGGAAAACTGGGATTTCTGCAACATCCATCCTCACCACCAACTCATCCTCTACTCACCCCACATGAAATGCTTTCACCCTATAAATGGAGCTGCCATTTTTCTTTCTTCCTCAAACCCAAAAGCCTATCCCGTTGACCCTATATGCCTTCACACACCGCTTTCCCTTAGCCTCTTATCTTCTGGAACCGCAAAAACAACATTTAAGCATACTCTAAGCATATTTATATCTTTCTTAGATCCCACTTCTCTCAGCAACTGACTCCCTAAAGCTCGCCCCTTTTTGCCCCTAAGTTGCTAGAGCAGATTGTGTACAAACAATTAACTAGCTTTCTCCTCTCATTCCCCTTGGCTCTTTCCAGTCTGATTTCAGACCCATTTACTCTACTAAAACTGCTCTAACAAAAGTACCAAATGACTTGCTCTTTGCCACTTCTGCAGGTATACAAGATATAGCTCTCTCCTGGATCTCATATGTAATAATTCATTGTGTCACGTTCTCTGGCAAGGCATCTTCACCTCGTCCACTATGTAGCCGCCCCAAAAAGATGGTAGTACATATAAGCAGATGATTCTTCCCTGATCTCCTTCTCTCGTGTCATGTATTACCAACTACTTGTCTGCTATTTCTTCTTGCATTTCACACTATCTGAAATGTAATTTTTCAAAAACTGAACTCAATCTCCACCCTCATCCTCTCCTCTATCAGCATTCCAAGAGTTTCCCTTTCTAGTAATGTATCCTCTCTGTTTACCATCTCGGTTGGTGTAGCCCAGGGCCCAGTTCTAGACCCCCTTCTGTTTACACTTTGCACACCTCCCTTGGTTCAAACTACCACATGTATGGTGATGAGGTTTATTTCTATCTAACTCTCTCCAGTGGTGTCAATTATTGCATTACCTCTGTAAGGAACAAGGTTCTAAAAGGTTTAAAATCTATTCAAAATCTTCCCTTTGATGGTCTCCCATAACATCAAGGGTGAAAACATCATCCCTATCCTACAAAATGTTTCCAGAGCTGCCCCTAAACGTTTGTAATGCCTTCCACAACTTATGAGGCTCTTTTCTTAGTCTCCAATGCTTAAAAAAAATAAAAAAAATCCTACTTTTTCAGAGAAGTCCATCAACTGACTGCTTAAAGCGTCTCCACACACTGGTTCACCTTTTCTAGCCTTGCTCCTGTTGTCTGGTAACTCCCACCATTCTATCTCACTCTTCAGTCTGTCCATTCATATGGCTACTAATAGGATTTCTTTAACCCCTTCCGTACTGATGACATACCTGGATGATGGGGTGTCCCCAGCGATCTGTAGCAGCCACTTCCCCTCAATTCCATGCACGCGATCGCTTTGAAGCGAAACACGAGCACGGAATTAAAATATTTTAATAAAAAACTGTGGTCTTCAAGGGAAGATGCAGTACAAGAACGCTGGTCCTGAAGGGGTTAAACAATGTTTACACTAGGATACTGTTGTATGGCTGGCCTACCGCAATCATTTGCACTTTCACCTCTTGTGTAATAAACGTCTACCTCTTTCTAGATTGTAAACTTGTTTAAGCCAGACCCGTCTCAACTCCGAATTGTTATGTGATACGTATTATGTTTACAAAACAGTGCAATATACAACAGTCAATTATAATTTTACATAAATACTGAAATGGTTACATAGTAAACATCTTACCTTTTACATCTGATGGTTTGGTTGGTTGAGAATGAGAGGACTCATTCTTCCTCTTCCCTTTCTGTCCATAGTTTTCTGGCTCTTTAACTTTTAGAAACGTCCCTCCGCAGGTACGCTGATGTTCAGACCACCAAGGATCAAGAGACGATGGTGCCCTGTTCATTGCACGTTTGACATAACCAAAATATGGTTTCCTTGTCCTACAAGGTCCATTGCATAGCCACCAGTGTTTTCTGTATTCATCAACTTCATCATGGAAATTGTGATAAACCTAAAACAAAAACCATGGTAATATCCAATACAAAAGGAGGTATCTCGTGCAATCATGGATCTGATTGTGGGTACAATCATTGAAAATAACCACGATTTAATTATAATGTACCATTTGCAAACTGATAGCACTGCATGCTGGTGCCCATTCATGAGCAGAAAGCACAGTTATCTGTTAAAAATATGTTAAGTACAACAACCCACCCTATGAAATTGTTAGACAACACTTTGTCAAATGTACAGATCATAAAATTATTAATAGAGTACTGTCATGTTTATAAACTTACCGATATGTTAGCACCAGTCAGGCTGTTTATACGCGTCATATGTTTGCAAAACTCTGGGCCATGGGAGTCATGATCTTTATTGTTGTGCGTGACGAAGAGAAGTGCATGAATCATCTCGTGGAGAAGTGTCTGTTACATACAAAAAAATAAGTAAAAATTGAGTTTCATGCAGAAATGAAGCACTAATACTGGGTTTCATAGAAAGAATGAACAAACCAATGCTTCCTAAATATTTACCAACGTTAAAGTGCAACGGTCACACAATTTCTCAAATTTTAACCATTTATATAACAATAATTAAAAAGCAACACATTATTTTTGCTTGAAGAATATCGAATCAGTTCAACCTAGGTGACAAGAATTCTTACTTCATCAAGCACTACTACAATAGATATTGCGTACATCTACCAGGTTTTTATAGCCTTAGGTGTTAAGTTGTTTTTTTTTTGTTTTGTGTTTTTTTAAGTATTTGTGATAAGCTTTAAAACTTACTTCTACAAGATCTTTCCTTGGTCTCAGTTTCAGTAATGGTTCACTTAGGCGTATAGAACACAAACCTCCTCTTCCTTCATAGCTACAAACTCCAGCACATCTGTAATGAACATAAATCGTCAATGCACGCATTTCAAAAAAAGTGAATTCTTATCAATCTTAAAAAATAAAACAAACAGAAAAAAAAACATACATAATTCAAAGTATGGACATGGTTATATTAAATGCAAAAGCAAATCTAAATGTTTCTTAGGGATAACAATCATCATACAATTCAAAAACAATGAAGCACTATCATGATGATAGAAGATATTTTTACAGAGTGCCTTCACCAACTATTAAAAGGTGCTGTTCCACATAACCAAAAATAATTACAGGCTTCACACTCCAATAGTGAGTATAAGGTGCTGGTATGAACACATACTAAATGGCTGAAAAAAAGCATACAGCTTAATGCATTTCGTGCCTAAATACAGTTTTACAAGCATAGTTGGAAAATTTTGCTTCTATAATGTGTGTGGTTTTTTGTGACTAAAGCTTCACAACAAATAACATGACAGGTTTGCTAAGGCTTATCTGCTAAACATGGTGGAAAGTTCTTTAAATGTTTTGTGTCTCAATGGGACAGCACTTTTAACACTGTAGGCAAAGCACTTGAGCAAGTCTGATCACAGGAGGGTTGGTCAGATTTACAAAATTATAACAAACTCTACTTTCAAAACATAGATGATCTCTTCAAAGGGAAACTCCACTGTACACATTTTTGGATTACAACATAGGATATCACATCGTATGTCTAGCTTTCGGTTTGATGTTTGCTCTTCACACACTAGCAACCAATGGAACAGTTTCAATCTCAGAAGCAAATTTTTTGTACAGGGATTTTTGACAGCCCGATTACTAGAGAAGTCAAATGTATTCCTGAAGTTTCTACTCAGCGCAGTTATAAAAACCCTAAACTACAGGTGAAGTGAATTAAATATTTAAAGATGTCCCATGATTTTTTTTTCTCTTTGATCATATATTGCAGTGCTGTATATAGTGATATAAGTTATCATTGAAGAAGAAGGTTTTTATCTTATTTTGCTCCAAATAACTTACTTTATCTGCAGACCCGGAGGCTGCCATTGTTGTCCAGCATCTGATATTTTGGGTGACTTTCTCTGCTCAAAACACCACACTGAGCTAATGCTAAGTAGTCCCTCCTTCCTTATACTTTCATTAGTCAGCATCCAGTTGGATGATTAACAATAAGCCACTGTATTGTTTACAACTGACTGTATGAGAAGGAGTCAGGGTATTTGTCTAGTAGCCTGGGTTAAGATAACCGAGCTAGGACACATACGAGTTGAAAAACAGTGATAAAGAAGATCAAGCTTGTTATCATTAGAAATAGGATTTAGGAAAACTGGGCCAACACTAAAATACGTTGATTAAGGGTAAATCTAAGGCCTTGATGGCTTATGGGCCATGTGTCAGTAAAGTTATAAAGATCTATAAATATACAAACATATATATATATATATATATATTAATATATATATATATACACATATATCCATATACCCATTCCCAAGAACCCCAGACTCACAGTGTCATCCTTGCACTCCACTTCACCTCTACGCCAGCCAATTTTCCCCAAAAGAACATGTCATTAAACTGCAGAAACAACGCTCGGATATCAGGAATCGGATCCAGCAGCTCCCAGGATGGATCCACCACAGACATCTCCTTTGAGCTCGTAGAAAGTGCAGCGGGGGTGGCAGACTTCCGGGACACGGTGTGGATGATTTCGGGGCTGTCATCTTCGTACACTTCCCACGAGGGCCCTGCCAGCTCCCGGTCATATTCCTCTTGCAACCGGAGGGCTAGTAAGAAGTCTTCAGCCATAGTCACGTCTCGCGGGCAGAGGTACCGAACACTCGCGATCAGCGGAGAAGATCAAAAAGCCAAAAGAACCCTTGGAAGCGACAAACACATTACAATAAATCAGAAGCACGAAAACCAAACATCAATCAGCTGTCACAACACAGGCGCAAACACAAAACTTTGCAAAAAAAAAAAATCACAACCTAACACACGCAGAAACGTTCAATAATCCACCACTGATGAGTTCCATTTTTAAGCTGTGGCTACATCATACCTACCAATCATTCCGTAATTCTCCGTTGCTGAATAATGTCTCAAACCGACCGAGAGAAGAAAAAAAAAAAATAACCGTACTTCCGCTCATGCGCCTGTGGAGCTCTGCGCATGCGCATCCGACCCTGCCTGGCGCAACCATTGCCAGTGCCCTGGCTCTGGCGTTTAGCACTAGTGATGGGAAGTTCGGATCATTAAAATGAATCGGATCATTTCGATTCGTTCACTGAAATGATCCGATTCATGATCCGGATCTTCTGATCACTCAGTGTGTCTGCACGGAGTTACTGTTTTCCAGTAACTCCGTGCAGGCACACTAACGATTGGCCCCGCCCCTTTCATTGTGAATCCTCCCCCCTGCCTCCAGTGATGTCAATGAAGGCAGAGAGAGTCGTTCAAAGATTCGGATCTTACAGGGATCCGAATCTTACAGTGATCCGGATCACTGTAAGATCCGGATCATTGTAAGATCCGGATCACTGTAAGATCCGGATCATTGTAAGATCCGGATCTTTGAACGACTCTCTGCCTTCATTGGCATTCTAATCATTCAGAGAATGTCACCATACTGTTAATAAATAAATAAATAAATACATTAATAATCACTGCCCCAGGATTTACATTCCCCTTTACCTGCAACTGCACCTTAAGCTAACTTTATTAAATTCATTAAATTAACCCTTACCATTAAATTAACCCTAAACACCCCATCAACCATGACTGCCCCTAAAATTAACCCTTAACACCCCATCAACGATGAC
>VKOC01000005.1:20897462-21022055 GCA_009364415.1 Spea multiplicata | reverse complement strand
GTGTTCACAATGACATCACTTAGCTCACTTTATTGTTTTTTTTTTAAAAATGTTATTTATTGTATTATTTTAGTGATTTTTTTTAATTTCTTTTTTTTAAATCACTAACCTTTTTTTTTCTCTGTTTCGTTTTTCAGCATGGGAGGAGGGTGAGAAACATGGTTTCTCTGCGATCCCCCTGCACCGATCACACTGTGATCTCCATGCAAGTCCCCACAGACTTGCATAGAGATCACAGTGTCTGTGCCTCATCGGAGCTATCGGGCTTTTAAAAATGTAACAGTTTTCTGTTGTTCGCCCCTGTTACATGAGATTGGGCATCAGCAAGCCAGCGATGCTGGCTTCTGCTGTCAGGGGGGAGTCCAGGCTGTTAAATGACAGCCTGATCTCCCGTGTAGCAGCAGGGATGTGTCCCTGCCACTGCAAGAAGGGCAGGACGTACCGGTACTCATAGGGGATTCCTTGGGATGCGTTTTTTGTCTGTGGACCGAAGGGGTTAAAATCACAGGGCTTTCCTGAGAGAATAAACACATATACCACTGAACAGCAAATGAGATCCCAGAAACAAAATGTTCGTTTAAGCTAACATGGTTAGATCTTTGATCAATGCTGCCCAAAAGCAATCCCAAACTTGAACAGTGGTATATAAACACATACATACATATAAAATAAATAAAACATATACACACATATCGCCACAGACCACTGCTTAAATTTGAAAAGTTAAAAATAAACATCAAATGGATTTTTTTAATGAGATAATCTTGCGTATGGCGTACAGAGGCATTTATCGAGGGCATGTTGTGTCCTAATCCAACTTAAAGTTTAAAAGATACCCTTTTTGCAATTAATGTTAGCACAGCTAGACACTTTGTTTTCATGAAATCACTAGGGACCCCAAACAAACAGATGAACGTCACGAAGATTGTATAACGTCCCTTTTAATCAATTGTATGCCAAACCACGTTTCTGTACCACACACATTGTCTTCTCATATATTATAATTTATAATGCACTAGATAACAACATAATTGCTATATTGATCTCCAATCAAACCAAATTATCAAGGTGTTGAATTATGTCATTTGCAGACGGCTCATGTTAAACCCAGTGTATTAATTAGTGTAAACCAAAAGTATATGTTTCTGGCACCAAGGGTTTAAATAAAAATCAACTGGTTCTGTTGATGGTTCGCTTGCTGACAGATATTTTTTCATATTTCAGAAGGTGTTTTTGTGTCCATTACAAAACCAATGTTTCATTTTTTTTTTTCAACAAAAGAAAAAAATACTTTAATTATACAAGATGTATTTTAAGCCCAAATAATAAATTCATTTTTTACTGGTAAATTAATATTAACATCAAGGGCCATTCAGCTGATTTACAGCCTATTTATATAAACATGGACAAGATTAGCCATTCATAATTCATCGACCAACTTATTTATAGGGCATCAATATTTACTGCCAAATACTGAGCTCTGGCTAATGAATATATTCCTTCTAAAAGGGATCCACACAAAGGAAAAGGCAAAGCATACGAAAAATACTTTCTTCTGTAACAAGCACCACACGATCCCACTTTATTCATTTCCTTTAAATAAAATAGGAATTATGCCATTATTGATGTAAGTATGGTATTTCAGGTTTGCCAAAGCAAGTGAACCATGACTTCTACAATATCATTTGTTGCCTATTATTTTTAATAAAATTGTATGGATGTGCTTTACCCTTGGTTTGTACCATGAGTAATTTGAAGCAATTACAAAAGTGAAAATGACATTTTAATTTACTTTTTAGTCTCGACTTCTTTGTTTAGCCCTAGGTGACCTGAATGTTTGTGTGATAATTATGTATAGAATAAATAACTAAAAAAAAAAAGAAAAAATACTTTTCTTTTAGTGTAAAATTATTTTTGAAGGTTGCTGCCTATATTTTATCATAAGATATATATTTTTTTTTTCAGATGCTTGTAAATAATGCTTTGGCCGAGGCAGGGTTTTTGGGTCTCTCATTGAGCTAGAAGAAAAGACAATCTTCTGGTTCTTCTCAGTCTCTCTGCAGCTGAGACTGTAGTTAGGTTTATTGAGGTGCACTCAATCTCATAAATCTCATTTATGTTCAATTAATGCTACTCGTCCCCTGTCTCGTTTCTTCTTCCACCCCCTTTCCTTCTTTTTCTCCATTTGATTTTGTCACATTCTTACATTTCCTCCAGTGGTTCTAATCCTTTCCGATTGTGAATAACCAAAACTTAATGCGGCTTACTCTTAAAGAGTAACACTCGCCCTTTTTTCATTACTAGTATCAGTAATATGTTTTTAAAAAGGTATTACGTGGTTTTCTTTTTTACAAGGGTTCTATAAAGCATCTGCTCAGTGTGGTGTCTGAGAAGGGAAAGTTACCCAAAATATCACAAATGTCAACAGTAGCAACCTCTAAGTCTACAGATACTACTGTCTACAGTCTACTTATTAGAGCAAAATTAAATAAAACCATGTTTCGGTCAATGCTGATATACATTACAGTATGCAGAACTGTATTTTGTGCAAAAGACCATAGCACTTTTGCATTCAATAATCCTTGCTTTACCCATTCCACTCAAAAGCACTGAACAAAAAATGTTAGCCTAATACTTTTGATGTTTAATGTTCTTTCTGAATATGTAAGTAACCTGGGTCGTAATGTATCATAAATTTAAAGAGACTCATTTTTAATAATCCATAAATATCAGGGTCTAAATGTAATGGCTGCCAAAGCAAAATGCGGAGATTGAAATACATAAGCCATACATCAAGGTTCTTTGCAAGAGTGTCATGAACAAAAACTTTAAATATAGCAAAGATACACTTAATGTAACAAATACTAAAAATGCGAGATCTATATATTTTAAGTCGCAACGTGACAACGTAAGAATCTATAACCTGAATGAGCTTACCAGTTGGCCTGCTGACAGAGGCCCATTTTAAACATTTTCCCAATTAAACTATACATGATGTGAGAAAAAAACCTTGGACATGTATACATTTTAAGAAATAGTATTTTTTTTTTTAAAAACACACACTTCTCCTATTTCTCCCCTGTATTTATGACATATGTTGGGCATGGTCATAGTAACATAGTAACATAGTTCATAAGGTTGAAAAAAGACCAAAGTCCATCAAGTTCAACCTATATACCTATTGTGTCCCTACTGTGTTGATCCAGAGGAAGGCAAAAAACCCTTATGAAGCAGATGCCAATTGCCCCATACCAGGGGGAAAATTCCTTCCCGACTCCAAATATGGCAATCAGAATAAATCCCTGGATCAACGTTCTATCCCTATTAATCTAATATCCATAAATTGTAATATTATTGCTTTCAAGAAACACGTCCAGGCTCCTTTTAAACTCTTTTATTGAGTTTACCATTACCACTTCCTCTGGCAGAGAGTTCCATAGTCTCACCGCTCTTACTGTAAAGAACCCCCGTCTGTGCTGGTGTAGAAACCTTCTTTCCTCCAGCCGTAGAGGATGTCCCCTTGTTATAGATACAGTCCTGGGTATAAATAGGTCCTGGGAGTGATCTCTGTACTGCCCCCTTATATATTTATACATAGTTATTTCCAAACTAAATAACCCTAATTCTGATAATCTTTCTGGGTACTGTAGTCCTTCCATTCCCTTTATTACTCTGGTTGCCCGTCTTTGAACCCTCTCCAGCTCCACTATATCTTTCTTGTACACTGGTGCCCAGTACTGTACACAGTATTCCATGTGTGGTCTGACTAGTGACTTGTACAGTGGTAGAATTATTTCCTTGTCGTGGGAATCTATGCCCCTTTTGATGCACCCCATGATTTTATTTGCCTTAGCAGCAGCTGCCTGACACTGGTCGCTACAGGTAAATTTACTGTTAACTAAGACTCCTAAGTCCTTTTCCATGTCAGTCGTCCCCAGTGTTTTCCCATTTAATACATATTCCCAGCCGGGATTTTTCTTCCCCATGTGCATAACATGGGGAGCCTAAATAAGCGGCTCCAGAAGCAGGGCCCAGGGTAAATAGGTTACACCCTGCTGCTGAGTGAAAGAAGGAGAATCTAATAATGTATTGTATATGCACTGAAATTAAAGGGTTGGAACAATTACCCTCCAATATAGAATTTTGAATTTGAAACATAGAATCTAGTCTGCCCGTTTACATCGGCGGGTGTCAGCCAGCTCTGGTACGCAACAGCGACAAGTTCTTTGTACGCGCATACATAGACAGATATTAAAAAATATTAAAAGATGATACTTCTTCACGTGCAGATTATTGTCATATTCTATTCTTCAGACTGTCTGGAGTACTCTAGCTCATTTGCACACTTTATCTGTTATTGTTGTTGATATAAGGCAGCAAATCGGCCAGCGCATTACATATGGAACGTTAAACAGCCATTCGAGTCACGCTCATATTTGATTTCAGTATTTCCCAAATTATATTAGATGGAGAGAAAATCTGGAATTGTCTTTTCAATCTTGAAGATAACAAATACACACTAGGACAGATAAAAAAAGCCAAAAAATAACATGAAATGATTTAATAACTTCTATCATATTACGAAACTGCATGTTCACACTTTATAAACAATAACATATTTGTAGGGGAACTAGGAATACATCTGGCTACAAAACATACCGTACATAAATAAAGACCATTTAGCTGAGCCTTGCATTGGTGAATATGTTTTATACCTAGCTTTTAAACAACGATGCCATTACACAAAGCTGTAAAAATACATTATTAAATAGAGCCTTAATAAACAAATTAATTCTCTTGCATAAATAGCAATATGCGCGAACAGAATTATATCTCACCGGGAAAACCAAGTAACGTTCATTACCTTTCTCCAGGCCTCAGCAATGCATTCGTGAAGCTGATAACGGAGCAGGACCTGCAGTCCTTCGCATGTATGATACATCTGACGGCAGACGAATATGAAAGATCCTTTGAGAGCCGGCAGCATGTCGGATTCGGATAACGCATGTAAGTCTTCATGGAGGAGCTTTTTGGTAAACTTAGCAATAGTATGCGCACCTATGATGCTGGGGGGGGAAAAGTTCATGCACTGAAAACCAGCTTCTTTACTTGTAATCACCTTATCCTTTGAACTAGGATATAAAATGCCCAGCAGGTACTGAATTGCTAAGTCAAAATGAATACTGGAATTGCATCGAGTTGAACATCTTGACTTAACTTGCACATGCTGGGCTTTCATTCGCTGCTTGTGCATATAATGTTTTTCTTCTAGATTAGAACTAGTCTTAAAATGACCCCTAATGATGTCCCTGAGAACAGTATGCTCATACAAAAACCTGTATATAAAACTATTTGTATATAATACATTTGGTAAGAGGAATCAGGGCTTTTTCAGAAAAACAAAATGTTTTTTGTTACTTAATATTTCATTTTGGAATGTATTGGGAAATAATGGGGACAAAATATCTTTATTTGTATATTCACATATTTATTCATATATCTATATTGATTTTGCATTTTCTTTGGTGTTGGTTATGTACTGCACCTGCATTTTTAAATTGGCTATAGGATAATATATTAAATTATACTGCGCAGTGGGTGCGCAGATTTCCTTATATAGCCATCTCCACAAAGATTCCTATTTTGCATTGGACTATTTGATATAAATGTGTATCATATCCATAGCTTGTATGCTATTGTTCATCATACCTTTCTGAAGAACTGTCCAATTTTCTTCCATAGAGAAGAAGGGACAATCCACCTTCGATTGAAGCTATCCTTGCTAAAATGTCCGCAATGTATATTAAAGTTGTTTCATCGCAATTTTTATGAACCTAAACAAAAAAAAATTAAAAGTCCAATAACATAGAAATAAAACAAACAGATGTAGCGTTTCCACATTAATAACTTTATTACCTACTGAAAAATAATATTAGCGCGAGTATCCGGTATTCTGGATTTTTATAATGCCATCAAGCTTTATAAACCACAAGGACATTATTTCTATAAATTTCACCATTCCAGTTTATGAGCTGTATTTTATGCCATGCACTTAAACAAATCTAAGCAATGATGATCATAACCAAATCACAATTAACCATTCAATAGACAGCTAAGTGATTATTTTTTTTTAGAACAGCTTGCTCATAACGCAAACATTTGCCCATCAGACAAATACATCTATATTAAGATACAGCAAATGTTATCTCCGTAATACGCCAATTAAAGGTAGAAGGGCTTTGGACTATGAGAAAGCACTGAGAATATGTGTCTGCTTCACAGAGGTAAATTTATGAATTTCATTAAATGGGAAAAACAGGAAAATGTCCCTGTGCCGTCTGTGGAAATTTAACACTTCCATTTTCTTTCATTATTGAATGTTTCTAATTTAGCTATATTGATTTCATTGGTAAAAGCCGGATAATTTGCCAACAAAAAAATGAGATAATGAAAGTATAGAAACAAGTATGAAAACAGTATATCCGAAGGATTTTTTTGTTACGTGACAAGCAATGTAATTCTTAATAGCATTTTATACGATGAATGGTTATCCTAATTTCTAATTAGGCAATGCATGATAACCGATATAGGCCTATCTTGGGTGAAAGGTAAATAACGGTTATCAGAGACACGATTTGAACTGGCTATATTACAGATTGCAGAATAAATAAGTTAACAAAATGCTATCTCGGGCCGTAACTGTTTAAAAGACCACGATAAAAATCATGGCAGGAGGTTAAAGTGGCTTTGTTACAGCCATTATGCATCAACGAAGACCCACTATAGCACGCCTCACCACCAGGTATTGATTAAAAATGTTCCTCTAATCTGAAATATATTTTCTTAAATAGCTTTTTCTTTCATTGTTTAGCGTATGGGCCCAAGTCACTAGGCGTTCTCCTTTGTTGCACAAGTAAGCGGTTTTAAGTCTTGTTTGTGCTTTTACGTCTTGCTCTATCGCTTCAAGGAGCATTTTTTTCCCCCCACGAATCACAATTAAATATTTTTAAATCACTTAAAAAAATACAAATCTGCTACTCTGGATTACAATTTGGATAAGGTTATATTTGCTTTGTATAAGGAGATGTAAACATGCACAGAAACAAAAATAATTAATTACTAACCTTTTTACCATCAAGAAGCTTTCGTATTGGGGACAGCAGGGCATCTAAAACTGCCCCAGTATACAAACAAGCACTGGCACATTCCTTACGGTCACAGAGCATCCTGAGGACCTCCATAGCCAAACCTGCTGGAGAGTAGCTTCCTACCAATAGAACATCATAGTTTACTTGCCTAAAGCTCAAAACAGAACTAATTTCACACTTTAAAATAATTCACAATCCAAACCATCATCCATAATAATAATAAAAAAAATGGTTCACAAGGTCGCACGGTAATTCATAAATTATATTTTCTATTTAATGTGTATGGAGACAGGACTACTTTTACATGGTAATCTCAAGTAGGGCTAAAAGGCAGGGGGTCAAAAAAAATGTCAGCACTATTGCCCATTTTAAACGATATAGATGCCCCACCGGATAAACCTTTGGCTCTTAAATGTGCGTGTATTTGACAGAAACTAAAAACAGGCATTGTGTCAGACAATTATGCATTAACTCGGGATCACATGGCATACTTGAAAGCTTAATAAAATACTAATTACAGTCTCAGAAGCTCTGTAAGTTTACCATGGTGCATCAGGTCAGATCACAGATAGCTAATGGATTCACATGAAGTGGGTGTTTAAACGTCTGAGATATTATAAAGAGTTCTGTGTTTCTATCCATACTGTAGTAACATGTACCTTTTTTATTTCGGATCTGACATACTTGGAAGCTGGAGTCAAGTCACAATGCTTCTCTTTTCTCTATGTTATGCTTGACCATACATTGGAGTATAACATAAAATGCAATGTCTGAGGCAAGTCAAAGCAAGTGAGTATGGGCCACATTCATTTTTCATCGAGAGAAAATTTGGCTCAACCAGCCAAAGTGTTGATCCAGAGGAAGGCAAAAAACCCTTATGAAGCAGATGCCAATTGCCCCATACCAGGGGGAAAATTCCTTGCCAACTCCAAATATGGCAATCAGAATAAATCCCTGGATCAACGTTCTATCCCTATTAATCTACTATCCATAACTTGTAATATTATTGCTTTCAAGAAACACGTCCAGGCTCCTTTTGAACTCTTTTATTGAGTTTACCATTACCACTTCCTCTGGCAGAGAGTTCCATAGTCTCACCGCTCTTACTGTAAAAAACCCCCGTCTGTGCTGGTGTAGAAACCTTCTTTCCTCCAGCCGTAGAGGATGTCCCCTTGTTATAGATACAGTCCTGGGTATAAATAGGTCCTGGGAGTGATCTCTGTACTGCCCCCTTATATATTTATACATAGCGTGTATACATGGTGTGTATTAATATGTGTAAATATATCAGTATGTTACCGAGTTTGTAATTATATTTGTAAGTATTATACTCTGTGACTAAAGTATTTTAGAAAGTTAGTGTGTGCAGAAGAATGTCACTGTGTTTGTGTGTAGAAGAAGCTTGGAGGTCCCAACCATACATCTCCCAGGGGGCTCTTTTGTTAAATCACAGAGTAGAGAAGCAACTGTATGTGTGTGTGTGTATGTGTCTGCAGTGTGTGTATTTTATATAAAATAGACATACTGACTCTAATACTAAACATCCTGCATATACACACACACTAACACAGTATATATGTCAATGGATGTGCATTGTTTGATAGCATGTGTTGGGATGTCAGAGGTGAGCTTAGGGTTAGTGGTGCCTGGGAGAGGAAGAGAAGTAGCAGCTGAAACAATCTATATGCAAGTATGATGGTAGAGTGAGTGGGTGTTAAAGCAAGTTTTAGTGTTAGTATGTATGCTTGCTAGTTATAGGGGGCCTTGAAGAAATACTGCATTCAGGCGCCACGTACCCTAGGCTTGTCCCTGTTCTCATGAGGTGTGCTTATGGGGTGATCTTAAGGCGGAGTGATGGGTGGGACAAGTGGGACAGTGGGATGGAAAAAAACTATTTTGTACATCCCTGCCTGTAGATGCATGACATCCATGCAACACAAAGCCAAGCAGCAATACATTCAATGTTCATTATATCTCATTAATAAATGGATCATTTGATGGTGCTGGATATGTAGGAATATGTGTTTTATACAGTAAACCATGAAAGAGTATTTAGGTAAAAGAATTTCATGTTTGGTTAACTTAACTAAGCTTTATGGCCATACATTATGTAATGAGGTCTGCTAAATCACCCTTATGGCCATAAATGTAACAAGTTCCCTTAGCAATAGTATTTTTTCTTTTTAACCTATTCTCTGGTCCAGCTAGGATTCCAGTTCTACTAGTGGCCTTCTCTGTCTTTCTGGCCCTACTAGGATACCACTTGTCCTAGAGGTCTTTTCTGTCTTTCTCTTGGCTTTTGGAAATTTGTGAAAGAAAAAAGGAATATCTTATGAAACAATTTTGGACTGTTTCATGTCATGTGCTGATTATATAAAAAAAGTGCATGCATCATTCTTCAAAATATCAGTCTAAGGACCTCAGGTAATCAGTAATCAAAATAGGAAAAGAAAAAGCAGAGCACAGCAAACATCTCGTATAGCATAACAACAGATAATAAGGTATACAGAGAATGTGATGAATCATTTTACACTCTTAAAATGATAACTTTCATTGAAAAAAGTACCTGGTATCCACCAGGACATTACAGGGACTAGACACACGTTTGTGGGTGGCTAGGTCTGTATTGGTAACCCAGCTCCGTACACCATTACATCAAATCTGGACAAAAAGCTCAAGATTAGACAGTCTGGGAAACTCCAAAGTATGTCTCACTCACATATCTATTAATTTTAGGAGAGTGAGTGGGTTGGTCAAAGGATACACCCAACAATGGATCACAGACCAACGATGTTTGGTCAAAGGATACACCCAACAATGGATCACAGGCCAAAGATGGTTGGTCAAATGATACACCAAACAATGAATCACAGGCCAAAGATGGTTGGTCAAATGATACACCAAACAATGGATCACAGGCCAAAGATGGTTGGTCAAAGGATACACCCAACAATGGATCACAGGCCAACGATGAACCAGGAATGTTAATGCGCTGTGTAAATTGGTTGCTTGCATTAATAGTTCTGATAGGACATCGTTTTACTGTTTTTTTGCACATTATTTGCAAAAACAAAATACAGTAGCATTTGCAATGGCTGCAAAAATGTGTTCGGTGACAAAGTATTATGGGTCTGTTTTCCTCTTTTAAATGATCTAATAATTAAGGTAATGTTCTAGTGAACATTATAAATCCCATCATAAAATAATTAGATAAGGAACAGCTGTAATTAAAATTGCTTCATTATTTCAAGCTCCTCTAATTCCAAAAAACTGCAGAGGCAACAATTAAAATTAATTTGCTAAAAGTACCAGGTGGATGCTTCCATTAAGTTTTCCTGATAATTATGCTTACACCATCATGAGTTATGAACGTTTATCTTTTTTAAAAATTATTTTGCTTATGAGCGGGCAATTCTACATACTTGAAGCAGTTTAAAGAGGGGCAGTAAAAGGCTTGACTGAGAATGGAAGTTAGATATAGTGTAGGATTAAAGACAAATACTCATAAAACAAGATATATATATATATATATATATATATATATATATATACTTATATAAATATATATATATATATATATGTTAGACAATTCAGCTCCGGGAATGAAACTGTTTCATGAATAGGGTGTAACCCCTTCAGTACTGAGGTTTTTCAGTAATCGAAATACCAAACTTTTTTGCCATTTTACCATATGTTGGTTAAATCAATATTCCCATTTTCAATGTTTGATGTAATCAAAATTAGACATGCTTTTTTTCAGGACAAGTAGGGCTACTATGTAAAAAAAACTATACTAAAATATACTTCTACAAAGTAGAACAATGCTGAACAATTTGTGTTTGGCAACATCCCCTGATTACAGTAATATCTCACATAGATTGTTATGTTGTAGAGGGAGGCCCATATACATATTACATATTACCCAAGAGTGTACTATTTTTACTACTGGCTTAAGTGGTTTGGGGTTTGTGAAGATTTTTTTTTATATAATATTTTTCTCTAATGCTAGGGCAATAGAATGTTAAGGCTCTATTACATATTATGGATGACAGTGATGTCAGAATGACATCACCGAAGTCACTTTATAGTTTTTTTTTCTTTTTATTAATATTTCATTTAAAAATATTTTCTATTTTTACTTTTCTGATCTCTCCTGCATCGAACACACTGTGATCAACACTCATGGCTCTGTAGCATTGCTGATCACAGTATGTGCAATTAGCCAGCAGGGGATGCAATCTAGACCTTTTGGCGATCAGGCATTCCTGCTATGATGCTCACTCGAAGCCAACGTCAGGAGGAAGCCAACATTAAAATAGACAGTCTGTTCTATTGTGCAGATGTCCCTACCACTGCAAAAAGGGCTGGATGTATTGGTGAGTCTTAAGGGGCCTCTTAACTCTTATTTTGGTATTAGAAGTCACGGGTATAGGTATTTTAAACCACACTGATCTCCTCAACTAGTCCATTAATACTACAGAAGACCATGAAATGACCATAATTCATTTCTGCCTGGTGCTGCAGTAGTAAGAGCAGAACATGGAAGGGGCTGCTGGACAGTGCCAAAGGTAAATACACTGTAGGGTGACAACAGCTGGAATTCTACAGACAGCCTGACCTTACACTACTGGACCATAGTTCAAACAATCAAATGTTCAAACGACCAAATCCAACATACAAAGCACAGGGATACAAGAAAGATGGACATTTTCAAGAATAAAAGTACAAGAGAGTTTGGTTTACCTTCTTCAAGGGAAGGTTGAACAGGATTGATGCATTCTGTTCAAATATTTTATTGTTTATCAGGCACATTAATTGAGAAATTTAAAAAAATAGGTAAATGAAAAAAAGCACTAACCCTGATGGGTTGGGAACAGAGCAAATGTATAGTTGAAATAAAAATGGTTGAATAGTTTCAAATAGTTGAAATTCATATGCTGATATCATGAGTTCTAAGGATAATAGCCCAGTTTTGGTACCTAAAATGTATTTTTTTCTGCCAGTATGTAGGTTAACCACTGCTGTAATATAGGTTGTGCTTTCAATTGCCAATATAAGAAGCTGCGAAATGATTATTACACAAATGCTTATTCTGCAGTTGACACTGAAATAAAACCTGTAAAATTTGTATAGCATGGCAACCCTATGGACATATTTCACTTGGCATAAAATCCCTTAATCACACAAGCCAATAATGTTTAAACTATTCATTTGAAGCTTTCCCATCACTTGTTTTAAGATGTTACAGGTCTAATGTGAAGATACTATGCAGGGCGTTGTAAAGTTTTATTTACAGCAACTATTACATGAAATTGTGCTGCAAAGTTCCACTAAAACTGGGAGCGGGACCATTCCAACATATAATGTATGTCCAACGAACATTAAGAGGAGAAATTGTCATTGCAAAACCAATTATACCAGCAGTACCTTTAGTCAGCCATCCAACAAAACAATTTTTTTAGTATAATGCTAGCAATTTTGGCTTCCTCTAGCAGCAGGGACATCAGCAACTAAAGCAATACCTCTGAAAGTGAATGTATCCTGGCGATCAGAAAAAAGAGGTTCATGCCAAAGGAACCACATGTCTTGTCAGGTAGAGAAAGTATCCCCGTATTTAGGATTGTTCCCTTAACAATCTGGAAATCATGGAATCTGGTTATAATAAAATGTTGTTTTTAAATGGGAACTATTATGAACACTATTTTAAGACAAGTTCCATTTTTGCAGCATTCAAAAGAGGGGGGGAGACTTATATTTCCTATAGGGGGTTCTGCCAACAGTTCCCCAAAACAAACAAACAAACAGTAGTGGTGGGGTTCTCCAACTGGAAAAACCCCATCATGTAAAGGTATTTACCACTAAGGTAAGTTTGAACTATATTATAGATTGAAATATTTAACCAAGTAACATGTAGAATGTGGTCTGGCACATTGGAGTTTACTCATTAAATAAGCCCCAGTTATGTCAATGAATTCAAATAATATCATTTTGCAGAAAAACAATATAATAGCTCAGTCGTAATTAACCCCTTAAGGACAATGGGCGATCCCTAAACCCATTGAAAACTATGCATTTTGAGCCTGTACATGTACGGGCTTTGTCATTAAGGGGTTAATCTTCGTTAAGCACTAGTCAAATAACTAGGGAACCTAAGAGATCTAAAACTTCTGCCTAAAACCTCACTTGTGCTGCAGGGGCGAGTCTATCCTTCCCACCACCACACACTATCGATTATGGCAGTACAAACCCTAGGACAATTTCTACACTGGTTTTAGCAGCTCATTAACATGGGAATCCTTCCCTTTTAACCTTGCAAGGAAAAGGAAAGGAAATATCTATATTATCCACTGGACAACCATAAGTGTAATAAGCATCCAGTGTCTTTAAAAACCTCAAATGAGCTACAATATTAATTTTATTGCAAAAAAAAAATCTATACTTCAAGAGGAAAGTATGGGCATTGGATGGAGGAAAATAGGCATCAATCCCTGCTGGTGCTTTGCATGAATAAATAAGTATTTTGTTTGAACAATAATTCACAGAAAAATGTGATGAACAGATTTCCGATTTATGATAAAAGATGCATGTAAAAAAACATTACTCACCCACAGGGAGGCAGATCTTGTGTGCAAACAATGTTAAGATATTTTTCCACTTTATTAGAACCACTAAATCCAAGATACATTTTCTCAAGGCAATGTTAGTTAATACAGAATGTTAGATTTTTCATCACAAACTCGCATACGCGCTGAAATTCTCATTAACTAGCCAAACCTGTGAAAATAATTATAATCACAGCATTGAAATTACCTGTCTCCATTTTGCCATCCTGTGCTGCGGGTCCATCGGGGATGACACTCTTTACTTGCAGAAATTCATCTGGTTCATCTCCTCCAATGATAGTAAATCCAAAACCCATGTTACTTTTCTTCAGAATAGTTGTTAAGAATGTTCCCTTCAGTTGAGATGCGTCACGGGTAAAGAGAGGTTTTTCTACAAAAATAAAAAAAAGTATTACAATACGTTTCAGAATACTTTGTATTGTAAAATAAGCACTATATTTACTCTTTTTAGATTCAATAGGGTTTTACAAATAGGTTTATAAAGGACAATTTGACCCCCATTCAATGGCATGTATTGTTCTTGTGTAATTCAATTTTCAGATGAAAGTAACAGGCAACGGATCTGTCTGATTTAATGTTTTGTCTACGTGGAAGGGGATCTCTACGATGGCTGTTCACACCAGAAGGTGTTTCTCATGGTTATATGAATTTGTATCATAGTGACACAAATTTCAAAAATACACTGAACTATGATATGTATGATTTGAGAAAAGGGTTCAGAATAAAAGTTGACATGGGAGAATATGTTTATACGTACACCTTCCTATTAGCATTCTAATGTACACATACTGTTATAAATGTGACAATGATATAAAATACTTCAAATACTAGTCATGTAACTGTACTTAGGATATGGACTACCCTAGTAGCATCTACTTTATAGATAATAATGCAAATGTTGTTGTTTGTTGGTTTTACATTCTGTTACATAATTCATATACGTGAGATCTATAGCCTATTATAAAACAACATTATCACCCACGGGGACCACCACTAGCACAGTGATCATTTGCATTATGAATTCTGCTCATGGTTTAAAATCATAATAAGCCACGTACCTCTGAACACTTGGGCCTGCATTGGCTGGGATCCCAGTTCTGTGGAGGGCATGTTGTGCTGCTGAAGCTTCCTTTTGGCTTCTATCACTGGATTTTCAAATTGAGTTCTTCTATTTATGTGACTAGGGAAAAATGTAATTGTTTTAAAGAACAGCGCTATATAGCAGCGTATTGATCTCTTTGAATGTATGCGTAAAATAAATACACACTGCTGATAGTGTGACTATATAGTACAACATTTCGAGGACGATTAATAAGTTTCACATGTTGTTCTGCAGCATGTGAGATGTATAACAGTAAATTATTCCCTTGTGTGGGTTTATGCATACAGGTGCTGATTAGCAACAAGTAAAATGTATGTGCCTGGAAAAAAATATGTAGTTATACACTAACGTTTTTATGCAGTGTTTCTCATACACAGACAAAATGGAGATTATTCATTGTGATGGGAGTTTGCAGGGAAATGTCTCTTCACAAGGGTTGAACTGGCTTCTTATCATGGAGAGTTAAATAGGTGAGAATACTTTGCAGAACCTATACATTATACAAGGCTGGCTACACTCTTTCTGCACATAGTAATGCCTAGAACTATCAGTTAGACTCTTGAGCAAACTCCGACTTTGGTGAATAAACGCCAATATGTTTACACAATTATTTAATGTGTGGGTATACGTGAACTAATTATAGCCGGTGTAAGGAAAGTTATTGTAGAAACAGCCTTTGGCCAGTTGCAAGAAGGCCTTCTTGTCGGATGACATAGCCAGTAATGCTTGAAACCTAAGTGTTTTATTTTACTGTATTTTATCAGCCTATTACGTTTAGTTGTTAATTGCTTTGCCTAAATAGTTGAATGAATGAAAAGATGCAAAACACATCTAAAACAAAACTTAACATTACCACACTAAATCTTTACCTGCAAAGAAAAAATATGAATTACAAATGGAAGAATTCACAAAACACTCTAACCCATGATTTGAGGCAAATGATATGCACTGCACACACCACGGGGTCTACTTCACCAAAATACTATGGAATTGTTTCAGAGCAAATGGCTACAGTTTTTAATAAAGTGTCCATTACAAGTAGTAATGTAGTTATACATGCCGCTAAAATGCATGTTTATTTATTATGAGTTTCTTAAAACTCTTGCAAAAAAAGTACCGCTAACCAAGTATTTCTAAACTGTACAAAATACTAGTGACCTCTGACCATAATCTGTGAATACTTAATTTAAACATAACTGTACATAGGTATAACACAGTATGTTAAGTAGCTGCTTAAATAAACTTGCTTTAGCAATCTTCCCTGAGATAGGGCTGCCCTCAGAGTTTGTGGGGTCCAAGGCAAGAAAGGATTGTGGGGCTCCTATGTCCTGAGGAAGGGGCAAGGCGGCTAATTAAGACAAGCAGAGCACAAGGATATGAGGTCATATCTTAGCACTCCTTAGCACTCTCAGCCAGCAATGAGCATGAGAGAGAGGTGAGCAGAAGCACTGTGAGGCCCACTTAAGTGCCCTTGCCTAAGGGAAGCCCTGACTGCAAAAACATGATACATTGTATCTCGGTTAATGAATCTGACATGATAAATATCTGTATTTTATCAATTACTTGTGATTATACCTATTAACTCTCCCTCTTCTGGACGGCACCGAAGGTAAGAGAGAAAGTGGGTGAGAGTGGACATGACCAAATATCAGTCCCCTTCCTGGAGAAAGGAAAATGAGCTGAGAAAGGGAGTTCCCAAGTATGCTTACAATAAGATTTATCTATGGCATTTAATCCAACCCATTGTGTCTAATTTTACAAAATGTTGATGAATATGGATTTTACGACACTAGTAAAATTTGGCATGGAGCCACTTCCATTTTTCTTATCTGATATATGTTCTTCATTATGTTTTTTTTTATTATTTACACCTTGTCTGGCCATCATGGATATTTATGGTACCTAGTTTTAAGGGACACATCCCTAAGTGACCTGTGCATAGTGAAATTAAATGGGAGCAGTGGGTATGGTGCCAGCCCACTGTATAAAAACGTCACTTCAGTGTAGCACCTAAATTTATTCACCAATTGTTTATAAATTACATTTTATTTTGGAACCTCACTCACAGTTCTACAACGGAACATTAACATACAAGTGTCAGGAAATAGATTAACCATTACAGTACGATTTGCTCCAACAGGATGAGACATATGCATGTGGAATAAAACGTAATAACTTACTCAACATAGTATGTTCCATAAATAGGATCATCAATTTTCTCCCAGCCATAAGGAAGCTCTGAAAAAAAAGGGATTTTTAAAATTAGTAAAAAAAGGAAACATGTGAGTAGGGGCCATAAGGAATTGCCTTTCATAGCAATTGAAATTCAATGCAAAGAATCACAGTAGTCAATCTTTTCGATGTTATAAATGCCCCTTCAGGTTTTATGAGGAGACTGTAAACATTCACTTGTAATTTGTGCTTCCTTCTCAGTTTCTTAATAGAGATGAGATGTTCGCTGACAAACAATAAATACTACAAGATACATAAAAGTAATATCCAGAATTGCTAAGAGGAAAATAAACAAGCAATCTTTGGCAGAGGTATCTGCTTAAATATTTAATAAAATATAGCATTTGTTATCACCTCTGCAAGAGTAATTTACGATTTAAAAATAAAATTCATAAATTGATGAATTTATACACAAAAAGAATGATCAATGTGCTGGAACAAACCTTTGGGTGTCTTCCGTAAAGGAAAGTCTAACCCTGGGAAAGCCCTGGGAAACCCCGAGAAAGATGATTCTGTAAATGAGTTACTTAAGTGCTGTATCCCACTCCCAAATTACATTGGTTAACTCCTTCTGATGAAGCTGCTGTACTTTAAACACCTCTTCATAATTGATACCTGCTGCCACTTGTTACCAGCTAGGACTAGTGTTCAACTGAGGAAAACCGATCAGAATTGGACTGCTGTAAAACAGGTTCTAGGTTTATCAGGAATACTCCTGATAAGGGACTTATCTTCGGCATGTACCTGTTCGAGATCTGTTGTTTGTGATCATGAACAGTACCCTATCACTCTTGAATAGATTCCAAAAGTAAAGGAAACTCATTTTACAAACAAAAACATTCTGGTTTTCCATACTATAATTTCATAACATTCAGTAATAATGATGTAACTATTGCTTTAGTGTTTATAATATTGAGTTTTATAAAAGACATGAGTAATATTACTTTTTTGCACATTAACAGTTGGTCAGATATTTATAATGTTCTGTGAGACAGAGGAACCATGTGTTCTATAGCACAAACAATATTCATTTTTATACTCTACAGGTATCACACTAGGGAAGCAAAAGCAATTTACAATGTATCTGTTCCTGTCATTACTGAGCAAATACATAATTCACTTTTTTGTCTGTGAAAGAATGAATATTTAGATTTTAGGAGATATTCTAAAGATACAAGCACACACACAAAAAGATACCGTGGTAAACAGATGCAACAAAGTAGCCAAATGCTTAGTTTATAGCCATGTTACCAGAGCCTTCCCTTACATGGGTCAATGGGACCAGAGGGAACTTTGACAGGAGCAACAATTTGCCACCACAATGCATGTTCTTCCGGCTATATATTCGTGGAGAAAGACAAACGTTTCTGCGCCTCTCTTTCTCCGTGAATCTATCTGCATTGTTCTTGCCACCTGCTTCTGTCTTCTTTCTTCTTCTGCTTCTCTGGTGTCCCAATGCACTTCCGCAAAAAGAGCAGAGCCACAGAGTCAGCCTCTCTATCATTCCTCCGATCGGGTGAGAAAGTATGCCTGGAAATGCATATTCTTTTTGCCTTTGTTTTTTTTTCTTTTACCATTGGGCTTTGGACTAAAACATGTTCCTTGGTGCCAAACCTATGTTGTTCTGATGCGCTTGTGCAAGACTCAGAGATTCTGGGGGCATGACCTTTTATTGCATCCTTAGCTTGATTGCCAGACACCCTTGATTGCCTGTGACCATGACCTTCATCTTGACTCTTGGTAATTCATTTTACTCCTTCATTATTTAAAATCCAATACATTACACAAATCAAGAACCTGCAAAAAGGTATTCACATGGCCCAGCAGTAGACACAAAGTAGAAAACAACCACTTGATAGGGGGCGGCATATAGGGAATTAATGAAGGATGGTGCAACCAGGTCTAACAGACTAAGAGCTGTGAGGGAGGCTGGAGAAGAGCATGCGGACTACTGACTTGTAAGCGCGTGTTAAGGTTTTGGACTCCCTATATCCATTAGAATTTTGTCTTAACCCCTAGCAATGAGCAATAATACCCTGAAAGGTAACTACAAAAGCATATTCAAAATTAATAGTGTCGAATAAAAGAAAAGAAGTAGCTGAATGGATGTTTTGCTTTGTACAAAATGAAGAGATTTTTCCAAATCTTAAACTGGTAAGATTAAAATAAAATTATATGATGCTGGAAAATACCCACATAGAAACATAAATTCTTCCTTTCCTTTAAGTGTGGTGCTTCACTTGGATGTTTGCATCTCACATGAAAGGGTAATGCTTGTTTGAATAAACTGAGGCTTTACACTACATAAATATTATTGCATTTAGCTTTTCCACTCTTAAAGGAAAACTTTTTAAAGTAGTAACTGGGAATATAATCCAAATAATAATGACCCAACCGTGGATTTCAAAAGACATGGAAATGCGCAAACAAAAATGTATACCATGTGAATACATGTGTTAAAATAAAACAAACTGCAAAACTTGGTAATTTGGGTATAAATTATTGTACTTTCTGCCAAGGTCTAAGTACGCTTGTTTTCTGTTGTTTTCTGCTCTTATTTAAAAATACATTGTCTTGGATTTTAGCAATCTCAAACATGAATAGACAAGTGAATTGAAGAAGAGTCTGCAAACTTACTTACATAATCATTTAAGAGAAACATTACTCTTGTTTAGGTCACCCAGGCATGAGTATATTTATGCACTTTAAGGAAGTGGTGTAAAAAGAAATACACTTGAAGTATCAGTTAATCAAATTCTCCTTGGTCAACTTTTTTTTTTAATTAGTGGGGTAACCTTTTTATATGTAATAATATAGAGAACACAGGTACAACTAAAAATGAAACATTTTAATCACAATTGTTAAAACAATTTTTGGCATGTGAAATAGAAAGAAAAATAATATATATATGTTTCATTATTACCCATTGGGCAAAAATGTTCCTGGTTTGGTTTCTCTGAATACTGTTTAACATCCTGCCATAAATAATCATTTAGGTGGTAAACATGAAAAGCCGTTTGGCAATATTATTCCAGCTATGTTCAGTTACCATTTTGATGATTTATTAACCTTAATAAATCATCATGACTGATTAATTGCCATTCGAGTAAATGTGTTCTGAGGACTATGAGTGAGAAAACAAATTGATGTTTCAGTTGTACTTTTACTGCAGATAATTATAGAATAAAGCTGTGTACTAAGAAATAAATAAGTAAATAGTGACTTAAAAAAGAGCAAACTAGATGGGCCAAATAGTTATTTTCTGCTAGTACTATATATATATATATATATATATATATATATATATATATATATATATAGTATATAGTACTAGAAGAAAATAACTATTTGGCCCATCTAGTTTGCTCTTTTTTAAGTTATATATAATGTAATGAGATTGCCTTATAAGATGTGTTGTACTTGCATTTTAACAGATTCTATTTAAAATGTACCCTTAGTAATTGATTCATACTTTGTGATTCTAATTGATTCATACTTTGTGATTCATAATTGTGATTCTAATTTTCAACTTATCACAGAAATTAAATAACACGTGAGCACTTAAATGAAAAGAAAATGCTGTAAATACTACAACAGATATGAATGCAATTTAATTTACATTCAATAATGCAATACACAATACATAAGCACCGTAGGGAAGAGAAAACTTCCCTTGAGTATCTGACCCCCAGTGCTCAATATAAAGTGAAATTTTTTTCTTAAACTCTCTTTATCCTACATGGGGCAGTGTAAATAAATCTGAAATCACCGCAAGTTACCTATAGTTACATTTTCTCTGCATGTCCAACAAAAGCCAGGATCTGATTAGCCATCTTACTATTATTCACATCTGACAATATTATGTTCCTCTTTTTTTTGCAATGATACTTGCCTAAAGTCACAGTTTTGGATGTTTTGTGTTTTCTTTTACACTAAAGTGCACGTTTTCCTACTTTCTTGATAATAATCCTTTTCATAGATCCACAGGGTTTATGGACACATGAGAGATAACAGCTACATCAGGTAACAGATAAACTGAATATAATAAATATTTGTAAATGGAACCATGAAAGGCTTCTTCTTTACCATCATGCATAAGTGCCAAGAATCCCAGTTTATCTTTGACAGTCTCAACACCAGTATGCACATACCCTTTGATACTGTTCTGACCAAAGCCTGAATTTTCTTCGGTTACTGCTATACATGTTAGCAGGTGGAAAATGTTGGCAGAGTTTCTGGTTGCCTACAAAATACACATTAACCAAGAATGGATATGACACTGGGATATTTCTGTGGACTCAGCTATGTAGTGATGTCAATGCTAAGGCAAACATATTGATATTGCATCTACAAAGGTGTGTGCAAAATCTAAGATATTTTAACATTATTGGTTTTTTTTTTTATCTATATGCTATATTTTTACATGCGTACACTATGTTTTAGTAAATATAGGTGTAGGAGCCAATATGATGCATTTTAAAAGAGGGCTTGACAACAAGCCACAAGGCGTGCTTCTTTCCTCTATAAAAGCACATAGACTGCCATTAATCATTGAAAATCACTTTGATCAATCAAGAAGAACAAATGGATGTCCATTACGGGGGTATGCTGCTGGGCACTCAGCCTTTTAAATGAATCTTGATAACACGCTTTATGTAGCATGCCAGCTCTCCTTGTGCGTAATGTGTCACAGCTCTGCAGAAGGGAGGGGAGAGTGTTTGTACCCTGTAGCAGGAGAGCTGTTGGAAGACTGGTAAAAGCTCCCCCACTGTTGCAGCCAGCGGCCAAAGTACTTACATATACATGTACTGTCAGAATATATGAAAAGTATCTGGTCGCCAGCACAAAATACATTGTGATTAGTGCCAGCTTTACTGTAGTGCACTAGAGGACCTGAGTAATGAGTTTAATTTAGAAATGCAGTTTTAAATCAAAACTGTATTATCTATGATGTGACAATATATTGAATGGGCATTTATTTTTATCGCATGGAGGTAAATGTTATAAAGTTGGAAAAATTATAGTTCCCTCTTATCAAAATACCGGTTCTATTAGACCCCTACTTTTTAGCAAACCAGTTCACTTATAACTAGTGATAGTACAATGCTTCTACAGCAGGATTAGCCAAAAAGTAGCTTTGCATACCTGGGTGGAGATACCCAGGTTGGGAAAATATATAATTCTAAATATATATACCCCCATTGCTCCAATCACCTGGAGGCCAAAATAATTAACACAAATTTACTGAGAAAGAGAAGCGTTTCTGGCCCTCTGTGAATCTATCTGCATTCTTCGCCCTCTTGGTGCAAGAGGGCAGAGTCATGGAGACAGCCTTTCCCCCGTTCAGGAGAGAGTGTGTTCCCGGAGTCTCCACCCTTTGGCGGAAGTTCGCCGGGAGGTCATATCCGCAGAGAAGCAGACAAAAAAAAGAACAAGAAAATGCAAGAAAAGAAGCAGAGCTGCATGGCAAAAAGACAGGGACACAGAAGCAGTCGGTGGAGAAGATAGGGAAGCATTCAGAGAGAGCATGAGAGAGAGTGAATGAGAGTGTGCGATAGAGAGTGTGAATGAGAGTGTGCGATAGAGAGTGTGAATGAGAGTGTGCGATAGAGAGTCTGAGTGAGTAAAAGAACCAATGAAATTCATTCATATATGCACAAACATCCACACATTTCAAGACACAATTTCTTATTAGTTAGGTCATCTGACAAATTGATTTATCTAAATATATTCCTTTTCTGAGAAATTCTGAGAAAACTCATGAAAAACAGGCATCTGTTCATTCTTCAACGTACAAAAGACGTATTTTGTTTGCATTTGGATGGGTATTTTGAAGATTTACTGCCCAATTTATAAGCCAATTTGCAGGGGTGATAAAATATAGGATTGGATATATGAGATGTCTTACAATTTAGATTTTGAAGATAAGCAAATAAAACTGTGTCACTTTGTAACTGTTTTTATAGCAGAAGCATAAATGTGTAATATCTGCAGTGAAATGTTGAATTTTCTGTTGATGTAGCCATTGAAGATGCTTCCCAGTGAACTTTTCAATATTCATATGTTATATGCCATCTACCATTTGAGCCAGGTTTATGCATTTTTATAGAAACATAATTTAAGCATGTCACATCCTTACATAAAAACATCTGCAAGTGATGTGCTGTAATAAATTATACTAAAACATAATATGGCAAAAGAAATACCCAAAAGCAAGCTGTTCCCTACCTGAAAGATCAAAGAATAATATTAAAGGGGCACTACACTTTAATGCATATGATAGCGCTGTGGTCCCTTAACGTTTTTGTGTTTTTGCATTTAGAAATGCATGGAAGGATTCTGCAGAATCCACCCTATTGCACTTGCTCCTTTTCCCAGTGCCCCAGCTAAATGCCCTCCATGAGATGTTTTGGCAAAACACATCTCCCTGCATGTCATATACGTACTGCCAAGTCAGCTCCAACACTGGGTTGGCAAATGCTGTGGGCTTGTGTGGAAGTGTTCCTATTGATTTCAATTGAAGCAGCCAAGAACAGTCAGATCATGGAGGAAGAGGGCAGCAGCCAGGGCCGGACTGGCCCACCGGGATACCAGGAAATTTCCTGGTGGGCCGGCAGATCCGCCGGCAAACTAACATTGAAAACCATTACAGGAATAATGTTTTGAAGAGCAAGCACTTTTGGAAGTTTTGGCCATACACCATGGCTGTAGGAAACAAATGATTTGCCCATTAACTAACACTACACTGCTCTCCAGAGATGAACACTGTCGAGGTTGCATTCTTTATTATATAAAGCAAAGCACACCTTTATTGTTTAGTTATCCTTTACAAGATTTTTGACTCAGAGCCTCATGGGTTAACATGCTTGTAGGTATAACTGTTCCAGTAATATCTTTAACTGTCACCTCGCAGCTGTCATCAGAAAATAACCAAACTTAAAAAATAAATTAGTTGTGTATTAAACTGTATTCTAGATAGTTTTTTTTTACAAACCACAATAATTTGGTTATTTCCACAAAAGGTTTTCTAAATATATACAGAAATAATATTGAAGACTGTCAATACCATACTTAGAGTTAACCACATAATATTGACTAGGTGCATAGAAACATAATACGTTAATTACGTATAATCACTTAATTGAATAGAGTTCATGAGTAGGTTGAACGATAAGGAATTATAGTACTATCGCTAAAGCCTGTCAAAGAATGTAATATAACATGCAGTATTTGATATCTTAGCACTGAACACTACAAAGCTTTTTGCACATATTTATTTGGACTGGAATTAAGTCCCTGCATTATGTGCTCTTATAAACCCCACTTCCTTCACTAGTCCAGCCATATGCTACTCTGCAACATATTTAATGCTATGTGGTTCTGTCTACCATGGCAAGTAATTAAATCCTATTAACTAGCAATTAATGGAAACAATGTGCATCAACAGATGGAGCTGCATATTATTAAACACTTACAGAAAACAGTGTAGTTCTGTTTCTTCACCTAAACTCTCTTAATTTCCCATCTTGATTACTGCAACCTTCTATTGGCCACCTGGCTTCTTGAACTTCATACTTGATTTATCTATACATAACATGATAGCACTTAAAATGATATTATATTAAATGTTATATATATTATATGTTAAATGTTATTTTGTTCATGAATGTTTTGGAGAACTTTTTTTCCAGGACTGGGAGCCCTTTTCTCCTAAAGATGCCCATGATCTCTCAATGCAGTAGATGCACAGTAATGGTAAATCCCTCCCTTGTGTCTATACATTGCGTAGCCATATGCAACTGGGCACCAACAGCTGTCTGCCTCAAGCCAAGTTCTCAGCCCGTTCCCACTCATGCAAGAGGACTCCTACCTGACTCGACACCCGCAACCCTGACATGTAGTCAACTGTGGAGCCACTTTTGAAAACTATGTCATTTATGTTCAGCTACATACCCTGCATACAGATATAACCCACATACAGATTTTTTTATGAGAGCCAAAATGTTCTCTTTTTTAGTATTTTTTAAATTTCTAGGTTGGGTGGAGCATTTTTGAAAATTTTTAGATATATTTATTATTTTACATAATCCCCTGATACCTTTACAGATCTTAGGGCTCTTCCTGTAACCATACTGCTAATCACATTGCGATGAAGAAGATCACAATGTGTGCTATAGCACTGCATTTCTGACTGAAGTAACTGTGGTCAGCCGGCAGACAGATCCTCTCCATAGCCCTTAAACTATATCAAGCGGTACACTTCTACATGTGATTGACAACCTATCCAGTGTATCTGTGGTGGTCTCAAATAGAATTTTACTTGCCATTGAGGGAGCCTGCAAAATTGGCACTCTCGTCCCAAATCATTTCTGACTCCTATGTCTAGGTGATTTGGGAGATATGTTGAACTCAATGTATATTAAAATCACATAATCACTGAACCGTAAAAAACATTTTAGTTTAAGCTTATTTCGTCACCAACTATTCCAATAAGGTTTCGTTTTGTTTTACCGCTTTCACAGTGGGAATTAATCTGTTAGTTTCATTACTTTCCAGCATGCGTCATCAAATGTGAGCGCAATTATAGCTCTTTACCCTGAGAACCATGCCGTTTTAAAAGGCAAAGCATTCAAAACAGCTTGAAAACTACTTTGTCATACAAAAGTGCACGTGACTGCTATGTATATAATTTGCCCAAAGCTGCCAGTGTGTGATGTTACTAAGATAACATTACATAGCCCAACTTCTGAACCCAATACCATGCACCCATTTGTAGTGAATAGCTTCCTATCACCCTCAAAAACAGCATGTAAATCATAACACAAAAGGCATGTTATATAATTATAAATAGGGGAGGAAAAACTCATTTAGCTCATCATGTATTTATTCATTCTTAGTCGAGCTCAGAGTAAGACAAGCCAACTACGTTATCTCTTGTTATATACCTCCTCTGTGGTTGGCTTTGTTATATGTATGTGCGCTGTCACAGTAGCATGTTTCTAGAAACACAATATTTTGACAATTACCTGCTCTTTTTGGGTTGTAATCCAATTCTGTTGTCCAATATTGCCCAGGATTGCTTCATGCCATAGACATGTATTTAAAAGTTAGCCCAGTGTTTTCTCAATATTTACACAGGTCAAAATAGAATGAATGTTTAGCCCTTTAATGATAATTGATTTGGCATGTCACTGAGTCAAATGAGCTTAGAAAGCATTTTTAAAACCCCTTTTTTGCCCCAAAGTACAAAAATAACAAAAAACAATGTACAATGTGTAAGAGGATATTTTTATGTTCTTAGCAAAACGCTGCTTGTACCTTTTCATCAATTTGTTTTTTTAAATGCATTATATGATCAAAATAATGGTATCTAAAGAAAGCCCTTCTTCTCCTGAAAAAAAACTAAAAATATAATTTGTGTGGGTTTACTAAATTAAAAAGAAGAAAATCACTGCTAAACATGAGCACCGCAGAAATATTAAAACACCATTTGTCCGGTGGGATACTCAATTTGAAAAACAGTCTGATCACAAAGGGGTTAAACATAACCACCAATGCGCTGGGAAGCAATTTTCTGTCCAAAAAAGGACACATCAGAGGATTGTCAAGAGACAGACATGGGCATTTCGGTATAATAGGAGCTGTCCTCTTTCAGAGTGAATATTTAGCTCTTGTTCTTTTGGGATGCTCATCACACCCATCAACCATTGATTAATGTGGTTAAAAAACTGGGGCTCCCATTTAGAACTCAGTAGGAGTAAGGCCTGACAAAACGACTCCATTCGTTGATGACATCAACATATCATATATTGAAGGAAACATTCAATTTGTTGTATGTAAACAATGAGTAAAGACTAGTGGATAATGGATATTATAACCACGCGTAATACAACACAGAGGATTTACCATACACATCAAAGCTTTTTTCCCTTACATGCTGTGTTACAGAGCTGCAGCCAATAAATGCTTTTCCTCTTGGTCTTATTGCAAGAGAAAACCATGGCCTTGTGTATTCTAATGCTCATTTGTGTTTTTTTTAGTCTTCATTCAGTACTTTCCATACATGCGTGAACATATAAAGCGCTCCGTGAAGTCTTTTCACATCTAGCATCTATGCTGCAGTTCCCAGTAGCAATACAATGCCCGGAAAGAACATGACATAATAAAACGGAGCTCTACTAGCCCACAGGGCCCTTTTCAAATGAGGATGTGGCTGACTTTATTTAAACCTAAAAGATCTGTATACAATGACAGATAACAAGGGAGATGCTTGTTTCACTTTTACAGAGAATTAATGACCTTTCAAAAGTCACTTTGGGTTTGCTTTCATTTTTTTCTTTGTTACTGTTGAGTCAATACCTTGATAATAAATGATTTATCCTAGGTAAGGCAAAGTGATGTGTTATCGCTGCAGGTCTCTCGAGCTTCTATCAAACAGCTCCATGCGTGACTATTGCTCTCCTGTGTTTCATCTGTGTACCTTGGCACGTTCTCCATAGTAGACAACTCATTAGTTGCTTGAAGGTGAGACCCCCTTTATGACTCGATGTCTAAGTTCTAAAGGCATGAATGCAATGCGTTTATCTTATAAGCTAGTATATGTGTGTGTGCGTGCCACTCATGACACCCATATTTCTACCATGGCATGGTACTATTTCTGAGGGCAGTGAGCGAATGCATTTTTGATACATATAGTAATTATTTCAATTACATTTTATTCATTAAAACAGTTATTTTTTTGTTAATGTTCACATGATTACTAAATGTGTTCCTAATAAGCTCTTAAAAGCCAGTATATATTCTGCATGCTTTACATTACATTTTAGGCAATGGTTTTTCTATGCATTAACCCCTTAATGACAAAGCCTGTACATGTACGGGCTCAAAATGCATTGTTTTCAATGGGTTTAGGAACCACCCATTGACCTTAAACAATTTCATTTTTTATGCAGTTTAAACATTTAACTTAGTAGATTGATAATAGTTGTTTTATTAAAAGAAAATGGTACAGAAGCATTCCTGAAACTCAATTAGCATAGAATGTTTTTCCAGTATATTTTATCATTAATCTTTGACCCCTATCCAAAAGGGAAAGGCTAAATATTGCCAAAGTATTTAATAAAAATTAAGCGTGCGATACCTAGAGCACCATCTCCGTTGACTGCTTTACCCTGACCTTTCCTGCTAAATGCAAGTCTGAGAACAGAAAACCTCTTTGTTGTGACTTTATCTGGACTGGGAACATGAATATCACAAAGGCAGTCTGTATGTCTGCCTAACCGTAATATCAGTGAAGCGCAGGCACCTGCAGATACCCTCAACGTACTTCTCTGCTGAAAATGAATTCATTAAAGCAGGGTCTTCAGACTAAATGACGGTTTAGTACAGAAATCTCTTACGGGGGTTTTTCATGTGTTAATGCTGTTGACATTTTTTCTTTAGTTCTATATTTTTTAAATGCAAATGTTTTAATAAAGTGATATGTAATGTTATTTCAAAATATCTCCAAATTAGGCAGTTGAAAGCAGGATCATGGAAGTTAGATGTAGATTCTTCTGGTGCAGCCTCTTGCACTATTGTACCGGTAGACTAGGATGCCAACAATCCATACCAAGCTCAGGTTGGGAAGCTGGTCCCAATGGCCTAATTCTAGCTGGGAAATTACAAGGCTAAGCTACCTGAATCGCTCTCTATTCTGGGGAAATGGCTTCACAAAGGTGCAAGGCCAGGCACACATAGCACATAGAATAAGGGCTAAACCCAGGCCCCTTTACAGTAGTCGGAGGGGAAATTGGCATGGCCAAATGCTGCTCCCCTGCCCTTCAAAAGAAATGCACCTGGAGCTCCAGGGAAGGGGCACTTTACCCCAGCGACTATGAGTTAAAGCCAGAGAGTTCAGAGTGCTAGCAGCAACCAATATCTTTTAAATGTTATCACAGGAATAGTTGCAGATCCCTTACCACCTATACGGTCTTTACACATGTACAGGTACTATATCTTTGCAGGATCGTGAAGCTGCCTGTGTGAACATATGCATAGGATTTATGAACTCAAATGGATTGATTGAGGCCACTGGACCCACAGTTTTGCACGTGCAGAACCTACAGCAACCAATTTTGTGCAAAATCAGCAGGGACAATACAATGGTTGCTATGGTGATTTCGACAGAATCTATCAACCTTTTACACAATAAATAGCCCTGCGTACACTTGGTAAGAATGTTTTATGATAATGTTTTTATACGCAATAATACTAGTATTATTACTAGTATTAGCAACACAGTAATACAATTAATATTTAGCTCACAAACCAGGTGAGAATTGTTCAACAAAACTAGAAGCAACTGCCCATCCAGAAGAACATGGTAATGCAGCAATGGGGTCCAATTTATCCAAATTTAGGAGAGATATCACCCCTCCAAATATTTACGAAACACTTTTGGTGTGATGCAAAGAAAGCTATAGCAAACAAAATACCCACTAGACAACATCCACAAAGTTCTTCAAAGGTGGCCCACGGATGACAGTACAGTCATGCCATCCAAAGAAAACAGATATCTTACCTGATATAAGTAATTATTCAACAGGGTCTAGAGGGTGAGTTGTACTTTAAGCTGGCCTCACTGAACTACTTATTATGAAGTGCCAATGCTGGTCCTGCATTATGTATAATATAGTAGATGAGGCGACCTAAGAAATCTCACCGATTTAACTCCACATTGGCACCATGCTTTAAAAGTGGCCAAAGGGAGGATTTCACAGAAGCATTCAAAACAGACTCCAGCCTTATCGTGTCCTGAAATCCACCCAGGAAGCAGCTGGAGGGTAAAACTAAACCTGCAAAAGAGCAAAGGCTTCCTTATAGTAAGGATTTGATATTCATATCCAGCCCCACTTCCTGAGAAGTGATTTGGTGCATAATGCAATCTTATGGAAAGATTTAATTTCACCTCTTAGTACACAATACTTCTGTGTATGAAAACTGGACAACGCATTATTTGGGGGATTAACACATTCACATTAAAGTTAATCCTGTTTGTTTTTCATTGTTTTTTATAGAGTAGTTTAAATGTCACAGTAAACCTTACCACTTTTAAAATGTACTCAACGATAGGTCTACAATTACTTTTTGAGATATCAAAGTAAACACCACTTAATGAATTTCTCGGTTGCCAATATTGCAGAGGTCACACTAGCATCTAGAGCCTCTGATAATTGAATTAGTAGGAGGTTGTTATCTGGATGTTTTGTTTAATTATCTGCAGGGTTCGGGAAAAGGCAGAGCGAATAAAATGCACCAAACCCATTAAATATAAAGTGGGTAATTTTAGCACAGTACATTGTTATGACCTTTAAGATATTTAATTAGAACAGTTTTTCCACCTGATGTGATGCATGTTACTTAAAGAGTATCCATCATAAACGTGTTGCATATTTATATTCAGGTTCTTAGGATTTAACTTTTAAAGATAGCAGGTTCGCAGTACTTACTGTGGTGAGAGATCAAAGCCATTTTCTAGAACAAAAAAAGGCTTTAGCCCAGATGCCCAGCCATGTTTTATCATTACCACGATCATTAAGGGAAAACCGCTAGCCTGCTCTTAAGTACTAATGAGTGTGTCCTGGCCACTATGCACCACCTATGGTCCCTGTAACTGGATGTCTAGTAGGGATAGCATAGAAAGCTGTTGATCTGTGGGCTTAGACTTGTTTTCTTCTGCTAATCACTTGCATGTATATTGAAAGTTACTTACTTAAGCCACCACTAGGTTGTTACATCCGATCTCGCATGGGCTGAGGTCAGGAAAAATATTAGTGTCAGTTAAGAATGCTGGTTAGTGGGGGGAAAAACCTACTGCTGCTTTGGATTTGCCATTGGAAAAGCTTAATTTTGCTGTCCAGACAGCAAAATTGTCACCCCACACCGACACCCTCAGTGTTTTTACGCAGATATTTATACATTCTGTGTAGAGGAATAGCAGAATACAAAGGAGATGCTAATACACATGGAACATGAGACCATGCATTCAAGCATCAAAAGGCATTGCTAACCTTAAAGGAGCAGCATTATTTCTACAACCATTTTGGGGAATATACTTGGGATTATAGCTGGGGCAGGGTTGGTTATATGAGAGATAAATACTCAAAAAACTATTGGAGGTTGAGCCCTTCCTTGGCATAGGTCCACGGGGATTGGTCTGAGTCAATTACCTGACAAATTTCGATTTTTATAATGAACATTCTAAGTTGGCTTTTTATGTTAGAAAAAAGGTAATGTGATTTCAAGGTTGATTATGGCACTTTTTATATGTGTGTCAGTGTGAACCTTTTTTCATGGTTCATTAACACTTATAATAGGCTGACAGGTGTCCAAAGTTGCAGCACTATAAAAGACTGTCTAAATTAAGGATCGCACAGAAAGATTACACAGACACTTGTTTCATTATCCATAGGGTTTAGGTTAAATGAGTTACACTGGATTTCATTACAAACCACAAATCAAATTATCTCCAAATATCTACAGCATACTATTACATTTAAAGGGACCATATAATGTCCCTGACACCCTCTCTAAAGAAGAATGCATATTAAAATGAATAAAAGTAAAGCACTTACTTGGCATAGAAGTGCTAACACCGGAGCAGCAACTGTCCTCCTTCATGGTCTGACTATTCTTACCACTGATTGGCTGCTTGAAGCAGTCAATCAATGACAGTAAAGTGCTCCCATTGAAGCCATTGGTAACACCTTGCACACAAGTGCACTGAAGATGACTGGAGGTGAGTAAATCACATATTGGGAGACACATCATCTACACAGCACTAAACTACCATATGGGGATTTTTTTTTTTGCAGAATGCCCCCAACGGACAACACAAAAATGAAAAGGGATCATGCACTGTGGTGCATATGGTGGCTGGAGTGTCCCTTTAAAAACACTAAATTATCAGGTTTTGTGCAATCTTAAAAGTTGCTGTTTCAAGAATCAATTAAACTCTAGTATGTTAAACAAATAAACTTACTTATTTTATTATATCCTCTGAAGGTTTACTCATCTAAAACTGGCAAAAGAAACTTTAAAAAGGCAGAACTAAGAGTGCCTGCTTTTATGTCACATGAAAAAATGTGATAGTGCTACAAATACAGTAATATTATTAGTAGTAGTAGTAGTAGTAGTATTATTATTATTAACAATTGAGCACTCCCAGGCAACAATCATGAATAAGGTAAAATTTTACATGCTTAAAAAAATATTTCTGGGAGAGGTCTGCACATTCAACAGCACTAAGATTATTGTTTGTAATTCTGCATTTAGTTATAAAAATGTTACATTCAGCAGGAAAGATGGAACAGTCACGACATTAGATGTCCCCAAAGGGCATCAGGAATTAAATGGGAATGAGGAGGAGGCATTTGGGGTTTTGTTATTAATTTTTGCATGTTTCATGTGAGAGCATTCATGATTCAACCAAAATAACTTCACCTGAAAATAACAGAATGTAAAGTTGCAAGCACTTGCAATCAACTCAAATAACAAAAGCCAAGTCTGGTTAACCATGTTGTACTTATATAGATGAATCAGGAGACATATATTCTCCAACCATTGGTGCATGCCAGCAACTCCACTGATATTTAATGCATCTGTAGTTGTAGGTGTATTCATGGCACACTAGTAAATGGTTAGCCCAGATTCAACAGACATAAAAATAGAGTTGCAAACTGATTAAAGCTGGAGTCTTTACATCAGGGAAAATGGACAGGACTACATGGGCAAAATGGTTCTTATCTGCTATAAAATTCAATGTTTCCATGTCTGCTGGATTCAATTCACACTGATGGAGGTAACTTTTTGAAAAAAAAAAAAGAAAAGAAATGACTGCTTCACCTTTTAATATGGTAAACAAATCACAATACACTTCACAATGGTAGGTATCTAGGTTTCCTATAAGTGCACATGCTTTGAAATTGGGAGATCCGATCTCTTCCCATCCAATATGAAAGCATAGAGTAAATACCATACCCACTTCAGAAAGAAACATTTCATTTGTTCCCCCAACAGAAAACTAAACAGCTGTGCCATGTCTACTGCTGTCAATTGTGCAATAGTACTAAAACAATCCTATGGTACATTTAACTAAATGAAAAATAATAAAATTCCATTGTCCTGGATTATTCATTTCATACCTCATCAGCATAAAGACAAGTGTTTTGTTAATTGGGAACTTATCAAAAAATGTAACATGCTGGTTACATATGGATCTTTTTTTCCCAGATAAAAGTACTCGTGAGTATCAACGGCAGTAGGATGAAGTGAAGCACAAGAATAATGGTTAATGGCTTCTTACTAAATGCTAAACAAAACAAAAATGTCCTGTGTAGTCTTTCCTAAATAAAGCTCTTATTTCCCACTAGCGTACATATGTCCAAATCATCACTGACACTTCATGATCAATCTCCAAAAACATTAAGCAGATGTTCTGTGAATTTTCCTGAATATGTGATAAAGGGCAGGGTGATGCGTACTGAATGCCAAATGAAAGAAGACGCTAAATTGGTCAAATTATATGGCTGTATAATATGACTTATTGAGGACTTTGGAAGGGCATATTTACATCTAAATGCATTTGAATTTTGTTTTCACTTGCTAAATGACCCACCATTTTATAAACAATCTATAAAAACCAAACTATAAGACATATAGCCTTATAAAATACATGACACATAGTATAAATGTCAGACAACAAGTTCTGGCAGCAGATCACTACCCAATGAACCTTTTACTAAGCTTGACATCAGTGTTTGAACGCCTGGCAATAAGTGTCTAAATCTGCTAACTGGATAAAAGCCTAAGATTTTATTTTTTTTGAGTGCTGGCGCATATTTTACCATTTGGGAGGCCAGGGGCAAATTGTTGCAGATAGTCTATAGTTTTACTTGGGGTATATATAACCCAAAACGAAATCTTCCCCGTCATTTCCATTAAAATGATAAAAAAAAGAAAAATAACAGAAACAAAATATTTTTCTTAAAATGTTTCCTCATGCCTTAGGTTCCAATCTGTCGGCACCTATGGCACAACAACTATTGAGTGTCATAACTCTATTGGCCCTTGTCAACATTTTAGCTGAGGGCAATGAAAGTTGCAGCCCACAAAGCCCTTTTCTATGTAAAAATATACAAAATAGATTTGTGGCAGCGCCCACCATAGTAGTAAGGACCAAGCCTTGATTTTGGGTATGGTACATACCACAGACAAATGGAGCCTCTGAGAAATGGTTTTACCTATCACTAAAAGAGCCACTGAAAAGCAAACATTTTACCTATTTTCATAGGGGCATAAAATGTACAATCCCTAGTATCTGTTTAAGTAAAAAGTTTAACAATAACGTAAATATTGAAAATAAAAATGAGTAAGAAAATTAATTTGTTGCTAACATATCCTCTGATAATACATCAGCTTTGTGAATATGTATGTGGTTTAAATTAACAAGGGTAAATTGTAAACAAGCGTTTTTAGTGTTTCAATAGTTCTGAAAATAACTAGTCCTCATGCTAATAAGGTAATGTGAAGAATAAAAAACACCCTATGCTTTGAAGGTTTTTACTCATTAAACAGGATTATTTTTTAGGGTGTCATCTGAAAAAAGACCCAGATCAACAATAAACATATGGATTAATCTGGATATGTATGATTTGTATTCTGTTTTGATTTTTCCCACTGTTGGGTCAGACAGTATGATACTAATTTTTGTGACAAATGCATCAGCTGCACTGTCTGCTGGAAGGGATGATTAAAAACAAAGCAATGTGGGAACATATTTGATTGAGAAATAAGCTGTGTTTCAGTGTGATAACTCAAGCCACAGGAACCTTAATGTCACACTTGTTTCCTGAAGCTTTCTGCTCCCTACATTAAAAGGAATGAATAGGAAATATATTCATGGTTTTATGCAGATATCCATGACTTACTGTAAGAAATCCATATTTTCACATTAGGCGCGAGTCAAACATGAGTGCATGGGACATGTGTTTTAATCCTGTGACAGAACTACTACAGGAGTTTTCTGTAATGCTAGCATGATGTAATATGTACATCAAATACTATATATATTTATATATATATATATATAAAATCAGACACATCGAAGTTGAGCAAAAACGTTTTGGACAAATTTTTTGGTTCATATGTGGGCAACAAATTTGGTTCCCTGCCTATTCGGTTTGGAACAATAAAATGGGGGCATTTTTTATTGAGGAATGGAATTCATAATCTGGTGCCCACATTCACCCTCACTCACCCTCTCACGATGTTTGCCTACCTTGGCTGCTGACCACTTTGTCATCTTTTCTATCTTCTCTCATTGTCCGCATTTCCACAGACATAACCATGCAGGAACTTCCGCTAAAATAGCAGCAGTTGCGCTGAGTTGCTCTTCCTTATTCTCCAATCTGGGGAGAGGACGTCACCGTATGCGGCGTCATTTTGCCCAAACGTTAACTGAGGGCAATATGACGGTGCCTCTGGTGATGTCCTCTCCCTGATCCTTTCTTTCATATTGCCCTGAACTGAGGGGTGAGGTCCTCCTCCATTTTTGCGGAAGTTCCCGCTGGGCTATGTCTGTAGAGATACAAAGAGAAGAGAATGGAAAAGATAGAAGATGGAGGTGATGGGAAAGTGGTCAGCAAAAGAGGAAGTGGTCAGCAGAGAAGGCAGGGAAACATTTAGAGAGCATGAACTTATTACAACGTGTCATGAGTAATTCAACAAAAATGAAGCCAAAACTGCTAAGTAGCAGACAGGTGGTGCTAATCACATGTCTTTGATTAATTGATCATCAGCAAATGTGACCACCAAATATAAAAGCTGAAGTTTTAGCAGTTTGCGGGTCTGGAGCATTCAGGTGTGTGTTAACACAATGCCAAGGAGGAAAGACATCAGCAACAATCTTAGAGTAGCAATTGTTATTGCCCATCAACCTGGGAAGGGTTATAAGGCCACTTATAACTCCATCATCAATGAGAAATATTATTGAAATGTTAAAAACATTCATATTCAAATGTTAAAAACATTCAAGACAGTGGGCAAAAAGTGGATGTCCTAGCTAATTAATCTCAAGGTCAGACCGTCCAACGCTCAGAGAGATTGCAAAAAATCCAAGAGGTACATCCCAGACTCTACATGCCTCAGTTTGCATGTTGAATGTTAATGTTCATGACAGCAGAAATAGAAAAAGACTGAAGAATTATGGTTTGTTTGGAAGGGTTGCCAGGAGAAAGCATCTTCTATCTGATTGTTTTGCAGCCACAGGACCAGGGAGCCTAGCAGTCATTGAGTCGACCATGAACTTCTCTCTACACCAAGGTATTCTAGGGTCAAATGTGAGGTCATCTGTCTGACAGCTAAAGCTTGGCCAAAATTGGGTCAGCAGATCTACAACAGAACGGCTGAAAAAGAAAAGAATCAAGGTGTTGCAATGGCCAAGTCCAGACTTCAACCCGAATAAAATGCTGTAGTGGGACCATAAGAGAGCTTTGCATAAACAAATGTCCGCAAACCTCAATGAACTGAAGCAACATTGTGAAAAAGAGTGGGTCAAAATTTCTCCACAATGATACTAGAGACTGATAAAGTCATGCAGAAAACAATTATTTCAAGTCATTGCTGCTGACAGTGGCTCTACAAGCTATTGAATCATAAGGTGTACTTGGTTTTTCACACATGGCTTCTCCATTTTGGCTTTATTTTTGTTGAATAAATCATGACACAGTGTGATATGTCATGTGTTTTTGTTCATCTGAGTTTGTGTTTACCGTATATATAGAGCTGCTAAGAGCCGATGATTGTCACCATTTCCCGATATGTAAACCATAGAATTCAATGAGGGTACTTAATATTCACTCGATTGTATCTTAATAATCTTTATTTTCTAATATTTAAGGTTTTTTTTCATTGGTAGATTTGAGATTAGATTCAAATTTGAATTTCTGGTTAAGATTCGATTCAACCAAAACTTAAAATTTACAACAAAAAGCACACCTTTTAGCCTGTTATAGAAAGTAGCACACCAAATATAAATATAGTTCATATGAGAAAGACCCATTTACAGTGTAGAGGAGGTGGGACAAGTAGCTGTGTTTGTCCCTAATGACTTATAGGCTCCATAATGGGTGAAGACAAAAAAAAGTTTATTACTATACATAACTTATATAAACATTGCATTTTTGTTTATAATTTCATTTTTGTAATACAGATGAGCATCATAAAACATTTATTAGCCCCTTATAACCTAGAATCACAACTAAAGCAAGTATCTGTAGGAGAGGACTACAGTATGCCATACACTTAGGATTGGGAAGGGTTCTACTGAAATAGCCGCAAGCTGGAGTTACAACAGATGTCATTTAGCTGTAAATCTAGCTATTAATCAATATTATTGTCATTGAACATGTCTGCATAGTTATGAAATATATTGAGCAAGCAATTTGGATTTTTGTTATGTGCAAAAGCATAAAGGATAGGTAGAAGGGTTGAACTTACTATTTTACTATTTAGTATAGGATATACAAAATCCAGTGTAATAGCACAATGCACCAAGTATGTGTACTATAGCAGGTATTTTCTATTCTATGCTAACCACATTGTTGTTAGCTGAGAGTCAGGTGCTTTCTGCTCCACAGCCACAAAAACCTAATTGACACTGGCACTATGGCTAAAAAAGCATTAATAGATGGTTTAAATGGAACACTCCCTATTCATTTGGCCTACCAAAGGTTTTGTCTTCTGTAAAATTATTTAGTTACTTTGTGAATACCTTTTTCCTCTGTTTCTGCAATTTTGCATATTATGCAATCATTTTGCATATCTTTTTGGGTAACTGGCTTTTTTTAAAAAATATTTCTATATTCTGTGGTATTGGGGACACAGTGTTGTGTTATGATTAGGTACATTGCATACATTTAGTACTGATTTCAGTTTTTTTACATATGGGCTAAAAACAATATATCAGGAAAAACTGTATATCTCTACAGTTTAAAATAATAAAAATAATATGGTTATAGTCTACAGATTATATTGTGATTCCTAAGAAGTTTAATAGTACTCAAAATATCACTATCCCAGCAAAAGTAAAAATAACTTAGCTGAGATCCTAGAAGCATAAGATTAATAATAATCAAATCCAAGTATTAAAGTGTTGATATTAATATTTAATTCTATTAACTTTCTTAAATTTAAATCTGCTTTTACCTAGAAGCAGGAAGTTAGTCACAAAGAACATAGGCAATTGCATTTTTTTTTCCAAATGTAAAGGCCAAAATTGTTCTAATTCCTTACTGCCATATTCATCCTTCACGTTATTCTTTCCTTTATTTAATTTCCCATTCATTCACACATCCTTTCAAACTTGTCCTGCTCTTTTAATCTTCTTCCACCTAATCCCATCAGGGACACTGTAGCTTTGAGCAAAAATTCCACGCAGAGCAAGGGACAGACACTGCCCCACTAAATTTGTATGCAGAATATTCAAGTCAGGGACGGAAGACAATATTTGAAGTTAATTTTAATTGTTCATGGTAAATAAACTGTGCATAGTTTTATGTTTCACCTCAAACGAAACCAAGAACAAAAAGAATAAAGCTCAAATGTTTATATAAAACATTGATAATGTATAGCAAATGGAAAAAAAGCATAAAAAACATTACAGTGTATGTATGGTTGTCCTTCTTCCACTTGACACAGAAAACAGATAGAATATAGATGGTTTCACTGCATTACTCATTAAACAGGAGAATGTTACAATTAAAAGGAGACTCCAGCCATCATGTTATAATCTAGCATATAACATTGTATTAAGAAATGATGACTAATAAAAATAAACTGATACAAATTCATTAGGATAAAGCATAAAATCTCTGATTGGGCCAGAGGCAGCAGAGGCGGAGATGAAACAGAAGGTCTTTAAACCTAGTTTAACTTATCCTGGTTTAAGCTGTAATGAACTGTAGAATGGCAGAAGTAACCACCTTGGCCAATAACAAAGGCGAACATTACCATCATTTTCAAAAAAAATGACCAATATCTGTAGTTCTTGTAATAGCAATCCTATCTGGCATAGTATGCTCTACACCCATAATTAAATTGGTAAGCCTTGAAGCAGTCAATTCACAAGACAGGGACACAATGTTCTTATCCAATGCTTTGATTGCCAATATTATCCTCAAATGTTTGAAACCAGTGTATCCCTCACCCAGACATAATGATTTGTCTGTAACAGCACTAGCTCTAACTGTAGAATGTCAGGTAGTTGTTCTAATTAATAGCAAGAAACTTTTAGAAGTAGTTTCCAAGCTCTGTAGGTGGCACTGCTGCTACGATACAATACATCCACAATGTATTTTTCTGAACAGAAAATGTTTACTGATGCTGTCTGGTAATAACTGTGATTTCAGCAGTTATCTTTTCTGCACTCCTTATTTCTGAATCAATCTGCTTTGTTTGACGAGAACAGCTTGTCTGTTTCAAGTTAAAAAGAATTGTCATTCATTTTAACTTGAACAAAACACAATGTACATGAGGATTATCCTAAGCAACTTTGAAAGTTCCATACACAACTATGTTAGGAATGTATGAAAAACTTAAATACTTACTTAAATACTTATAAATAACTTGACACACATATGGCCATGTGTATGTGTTTCAGTTCTGTTACCTTACCTCATACTGTCTGTGGTATACAATAGAATGGCTTAGCCAACCCGTCGGGCACACATGACTAATGAAAGTCTATAAAAGGAACAAACTTAATTAGTGTTGCCATAATTAGCTCAGTGTGGTGTTTGGGCTGGAAAAGTCAACAAAATGATCACATTAAGAGTAACAGCAATAGCAGGCTCCAGGTCTGCAGATAAATGTTATTTATTAGGAAAAAATAGGGAGATAATTCCAGGTTTTTGTCAATGCTCACCTATATTACTGTATAGAGCACGGCATTCCATGGACTTTGGAGTGGGGCATCATGCTCACTGATTGACATCAATAATGTTCAAATTCTAGCCAAGCCTTTTTTTATATACTGCTACAACGAGGCTTGATTGTTGAAAACCCTGTAATTCCTGCAACTGTCTTCATTTAAGAATGTTTCATCTGAATATTACAGGCATTTTTCTTTGATGCCAGGAAGCCAATAATGACCTTGAAATGACATTAGAAGCCAGAGAGGGTGTTAAGTGGTTCATAAGGCCTTATGGTAGGCAGCCTTCCACCAAGGAAAGAGTATAATGAAGGGTAAGCCATGAGCACTGTGGCAACTCTGATGAATGCTTGTGGTGCCACTTTTGGGTTTAGGTATTAAAACCTACTGTGTTCTGAGTATGCCAACTCACATAGTTCTTTGAGGTGATGCTGCAGTGTTAGGGAGGCCGAGAACCATAATGCAAAGTAAACTAGTATTTGAACTTATTTTTATGTTGTTTATGAAATATCTCAACCAAAGACTCTTGTTAAGTGTGTCATCTGTGTATTAACACAACCGTAAGGTGGATTGTTTATTCTTTTTTTGACCCGTGGCACTTCGTCTAGCAATTTGATATATGTGCAGCATTAGTGTCTTGGCAGGCAGATGGGCTGCATTAACATGCCGCTGATAAATTATGTAAATTATTATTACAACACTGAGAAATAAAACAAAGAATCATTCCCTTTAGATTCTTGAAAGTAAAAACTGGAACAAAACTCACATTGGATAAATGCACAAAATACGTTTTGGTGTGCCCTGCTGTTCTAACTAAACCATTCTGAAGCACCATGGGAGGTTTATGGGCTTTGATGCACTATGCATTGACAGATAAACTGCCCCAAACTCCCAATGTGTCATTGTGCATGAAGGGGGCAACCTATCCATACAGTATTTATCATGACAAATTTAAAATGTAAGATATATTGTTTAATATAATGCCTTGAGTTCTGTTATCTGGCTTAACCCTTTGGCTATATATATCATTACATGTATGCTGAATGGTTCTGTTGATGGTTTCTTTTGAGCAAGGAAACCGACTCTCCTTTTTGGCCAGCGACTCTTGGGATTGTGCCAAACGCACACTGTGTGTGTGACGTCATGCATACCAAGGACTTCCAACAGAACTCCTGTGTCACTATACAACCAACAACAGCTTAGACAGGATGCAAGAAAACATTCATACAAAATGATCATTTATTTTGTTGTTCTTTTGTGCTTCATTTCCTTTATACAATGTAATTTGAGTCTACAATTGTTACTTACCAAGAGAATAAAGTTAAATTTAGGAGGCAACTGTGCTACGTGAGAGTTCCCAAAAGCATTATATGATCCCAGAAATGTTGATGGAGTGTCGCTCTGTTGACTAAGTCTTGACACAGTTGCACATACAGTGATGTATTGAAGGGGAGTTAATGCCTTAATATATTTAGCATTACTTAATTTACTTGCCGAAACAACCTCTAGCTTATGCAATTTGCTTGTTGGGAGCATACCTCTCAACAGCTTAAAGCTTCCCGGGCCAGTCAGGGGAGATCAGGGATTTCTCCAACTGGCCCATGTCCTCCACAAAAGTAGGACAGTTGGCCAGTTATGCAAGACAGTGCCTGAAAAGCAAGACTGCCCTGTGACAACCAGGACACTTGGGTGTGTTAGCTTGGAGATTTGTGACAGATATACTGCTATCATTAGCTAATCAATATCTCTACCTAAAAGAGCCACTGAACTTTAAAAATAAATGTGGATTCTCTGATAGGGCTCTTTTTTTTTTAATGATGTGTATCTATTAAGATATCCCTTGTTTTCTGTGACTGTCCAGAATCAGACACTACATATATATACTGTCAGTCTTAATCATTTACCTATTACCTTCACATCTTACTTGTTTCCAGCCTTCTAGTAATGGAGTTATGTTTCTATCTTTTGAATATTCTTGTAGTTGTACACACAGAATGCCTCATGATGATATATTTAGCCTAAAACTGCATTTTTTTGCAGAGAGTGACAGACACCATCAGTTCCATTCACTTTCCTTCTAGTTTAAAAAAAAAAAGCTTCAAATGTGTCTATTCGAAAGAGAAATGTAAAATAAACTCTCTGTCCTTTGTAAATGGAGAATGCCACAGACCTATTTTGACAAGTGAAGGAACAATTTAAGTGTATCCATGACAACTGTCTATGTCTGAGTTTTATGCTTCTGATATTCGTGACAAAATAGAATGACTCTTTACAAAAGGCACACACGTTGCACAGCCTTACATTGCTGGTGAGGACAAATGCTTCAAGAACCAATGACATAAAAACAGGCTATACTTATGAGGCGTTAAATAAACATATCACCATATACATATTGTTTAGGAACTCTAATTATATATATATATATATATATTATAGTCAATCTGCTAAGGATTTGTTTCTCTGAACAGGCATACAGATGAAAACATGACATTGCTAAAATATTAATAAAAATAATTACACAACACCTTGTAATTAGTGGGAATGATATTGATACATACAATTTTAGTCAATTCAAAATGTTAAAGATAGGACGAGAGAGAGAGATTCATACAATTAACACTTTCAGGCAGATGTTATGAGAGAACATTGTTTGTATTTCTAACTGTGCATTTAACCTTCCAAAGCGTAGTGAAATACCTTACCACCGTCCTAATTTTGGCAGGACCAACCCTCAACAGGATTGAAAAACCTAATGCCAAGTGCTGCATCACGATTTCTCCTTAACCTCTCCTTTCTCAGAGCCACAACAATATTCATGTGGCTAATATAACAAAAGTAAGTCAGACACCCTACCCTACTAGGTGTATCAGTCACCAATGGCTGTTTCTAGTTATCTCAGTACAAAACCGGAATGAGATATTAGAATGTGTTAAGAAGCACAGAGAGCAAACAATAGGATAATCAATGCATAATATAAGATTACTTGCTGCTATTGCTTGTGCAATGGTTTTGCCACAACCATGAAATAATAAACCTGACCTTGAAAACACATTAGCAAATGAAACTATGATTACTAAATAGAACAAGTCCAACCCTATATAGTGTATATAATTACATTAGGCAAAAAGATAAATTAAAAAAGGACAAAACGTCCATCAGGTTCGACCTGACATCATGATCAATGTTGATCTAGATGAAGGTAAGAAATAAGACCTCTTTAAGATAAAGCCAATGTAGTCTCGGAGGGTACAGAAATCCCTCATGGCTCCAATAGGCAGTTTGATTTCCCTCTGGATCATCCACTATTTAATGAAAACTGTGTGCCAATGAATGACTTTCTTAGCAAAACTGAGCCCCTCTCTCAAGTACCTGCATTCACCACCCTAGTTAATGTCTTCTAGAGCTTTATGTTCCTCACTGTGAGGAATACCTTGTTCTGTTTAAGGTTGATCTGCAATATTAGATGATAATCTTTTTGATGTATTTTGCTCAGTATGTCTGATGAACAATTCTCCTAAATAGGCCTTGTACCTCTTATATATTTAAACATAGTTATGAGATTACCTCTGAGGCAGATGCTTTTTTATTGATCAGCGGTCAAAAGTTTACTATATACTCTAGGTATATATAATGGTATAGCATATAAACATATTGATGCAAGAAAGATGACTTCTGTGAATGACCCGTAAAAGGTGCTGTCCTAGTTAGACTAATATTAATTGATCTGTGTAGTATGCTAAGCAAATAAGCCTAGCAGTTTCACACTGCCATTTCACTCTTTCTTCCAAAGGATTAGTCCCAGAAAAACAACATATACTTTTAGGGATTTCGCTTTAAATGGAAACATCGGTACCTGCTTTTGTGATGCATGACCAATACTCTTGGCAAAAGCTACAAAAGAGGCAATTTTGTTTTAGAATATCCCCTGATTAGAGACATGTAAGGGCTTTTTTTATATTTGTTTATTTTTATTATTATTATTTATTTACTGTATGCCGTTATCAGTGCAATATGGATTGAGATGCTTTCAGGGATCTCTTGTGCACCTTATGTATGCCAGTGATGTCACAATGAGATCACTGAACTCACTGTATTTTTATTTTTCATTTTTATTTATATTTCAGTAAAATAAATTACCTTCCTGTACTGTACTGGTACTTGTGCCAAGTTGTATAACACAAGATCGGTCGGCTCAAAGCCAGCGATGCTGATTTCTGCTGACAGGGGACTCCAGGCTGTCACACCTTTTGTCTACATACAGAACGAAGGGTTAAGTAGGGATACACTACAAAATGCACTGTGCTCTGGACCCAGGGCTGTTCTAATTTGAACATGCTGGGCCACTATCAAAAGCTATTTTGAGCAGTGGTTCTCAACCTTCCTAATGCCACGACCCTTTAATACAGTTCCTCATGTTGTGGTGACCCCCAACCATAAAATTATGTAATTATATATTGTGAAATATGTGTTTTCCGATGGTCTTAGGCGACCCCTGTGAAGGGGTCGTTCAACCCCCAAAGGGATCGCGACCCACAGGTTGAGAACTGCTGGTCTAGAGTAACAAGGATTTCATGCAGCATTTATGCCACCCCTGGATCCTTTCTGTGCTCACATTATGGGACCCCTATTCTAGGCAGCTACCTTTTGGTGAACTTATGTTGAACAGGATTGGACGAAGAATGTATAGTATGTTCCGATAACCATCCGCTACTGCATACTATAGAAGCAATGCCATTTCGGAACCGTCTTCAGTAGTGTAAATGGGCCAACTGAGAGGATCAGAGATCACCCTTGTAACTCGCGCACTGAGCAGCAGCACACTATGGGGCATGATCACCTTAGGTTTTGCGGCTCCAGTTTTGAAGCAGTGTGACTACCACCCCAAACCTGCCTTGTCAGCCAAGGCCAGTATGCATCACTGACTGTTCCATACAATGTATGTTACTGATGGTACATGTAAACTGCACTGAACCATGGCGTGCATATGTAAATGTGTTGTACATGTGTATGATGCACTGCATTCTACTTGCATATGAAACATGTTATATATTACATATATATATAGTGTATTATGACATCCAGGCACAGTATGCAAGCCCTACCATAAAGTCAAGGAATATGGAGGCCATATTTAGGACAATGACCTTGTAGTAAGGTCACTATACAAGTGCTCTTCCTTGTATACAACTCATTAAGCTCTTTAGCATGTGAAGCAAATAAAGCAGAATTGTAATTTCACTTTCCTCTGAATGTTTAATCTACCAAAGAACTTTTAAGAAGCCTTTTCAGATTCTATGGGAACAACTAATCAGTGCCTGCCTTATTACTTTGAGTGTATTTACTGTATGCAGCATATTATGACTAAGTCCATGTTTCATTTGCTGTAAACTTGTGAAGGATTGGATGGGTACGTGCATAGCTCTGAATAATTACAATAATAAGATAAATATAGGACAATGACTACACTAAAGTAGATCTGGGGGTGAGTGATAAGATAACCAATTATCATTGACAGACATGTAAGATGATCTGTTCAGTATACAAGACATGCTCTGCCCCAACAAGTATACGGATTCTTGAACACGATCCGCCGAGCTGTAACTAACTGTGAAAATAGCTCCTAGGTGGATATTTTGGAATGTGGGGCTTGAGTTATTATTGCAGTGGCAGACCGTGATTACAGCCCAAAGGTGTACAGCTTACAGCTGCTATGTGTAGATAACACCCAGAGTTATTTACAAGATGGCAGCACATTATAGAACATTAAACATATTACGAGGAATCGAAATCATTCTCACTCAGCTGCAATCAATAGCAAAACTAATGCCTTACTGAACCTAATAGCCAAATCAGACCACTAAATGCCTTATAGCATTACTTCCAGCCGCAAGGACAAAGGACCTAATCATTTTTCCACACAGAATGTTAACACAAACCACTGGATAAAAGAGATCAAATTAAGATTTTCTTTTTGTAATTAAAAAAAAATCTGCACGGTTCTTATTTTATGCTCACGTTACAGCTACAGCATCGTGTACGCAGCCCTATCACAAATAGTTAAAAAATATCTAACCCTGTAGCTTCCAGCAGGGGCAAACAGGCATTAGAAATACACAGCTCAAAAGGTTCAGACTGTGCCGACATTGATGCCGCAGCTTTTGAAAGCTTAACAAAATAACCCCATCCAATGAAAGAACTCTTTGGCGATTCCCAACAAAAGGTAGGATGCACAACAGCCTCCAAAGCGGAAGGAGAACCTTTACCTTTAAAAGTGCACGATAGTATAATCATAATCCTTTGAACAGACCCTGCTGCTTCCCCTTGCATTGCATCTTCTTTAGGAGGACAGAATCCAAGCTGATTTATCAGACACCCAAAGCCCCAATCAGAGGCGGCTCTCCCTGGAATGACTCAAAACGCCCCACACAAAATAAAACTACAAGTCTTGCAGACCTTGACTGCGAACGCGAGAACGTGGAGGCACGCAGGAGATTTGAATGAGGATAACATTCATTCTTGCCTATGATGGTTTTCACAAAAAAATTAGCCAGAGAAGCTAATTAACGCGTTCGAGCCAATTCTTCCATGCTAATGAGGTTAAAAGGGGGCGGCTTAACCCTCAATGAACCAGCGAGGTTAAAAGGATGCCTTCCAGAAAAATCGTAAGAAGCTTACCATTCTCTTTGCACTCTTCTGGGGGTTTCGCCTTTTTTGCTAACCGTGGATCCAGCCATGACGTTGTCTTTGTGTTGTGACTAAAAAGAAAAGAAACCACTTTAAGAAGGGCACGGTGAAAAGAATCCCATTTATTTCTCCGAGAAACAAAACAAGAAAGAGAAAGTGACACAGGGAAAGGGGCTTATTCTGACAAAATTGCAATGATACACTTAATTTGCCCACTGGCTCTAATTAGCCCTGAAGGAGTTATAGGAGTAATCGTGCAAGGCAGCTGTAAATTTGGCATCCTCGACTCACTGTGCTCAAAGCAGCTATTTTTATTAAAATCAACTCCTCGTCTGCCAAGCAAGTCTCATTGAAGATTCAGAGCTCATCTGAACCAAAAGGAATTTATTAAAATACACAGTTCCCTGTTCAGCCTGATCTTCTCACAGCTCCTTTCCCCACAAATCACAGATCAGGAAGGAATAAAACGCTTGTTTTAAAATATTACATACGTCTTGTTAGCAAAAGTACAGGCAAAGCTTTGCCACACATCACAAAATTATTGTCTGGTCCTTGGAAGCCAAATGGTTTGTTCAATGGGACTTACACAGAAGGATGATAAAAAAATTATTTATCTGCTCAATGGCAAAAGTATGGCTTTTCATGGATTTCATAGATCTGATGCCTGCCTCTCTACAGATAAAATAAACTGATAAAGGACGGTTTTTACCCTTTGATCGAGAAAAGATCACAAAACACACAAAGGAAACGTTTGTATTCATGGACCACAATTTCTACAGGTTAAGAGACCAAATAGTTTTACAATGATGATATAATCACGGTTAAAAATGTTGGATCTCTACATTCTTCAAAATGCTTAATGTTTACACAAATAATTTTATACAAAATTCTATTGTATTAAATTACTATGTGTCCAAGCCACTGAAATGAAATCCTAATTTGTGTTAAGGGTTTATCTTGCTTAACACAATGTCATTTAATATAGCTGCAGACCAATATTTCTATATTTGTCTCCGATCTTTCATTTGGTCTTAAAAAAAAATATTGCCAACATTCGTCTCTTCCTAACACAAGATGCATTTAAATCTCTTGCCCTCATAATCTCCTACTTTGACCACTGCAACTCTGTCTTAGTTGTCTCTCTCAGATTTTAAGCTTGTTTGAGCAAGGCCCTAATCACCTTTTGTTTCTTGAAGTTCAAATCATTATGCAGTGCTTGTTATAGCCTGCTTACCCATCGTTGACGGCAGTGGAATGTTATGGCGCTATATTAATCAATTATTATTGCTCATCATATATAATCATATATGCGAGGTATGTTTGAAACGTTTCCGCACCTCTATTTATTTCAAAACAAATTAAATAAAAAACAAAGTACATCACTTTTCTACAAAGTCACCTTCCTTTGCGATGCAATTTTCCCAACATCGCACCAACATTCCTGCCGACGGTTTTGTGCCGAATTTCTTTGCTACATGAGATGATAAATGCTTCCACTGCATACTCCGCCGCTTGCTTTCGGGCTTGTAATGGTGAAGCCATGTTCTTCTGCAGAAAATCATCACCTTCTTCATGATCACGGGCCATGTGTCGGGGAAAAACGTCTAAGCGCTTGCACTTATGCTCCTGGGCTTTTCACTTTACTAAACTTAAGGCTGTCAAGAGTGCATCGGCAGATCCAACTTCACATTCAGCTTTCCTGCAAACTTTACAACTGTTATTCTTCTGTTTTCAAGCACCAGTTCCAGGGTTCTTTCTTCATTCCACGTGGCTGTAGCTGGATGTGCGGAGCACTCTGCATCCGTCACACTAGTACGGACATTTTCAAACTTTTCAATCCACTTATTGACAACTCTACGAGAGAGAACTTTATCCCCATACTGAGTACACATGCAAAGATGAATTTGTGTGCCCAGCACACCTTCTGCCCACAAAAAGCATATGACAGAACGCTGTTCCTCTTTAGTGCAATTTATACGTTTTGCAGAGTATATTATGCTAAACTGCAAGGGCAGCCAGCTAGACTGACAGAGCTAGTCACATGACACGCTAAGACAGGACCAATTACTACTCCTCTCGCCTTCACAGTTTCCAAGGAAAATATAAAAGTGTGGAATTTTTTTTTAGATCATGCCACAGCATTTCATTTAGATTCAAGTCAGGACTTTAACTAGGCCACTCCCAAACCTTAATTTTATTTCTTTTGATTCATTCAGAGGTGGACTTGTTTGTGTGCTTTGGATCATTGTCCAGCACAACCCAAGTGTGCTTCAGCTTTAGGTCACAAACTGATGGCCAGGCATTCTACTTCAGGATGAGCTGCTAGAAAGCATAATTCATGGTTCCATCTATTATGCCAAGTTGCCCAGGTCCTGAAACCACCACTGTGCAAGCTTTACGCCAGATGTAACAGGACCCATGTCTTCCAAAAAGCTCTACTTTTGATTAATCAGTCCACAGAATAGTATCCCAAATGTCTTAGTGGGTCACAAAGTTGTCTTCTGGTAAAAGTGTGACAAGCCTTTGTGTTCTTTTTGGCCAGCACTGGTTTTTGCCTTGCAACTCTCCCATGCATGTCATTTTTGCACAGTCTCTTTCTTATTGTGGAATTGTGAACACTGTGCCAAGTGAGGCCTTACATGTTAGTCTGGTTTCTTTTGTAATCTCCTGCATGAGTTGTTGATGCGCTCTTGGAGGAATTTTAGTAGGCCGGCCACTGCAGGAGGGTTCACCACTGTTCCAAGATTCTTACATTTGTACTGTGGTTTGCTGGAGTCCCAAACCATTAGAAGAGGCTTTGTAACCATTTCTAGGTTGATACATTTCAATGACTTCAAACCATCATCCTTTCATCTGTTCTTGAAGTTCTACAGATCATTGTGTGTTGCTTTTTCAGACCTTTTAGCCTACTTCACTTTCCAAGACTATTTAATTGATGTTTAGATTCAACAAGCATGGCAGTAATCATGCCTGTGTGTGTCTAGTGAAATTGAACCATTTGGTTACTTTAGTAACTTAGGGGGCAATTACTTTTTCACATAGGGCCAGGTGGGTTGGGTAGCGTTTTTTCTTCTATACATGACACTGCATTTTGTGTTTACTCAGGTATTCTTTGTCTAATATTAAAATTAGTTTGATGATCTGAAACATTTAAGTGTGGCAGGCAAGCAGGTAAAAGAAGAAATCAGAAAGGAGCCAATACTTTTTCACTGCACCTTGAATGATTTTTAAAGTAAGAAACGTGTGTGCTTGGTATTTTTGCAGTTCTATTACCAGATGCCATTAGGCAACTCTCAAAAAAGATCATGTACATTGCAGCCTCCTTCAAGATTATATAACACCATGCTGCAAAAACACTGATGTAATGTTTTAAAGTTTGAAGTCTATCCTATATGTAGCTGATAAGTATTTTTCTGAGTAAACCATAAAAGCCATTTTCATTATCTTCTCATATCAAAGCATAAATCATATAATAACTTGTATTATTTTTCAAGACTCATTTCAGTATGCAGACCATTAGAGAGAATGTTTGAACAGAAAATCTACATTAAATACTTTTATTTTCTCAAATACAAAAGACACATAATATAGGTATACTGATTAAACCAAAAACATTTCCTGCATACTCCAAAACTGGTAAAAATAATGTCTTTCAAAAGGTAATTATCATGTATTTTATGCATCATCTGCAATAACTAAATGAATAATTGCCACAAACATATATAACTAGACAAAATGTAGAAGATTAGACCGGTTTCAGAGAGGCTTGCTAATTTGAAGGACAAAATATATGCACTAAATTATAGGTAGTTTTCACTGTTTTTTTTTAATTAAAACAATCCTTATGCGGGTTTTGGAAAATGGATTCTTGGTATAGGCAGTGGGAATTATGGGCTAGTAACTTATAGGAGTGCAAAACATTGGTATCTGCTTTTCATAATCTTACTTCAAATAAAAAATAAGTAGATACTTACCAAGCCTTAACAAAAGAAAATACCTTATTTTTATCTTAAAAGTAAGCTTTGACCATTACTCAAGATACATGTCTAAAAAATAACTTGATAAATAATCTTTATGATCCCTCTTGGGTGATCAGCCCCCCGCGTGTCCCGCTGCTCAAAGGGACAGTTACAGGGGAGATCTTCGCACAACGAGCGATTTAATGTAGTGCAGACGACGATTGAGGATGAGGCAACTTGGGGAAAATGTAAATATGTCGCTGATTATAGATCCAGCTCTGCATTGATCATAAAATAAAACTTTGTATGGAACCAAAACATCTCAACATAGAGCACAGAAGAGAAAAAAGTTCCAACTAGAGAGTCAGATGCTTCACTGTTCTTCACTGAGAGGGTGGTAGAGACGTGGTACCGTCTTCAAACTGGTTAATTACAGTCAAGGGATTAAAACATGCATTAGTTCAGAGGGCTCACAAGTTCAGAATGAGAAATATCCGAGGCAACCTTAATGACCATTGTGACTTTACTTTATAGAGGTGTCTCTTCTTAATGGAGACAAAATGTTTCTGTAATTAGTTAGAAGATATATTTTATTAAAGTCATTACTTAATAAATATACGGTGATATAACAAGTAATTAGGCTGCAATTCACATTCTTACTTTGTTTTAGAATCTACAAAAAGTTTGGTGATATTAAATTGGACATTTATTTTTCCAGCATTAAATTAGCTGACACAGTTAGCAGTTTAAACTAAATTGTTTTCTTCAGTACAGAATGTTCTGCTTGATTACTACTCTGTTTTGTTTGGAGTCAGCACCACTCTTAATTGCACACGGATGCACATTTCCTATAACACGTTATTTTGTATGATTAAACACAGTTAACTATTCAAACTGTGAAAAAATAAAATAAAAATCAGAGTAATTATGATGCAAAATTACTCATTACCCCTCAAAATATGTGATATCACATAATGGTTTAGCATTACCATGTCTGGCATACCTCATCAATGTAAAAATTTTGAAGGACATCAAGTTTCTTCAGAAAAGGGATTCTGCTCTTTTGTGCCAGCAATATAATTCTCTGAGCTATCGCTTTTTTATCCAATTAGCATGTGTATACACAAGTGATTTCCAAATTTAAAGTTATATGATTAGGTTCAAAAGAAAATGAATACACAATAGGAAAATATATTATTTAGCACCATACTGCAGTAGAGTGAAAAATAAGCATGGACTCCTAGTTTCCCTACTGTCCACAATGAGAACATCCACAGGAGACGGAGAAAACATTAACACAAATCAAAGGAAAAATAATCACTTCTTATAAAATCAACAGCGGGAAATAAAGGCAGATATTAAGAAGAAAGGTTTCTAAAATATGTTACATAAAAAATTATCTGCAATGCTTTTTTTTCTCCTCAAACTCTCACCTTTCATATATGCGTATAAATCAGATCATCAGTTATTAAAGACTGTGATATTTTGGTAATTTCATTCTCCATCCAATTTAGTCTTTTTTCGCATTTGTTTTCTATGTTGCATTCCTTTAATTTAAAAGCCTCAAAATAACACAGCAGTTAGAGAGTAAAGCTGAAAATTAAACTAATGAAGCACTACTTTGGAAAGGAACAGTATGGCATGAGCAAATCCTGCTAATTTGCAGCTGGATATTAAAGGTGGGTCAGAGGAGTCGTTAAGTGCCTGGAGGTTACTCCAAATACATCCTTTAATCACACACTAATAAAGATAATGAGATAACTAAAGCGGCTATACACAAAACAAAGGGATCTGCCTATTCTGTGTGATATCGGGTAACATGCAATCTACTGGATCATCGCCCGTATAGGAGGCAGTACATTTGGATGATTGCTTCAGTATTAACACTTAATTAAAAATAATAGGTAAATTAGATTGTAGTGCGTAAACATACATAACAATTCTATGGGAAGTGTCTCTTTAGAAGTTTTCATTATTACTAGATGGCAGATTGGCCTACTATAATGGTTATATGTGGCAATGTAAGTCAGTAACCTGGAGAGTGCCGGGAGTGGGGAATACACTAGGCAGAATATGGCTTCAACAAAACAGCAGAACATATGAGGTTAAAAGCTCTAAGGATAGATGTTTGATCAGAAAGGAAGAAGAACTAATGCCAGCAATACTGTAAGGGTAGAGAAGCTTGTATTACTAAAGATGCCTAAATTGTCTTAAAACATTAAAGTCTCAGACTCTAGAACACACATGGAGTTCTTTTATGTGCACATCATCTAAATCGCATTGAGATTTCATAAGTAGTAGCAGTGGTTTCCTACTGTGGTATTAAACCAGTTAAGGGCCCTGGAAAATATGTTTAAAATAGTCACATTGTATGTCACTGACCTCTATTACATCCAATGGGTATCGCAGCTTTTCTATATGATGAAGTCAATAGCGTCCCCTATCATATACAATTAAATGGCAAATTGATTTATAGAGTCTAGATAATGGATGATTTTATATTAATGGAAAAAATAATGTGTTAGTGTTTATTCATATCATGTCTTGAAGGTCATATCTGTCAAACCTTCCACAATTAATTTGAGAAATGCATATAATATGTGACACCCAGGAAATGTCAGGATAGGGATAAAGGTAATTTATTGTTTTATTTATTTATTTTACAAACCAGATGAGCTGACTAATAGTTTAATAAAGGATGTTAACCTGACAGTAAAAGTTTCTCTGTCCTACAACTAACCTTTAACGTACAATAGATCACAGAATGCATTTACATAACAATATCTGTGAAGCCAATAGACTCAGTACAGTGCATGAAGACATGGCTCTAATTAATTTTATATAGGTTTTGAACATCTCTGCTTCTTTTCATATACTTTTCTTAAAATTACTTATTTTATCTCAGTTTTTTGCAAATGAAGTCGCGTTTCTGGATGAATTGCACCTCGCTAATAAACCACAGGTTCCAAGTATTATTTTCAGGTTATTGAAATGTTTCCCAAAGAAAATGTAAATGAACATATGGCATAATGTAACATTATTAACTAGATTTTCATTATAAAAAAAAACTCAAACCAAATATAAAAAAGCAGAATTTTGATGGAAGGGGGGTAAGCGGAAGAAAAAGAGCATCTGTAGCCCAGTGATGCAGAGAAGTATTTACAATGAGCCCATCCGTAGTAGTCACCTACTCATCATCTGTATGTAATATAAATTAGAATGCTTCTCCAGGAGGTTACTAGCATAATATAAAAGTGTGAAAAATCTGTACATTTTGTCATCTATTTACAAATCACAAAGAACAGAATGGGAGTTGGACAAAATGACATTTTGACTTAAACATGTTTTCTTGCCTGAATTGTAGCTTTCAACCAAATACCAGTACATTTTCTTTTAGTAGAGGCAGGCTTTTGAATACATGTAAATTAACTGTGTTGCTCATTATCACAAATAAATCAAACCTAAGTTAGAATATCTATATATTGTTTATTCTGCATCAACATTTATCATATTACACACAGGAAATAAAAACAGCTAAGACAATGTCCAGCCATACAAGTTCATTTATCGGGCTGCAGTACTATAAGACCAAACTTTTATGAAAACCACCAATAAACAAGGTGTCTCTTGAAATAAACCCTTGCTATTTTTGTTCCCTTCTGCCTGATGCATTTAAATGATGCATTTGCATACATTAAAATTATCATTCCATTGCAGAGTTTCTGTATGATACATCTGCACTTGCAGTGACAACCATAATTTTGAGCTAATATGAGTTATTTATCATATGGGTTCCATTGCTAATACAAAATAAATTACATTAAAATAATAAATCAAAAAAGTGACAAAACTATGTTATGCATTTTCCAGCCTAGAACATGTTACAGAAACTATGCTTGTGGATGTGTGATATGATTAGGAACTCCAAGTACTGTCAAACATGCCATCTGAATAAAGTTGCTATAAGAATTTTTTGTTCTTCATGAAATGATTTAGGAAACCCTATATTATTTTTCCAAAACATTCCTAAATACGTAAACTATTATGTACTACTCTTATTCACAGTACATGTTAAATTATTTTTTTTTAAAGAGGACACTTAGCCTTCATATATTGCATAAGTCATAAGTCCTTTTATTTACCCGCTTTAGTGTGGAGCCGGCCTCTGAAGGTACACAAACTGGCTGTGTGCACAAAGAACTGTTGGATAGTAAGGGTCCAACAGCACAGTATGGATACTGGCAGCTCCTGTACTGTTAGAGACCAGCTACATGGAAGGTAGAAAGTACTCCAGAGGAACTGAGCATTGGTGTGTAAGTAAAATGTATTTTTTGTCAGCAAATAATAATGCAAATAAAACAAATTTCCCCATCCCCTTTCTCCTTGTTCCCTGGATATCAGGAACTAATGTAGCACTAATTAGATTTTTCCTCAGTATCTTTCTGTCATAAATAGAACATCTTTTAGGCTCATACCGTGTTATATATGTGGAAGAGCTGATTGGCTTTTAGAGCTTTTATGATAAACTGACAATATGTTTTCTCATGTAAATTCCATTTATTTCTGTCAAATAGAGACAACAAAACATGGACACATTGCGACCTGGAATTTATTGATCTTTCAACTTACTCAATAAAGTAGACTTCTCCTTTCTCTGTATAAGCCATCTCCCAATTGTCAGGCAGGGATCCCAGCTCACTTTGTTCATCTGGCTTTAGCAGTTTCTTGGCATCCGTGCTTTCTCTGGATTCATTTGGCAGGCAATAGATTGGAGCTGAGTAGGGGTGCGATGAAATCTCACCTGAGGCATCTGTACTCTTGTCTTCATGTTCACTTGATTCTGGAAGACACAAACAAACAAGACATCCTTGACCTTCTACTTCATAAATGGACAGGTGCAGTTGACCGATACGGGGAATGGCGGAATCTTCTGTAGGTTTGTATCCTGCATCATGACCAATGACAGATTATCTTGCACATCATCTCTATGACTTTAAATACAAAAGGTAGTTTTTCCTTTGTAAGAAATGAATATATACAGAGAGAGGCTCAATCAACCACACTGTACTACAGATTAATACAAATACCAAAACATGGGTACGGTACATTGAAAGGCATTTTACAGGAAAGAGGTAGACATTTGAAAGCACTGGCTGGCCGGTTGTAGGTATAAATCACTTCCACTACCCAAAAAAGAATCCTAAATGATAATTATCAAAGACATATTATGGGATCTATTAGGTTTTAGTAGAAGGTAACTCCCTGCTTCAATGTTATATTCAGCAGTGAGATGAGTATTTTTGTCTCTGAAGTCAGTTTCTGCTAAACACATAAATAGATAAAATAGATATGTAAGTGTTCCTATTTGAAGTAAAACGTTTACCTGGGGTTAAGATGAAAATAGAAAAGAGGAAATAGAGGGCAAGAAGGTTCAACCGATACATGATATGAATCAGGCATGCTCTAGGGTTATTTCATGTTTTGGTAGCTTACACAAGGTAAGAGCTGCAATTTCACAAAGGATGGAAATTAATCTATTCTGACTCTTGAGAGATTAAGAGGAATCAGGCAGATGAGTTTCACCCATCTAGAATCTGATACGAGAAGAGGAAACACTGCCTTCCAGATTTTGAATATATATTAATAAGAGAAACCTAAATTCAGCTGTGGAAACCACTCAGCACTGAAGATATGTATGTTGGAGTCATACTTAATTCTAACTGTGACTGCAAATCAAGCTTTATTGATGTTAACTGAAGAGGAAACAAGCTAAAAATAAGTGAAGTGTGACAAATGCAGGGAGTGCTAGGATACATATTAGGCCTACAAGGAAAAGGAGGAATAGGGGTGGTAATGCTGGCCACATATGTGACTTGTAACTTGCTATGACATCAACAAGAATATAGAGTCAAAAGGCCAGAGACGTTTTGTTCAGAAGTACTCTATGTAAATATATAGATATTATGCACAGTTGGCATAATAAATTACGTCACATAATTCTGAAAAAACTATGTTTGAATGAAAAAAAGGATTTAAATATATATGACATTGATATGCTCGGATATATCATTAATGGCAATTTTACAGTGAGTTAAATTAAAAAAGTAAAAGTACTAATAATTTTATATAAAAAGAAGAAACAAAAGAAAAAAGCCATTGACGGTAAAGGATATAGTAGGTATCTGCATTATATCTACATAGTTTTCAGCAGCATTTAAGGAAGGAAAAAAATTCTGAAAATATATATTTACAAACCTGGGGTCACAGCAACACCATTCCCGTTAATCACAGGTTGTTCCTCTTCCTCCTCTTCTGGAGGATCAATTCCAGTCTTCTCCATATTGCTCACTGACTTATTGCGCTTTCGTTTGCCTTCAACCCTTGGAATACCACCAGGAAAAATGTGGTCTGTTGCATTTAACAGAAGTGGAGCAGGTTCAGCTGGAGGCTTTGGAGTGCCGTAGTAATTTTCTGTGAATAAATATCAGCAGTCCAAATTCATTATTTAAGAAACGATAAAAAAGTTGAATTTAGTGGGAGACTCAAGAACTATAAAGCAGCCATATAAAAGAGGCGGTACACTACCTAATTGAAATAATACATATAATGCACAAACCCCTAACTGGGAACTAGCAATCTAGCATCTGGTCCTGCTCCTGTTCAGTGATTATCCATTCAAATAAAAAATTATCAGCTGTTTTAGTTTTTGTTTCCTTTCCCACATGACTTGTGTATTTCTTGTATAATTCTTTATTGTTCTAGTCATGTCTGCGATATTATTGTGTGTGAAATAAACAAAAAAGACAATGCCCTATACCTGTGTCCAATACAATGGCATATCCAGCAACTGTAACCTTTATCATTTCATATTTATATCAAGAGTAGTAGCATATCAAAGCAATCTGCTACATATAACTCCCAAACACATAAAGCTGCAAAGGAACCAAGAATCAGCCACCAACTCTCAATCCTTTTGTCTTCGATACTCCTATGGCCCCATACTGCTCCCTTAGAACCAGAGCTTTTTGGCATTTTTTTACCATATGCTTGTTCAACCCATTTTGCCCCTTTTCAGTTTTCATTTATCCACCATTTTATATATTAGCAACAAAATAATTGTCAGCAGATGAGATGTAAACCATTTGATCCATGTAGTCCACCCATTTTTTATGATGTAAAGACTCCTTAATCGTCAAAGCCAAATTCTTGTACATAAAACAATTAGGAAGTCGTTGAAAATCAAGTTTTCATTAGTACCTGCAAATACTAGAAAGAAGGAGACACTGTGACATTTAAAATCAATAAAATGTATTTTTCATATTTTTTAAAAAATATATTTTTGTTTAGGAAGTGTAAATTTTGTTTCAAACACTATAGTTTCAGCAAGGAATCACTGACCCTCAAAAATATATCCATAGACTAAACACATACACGATGACATGGGAAATGCCTGTGCAAACATTGTTATGTTGATTATATTCATATAAATCAAGAGGAAGCTTAGTTATCTTGATGCTAAAGTTTTGTTTTAGCCCTCATAGATAGTAGGTATCTAGGGAAATTTACTGAAGAAAATTAGCTCTGAGCCATGTTGCTATTTTCCTGTGTACTAAAGCTTTTTCTAGGCAGATGGCAAAACTCAAAGTAGAATACTTCACTCTCGCTCTGTTGACGAGTATTTGGAATCAAAAAGGTAATGACTTATGCAGAGTGAAGCAGCTGAATGGTATGCTAAAACACCACAATATTAAATCATACCCTCAAGAAACTAATGTAAAAGGAATCCAATATAACAGAGGTCCACGCTTCCCTGATTCAAAGCACTAGATAACTTGGTACTGAGTGCTGGATTGTCCAAGCCTGCCACCGCAAGAAGGAGAAGTTGACCTGTACTAGTCAATGTGCAAGCAACTTTGTCAGTATGACGTGGGTTAATGAAACATGTATAGATAATAGGGTAAAATTGAAATACTTGAATTGGTTAGGGCCATTAAAATACTCTAAGCCTATGAACTTGTAGGAACTGTAACTGACAGTCTTTGATGTCTTTAAAGCTAGTGTCACTTAAGAAAAAGTAAGTGGCCCATTTGGAATAACCAGCATTTATGTATAAATGTGTCTGAAAATATGATGTGATTTTCATCTAAGTTACAATAATGAACAAATACAATCTGTTTTAGCTAATAACTAATTGTAATTATTTTATTTTTCTTGTCCATATTGAATATATCTTTCAAATATTCACAGGGTGGCTAGGAGAAAATTATGCGAACCCCTAGGCTAATCGCTTCAACAAAAGTTAATTGGAGCCAGCAGTTAGCAAACCTGGAGTCCTGTCAATGAAACTGGATTGGAGGTGTGAGTAAGAGCTACTTGGACATCAAAAACATTTTGCTATTCTCAAGAAGGGTCTGCTGATTTGAACCATGCCTCACAAGAAAGAAATCTCAGAAAACCTACAATCAAGAATTGTTGATTTGCATGAAGCATAATTATCAGTCCACAGTTAGACAAATTCAGGATTCAGTACTTCAGGGGTACAACAGAGAATGCTCAATGAGGTAAAAAAGAACCATAGAGTAACAGTCAAGGCTTGAAGGAATCATTGGAACTGGTTAACATCTCTGTTCATGAGTCTACCATACGCAAAACATTGAACAGGCATGAGCCCATGGCAGGACACCACGGAGGAAGTGAGAGAGTGAATGAGAGTGAATGTGGGCACTGGGCAACGGATTTCATCCAGAATAAAAAAATTGGAAAAATGTGTCCGAATAGTTTCTGGCCCATTCGCACATGTCTACCAATTACATTTTATGGACAAACGTAGACATACTGTGAATTTGTCAAGTATCAATTTATTGTAAAATATTTAGAGAATAGAGACACATATACCATATAATATAATCTACATAGTAGAACTTCCATTACAATAGCTGGTTAAACGATGCAGTATAAGAAAAGCCTTGCATTAGTGATGAGCAAGACTGAATGCCAGTCACACAATGTACATCTATTTACACTCTAGCAAGCTGTTAACAGTTGATAATTCAGCAAGTGAATTCCACACATGCTTTTTGCCTCTGGGCCTTATATTACTTGAATGTTCTTCTAAATGCATATTTGAACTATACTAGCAATACCCCTGTTCATATATACAGCTTTCATTAATAGTTCATAAAAAAAAATATTTCCTACATCCGACAAGAGCTAACTGGTTTATAAAAAGTAGACATGTATTAGTACCGGGCTAAGTGTATCTGCTTCCATTGGATAGGCTGTAAGAGTTTCTGTAAATGTCTGTAAATACTTGTCAACAAGTAAAGTTAAATGACCTGTAGAAACTCGGTGATGTTATACATGAATATTCATGGCCCTGCAAGACTGGAAAAGGCCTACCCTAAATATATAACCAGGTATCCAGAAAAAGAAAAAGCTTCACAATAAGCGATGGGTGTTCAAACTCATCTTAATCTCTAGCAAGTGTGTGTTTAATCAACATGGTTTTCTTACGTTAAACCACCTGCCAGTTGATGTTAATGTCTGTCCACACACTAACTATAAATACTATTACGTATACTGATTCATTGTTAATTTAAATGCCTTGCAAGCAACAATTGGGAGGAAAACAGCTGGTAAGGGGAGTGCAGCGACCCAAAAGAGGAAACATCAGCGTAATGGATTGAATTAGTTTCATTAGTTGTATGATTAGTTATGTCCGTCAAACATCAGCAGAATACTGGTTATGTATCTCATACATAACGGTAAGCAGTTTGCATGCAGTTATAGCATATTTTATTAAATGGATTTGCACAATACAACTGGCAATCCCTACATGATGTAGGCGATCTTCATTAACAATCCTGACATATGGTTAAGTAGATGTAGGGGATCCAGACTAAGGGGTAGGTAATCACCATAAAAGATCAGTTGCCACATAAAGTCATTACTTTTTTTTCCAATTTCTTTTTTCCAAAAAAACCCGCATTTTAAAGATTTTGTTTACAAAGAGGCCTACAATATGCATGAAAAACATATCACCCACTGCATATCAACAAGTGGAGCAATTGACACTCCCATCTCAGGCCACTTGAAAGCTTATCAAGGTAGAAACCCAGAAAATCTTACCTATGTAGGTATGGAAATACCTGTAGGACCTAAGTGAGGGAACATGAATTGGAAGTTACGTCAGTAAGACTCATGGTGGATCTACTAAATGTGTATTCTATTCCCCAAACTATAACCCTTTTCTTGGAGAATAGTTCCAGGAGTGATTCTGAGTGATAGTTACTGGGATATCCAGTTATTTGGTATAATAATATTTTAGTGTCCTATGCTGTTAGTTTGGCAGGGTTTTCTATTGAGATAATCCAGTATATTGAGTATAAAAAAGGTTTCTGACTTCGGCTACCCAGAGCCCACCGTTGCGAGATTCGTGTAGGTCAGTGGGCAGTCCCACTAACATTGCGGGAAACACGCAACTGTTAAAGGGAAGGTGGCCAGGGAGTGGGCTATTTTGCAACACCGCACCCATGGCCTTGAGATTCCCTGTAGTGGCCTGGAGAAGTGGCTTCTTATCCAGGAGACTCCAGGTGAAATCTGGAGAGTTCCCAGTTATTTTCCTAGGATGTGTAACAAACAGCAGGAAACAAAAGCAGGCTGTTACATTGTATGATAAAAGCAGTAGGTGTTCATACCACTCATAGATCTCACCTTGTATTTTGGACAGTTCTGAAGGTTTGTCCTATAGCAAATAGTTTAACAGCAGTCCAGTAAAATGTACCTTAAGGCCAATAACCATGTGGGAGCAATGTCACAGCCTCTTCTCATCCACAGAAGGCACAGTCCTAACTTAACATGCCATCTATGGATTATTATAAGTTCTAGAAAGAGTTTCAAACAGTTATTTTACAATGATGAATGGCCTGATCATACGACATGATGATGATGTAGGTGTAGAGTGGTACTGGGTTAGCTATGGAAAGAAAATAACCAAATTTGGTAAAAATTTATTGGCTAACTTGATTACAAGCTTTAGAGACTACCCAGGTCTCTTCTTTTCGGACCTTACCTAAGTAGCTTCAAACACTTGCACTCTAATGCAATTCAGGTACTCAAAAAATATTTGCCAAATTTGCTCATTAACATGCTTTGGAAACAAAAATTACATATGTTGTATAGTACACGTATGAGCTTATTGAGGTCTTGTTAAACATTAATACAAAGAAAATGTTTCCTCGAGACACACAGAGGAAAAGAGCATTTAGCTGTATTAGAAGGAGTCATTTCATTCCTGTAGTGACATTTCTCCACTAGCTGGCTTCATATGATGGTGAGTGCCCTATGCTTTGGTCATCACTTGACCTTTGAAATCTGACAATTGTGAATTATCTGTTTTACGTGTTAAGGGTTTATGAATGTTTTATATTTTTTCCCAATCCAGATGTCTTCCTATTATAATATAATTCACTAAGCTCAGCTGATAGTGCCACAGATGTCCCATGCATCTCAACATAATGGAATCTGTTACCTTGGCAACCATAACCACACAACAGTTCCTGTGCTTCCTGTCATACACACACAGCATTACAAAGCAGCAGATAGAAGCATAGTGTTTATCAGATCTAAATTCAATGTTGGTTTTGTATTCAGCTTGGTTGCAATTTGCTTACGTGCATAAAGAAAAAAAAATAGATTAGTGATCCTAAATTAATTTCTGTACGACGTCTTGACAGCCACTGTTTTCTTTTGCTTGTTATCTACTTTCCTTGCATAACTCAATTTTATTGCATGCATCTCTGCTATTTGGAAACTGTTCCACAGCGAATGGCTCTTTGTTCAAGAAATGAATGTTCTCGGTAATTACAATTATGGGTCAGTTAATTGAAAAGATGAAGAATAAATGGATCAATTAAACAGTATTATATATATTACGTACCTTGCGGGTTTGTAACCAAACTGGAGGAAAAAAGAGCTCTCTGTATTATTGTTATTTATTGATTTATATACTGCCAAAATACTCCATGTTTTATTATGAAATTATGAAAACGATATTTTTGGTAAATTCCATATGCTGAATGTGAAGTCTAAATGGGCACATTTATGTAAGAACATTGGCTTAGTTGCATATTGCCGGTATATGAGGCAGATATACCATAAGCAAGCATTTTCCTAATACCCCAGATAATTGCTACATTGTGCTGCCACCTGCTGGCTATATATTACAGATTGCCACAGGTCCATAGCTTCAGCTTATGCTTTGCCCTCTATCGAATCACCTTAATGTGTTCTCATCGCACCAAGGATGGAGCTCACCTAGGCACAGGCCACTGCATCCAGTGATTGTGTAAGTGTAGAGCCTCAATAATCTACATTTTCTATCCCATGGAATCAGGGTACTAATGAAATTCCCCAGGATAATTGGATGCAGCCATCAGAACACTCAATTGGTTTGCACAGTGATTGCTCCACATTTACCATTACAGCCTAGAAGTACTCTTTATGGCCCAAGACATCTGTCTTGCCTGTTTGCTGTTTGGCACCAAATCATTTGTTAGACCTAAGACAGATGGAGGAAAACAAAGCAAACATTTTGCATGGAACTCTCACCAGACTTAATTTGAAAAGGAATATTACTAGACTGATTCCAGAGAATACAATCTATAGAAGTTCTTGATACGTCTTAGTTGTCCCGCACATTCACAGGCCCAACCTTACATAAGCCTTCAAGACCTCAGGGGTCCCTTGTACAGATGTCCTTTACATCTGTCTTACATCTCACTAGACCCAAGCCTGAATTACAATAACCCTGTTAAATAAGGCAAAGCTTTCAGTACAAAATGATGTGTGTTGGCGCATGCATATCCATGAGTCACTCAGCTATGGGATTAGTCCTTGTTTTGCCCTTGAGATATGCTTTTGTGTATTCTTCTTATCAAGTTTGAATAGGTCTTGACTTAGCAAGGCAGATTCACTTTCACCCCTTATGTTTTTAAACATGCCGAGTATCATACAACACTACGTATTTACCAGCAAAAATGTCCGAATAAGCTTTAATTCACAAACATGCTGATAAAATAAAAAACATATATATACATATATATATATATATATTAGAATACGCAATTTGTAAACATGTATTAAATGTATAATTATATATAGATTTAGTATGGTATAGAGTTTTCAACTAGGATTCTGTTACATTACAGGATCTGATAACTATTCTGCACAAACAAAATCATGGCTTTTTGACCTATACAAATTGCTTGTTGTTTGGCAACCATTTGCATGCTCTTTACCCAGGACATCCAACATGCAACCCTAATGAGAATTCTTTTAATACCTGGCCCTGGAAGATTATATCGTATATATATATATATATATATATAGTATATATATATGTATATTATATATATATATATTTATACCCTGCTGTTATTTTATACAAACAAAGGAATCATACATATTGCGATACATAATTCTATCACGTCCATTTCTCCCTTGCAGCTGTGTAACCCTGCTGCTCATCATGTGGTGGATTATCGACAATGAATACGCATTTACTATGTATTGTGGAGTTCGAGTCTTCATTTGTTGGCTCCCGTTGAGACATCTAGTTTCCTACTGTACATGCTGTGTATTAGTCCACAGAGTGGTCCAGTAACATAATGTCCCAAACAATATTTTGCAGACAATATGCTTATTTGGGCACCACCTAGGCCTGTCATACAAGCTTTTACCTAAAGGGAAACACATATGTGATGCACATTGGCAGCCCTAAACTTCACCGTCTGTTCTGGGTGATCCTTCTATAATATAACAGTACTTTATTGACACATAAAACACACAGTCTATCAAAGCCATATATGCACATTTTCTTATCCCAGCTTAAAGTGACCTAAAGCCTTTAGATCTGAGCCCGAGACCCAGCAGTGAAAAACTGGACATTACCAGTTTATTCTGGTTAACAGTAAGTGTGCAAGTGCAGTACCTATCACTTTCTGTACTAGTAGTCGTCAACGTTCGTCAATGTAATTGTTCATTTTCACTTTCCCCCTATAGTAATAGCTCTACAAAATCTACTGCTGCCCTATATCAGACTATGTCTGTGGCTCATCCTAGAATACTCTGTCTTCTGGCCATGATCCCAGAAACTAATGGAATTATGTAATTTACATCAGCAGTAACCCACACAGCCTGCTACACAGAAATAAGGGCAGAATGGGCCATTCTCCTACACAAATAAAACAGTAAAGGCCTTGATATTTCTATTGTAGTTCAATGCTCGGTTATATCACAGACAATGGGTGAGTTTTCTTATTTCGTGGCTTTCCTTTGTAAAATGTAATAAATGCCCATTGATCAGATTGCAAGTGACTGACTACCTGAGACAATCATTGACGAGAGCAAAGAAAAATGAATGTTCCTTGCAAGAAAAGAATGAGATTGCTTAGCAATTCATCGGATGATAAAAGCATAAAAATATATTTTCTGTTTAAGAAGCCGTCTGAGCGAGTAATATCGTTACTTCATAGGGTATTGTTGCAGCATATTAATGTATTGTACCTTACCTAATGCACAATACATTAAAAATGTATTTCAATTCCATGAACATGTGCGAAAGCTATTGTGTTATTTGTCAAAGTCTAAGTTAAAAAAAAAAAATGGATAACATAATTAAAGGAAATATAAATAATCTGCTGTGCCAAACATAATTGTATGGTTATAACAGTACTTTTGCAGTCATTAGATATATTAAAAAAATAGCCAGCACATTGTAGTTAGATGAACAATACTACAATATAGTGGCTATTACAGATGTACACATGAACAATAGCTAAAATGTTACTAATGGTCTCTAAATCAGACAAATTAGCAAGGTAGCTCTTTATTTGTAATGAAGCTGCAGTTACCATGATTCTAAACCAAATTCACTAGAGATACTCTCTTCTTTTCCTTCACATCGGGCAGCACCTTTCGAGCTACGTATTTAGGCCTAGAATAACTGCATGGAACAGTTCAGATCTGTAAGAGTTGCTCCCTCCAGTGGCAGTAATGATTAGAATCCTTGGATAAGACATTGTATAGACCCATACAAGAGCAACAATTTTTTGTTGGTGAAGCACAGATCTTTACTCCATGCACTCCAGCTGCCCAGGTCTCTGTATCAGGTTCCTCTTTCTTTGGGCATGGGAGCAGTGTATGTCTACTCTCCCCAAATGTGGCTCTATGTACTCTGTCTAGGTCTAGTCCCAACCCCTCATTAAACCGCTCCCCCAGAAGAATGAACGCCCTTGGTAGCCTACCCAGGAGATTGTCCAGGTATGTTGATACCATGATACGAAAATAGGCTTGTACTAAAGGGATAGCAGAGTTTTCATTCATACCCCGAACATTTCACGTGTCCACATTGTGTTGTGGGTTTGAGCTGGAGGTGAAGAGAGGCAGGTTTTAAGGTTCAGATAGACTCATAATTGTGTTTTTTTACTATATATAGATGAAAATAAGCAATATACAAACATCATTACATGACTTATTATACAAACCTAAGTAGTTTACTGACATGTAACATGTGAGATTTAGTGACAGGTCTGTTTTACACCAGAATGACAATTCCTAAGTTGCAATATAATGCATAATGCATCCAACTCTGATCTACCAAGATGATCCTATAATCCTGCAGTGTTCATGGTACTTAAATACCAATGTCAGGAAGTATTGGATTGAATTTCGAACACGGGGTATAAGAAAATCAAGGAGTAGCACTTTCGTGTTGTGAGCATATGGCTTATGTCAGAGAGCTGGAAAATTGACAGTAAATTGAACTTGGTGAAGTGGAACTACATATAAATAGTAAATATTTGCAAAGGCATTCAAGTCTGACTAATTTATGTTCGCTCAAACAACAAGTATTCAAATCCAAGTACCAATATAATATGGTATATGCATCTGTTTTTATAAGTAACAGAAAAACACACATATCATAAACACGCTCAACATAAAACGCATATATCATAAATATTGTTTTCCAGCTAGAAAGTAATACTTTCAGGATAACAATCTCCATTGTTTTCTTGTTTCTGTATTATGCAGCCTGTAAACCCTGGTACAGTTTTTGTATTGCTGTATACATTACTGTGTATAATGCCCTTGGTATTCAGGGATAGTCATTGGCATTTTTACAATGTGGACTTTAAGTTTCTGGGCATAAAGGATTTTATGAAATTAAAAGCAAAATTGCTATTACTACTCTACCTCCTTCCTAAATTTTATTTAGTTTCTATAAATGCGCATTTAGTGACCTGAAAATGGACAAAGGTAATAATAAAGTCACGAAACACCAATTTTTAGCTGATGTATCTTTATTCAAATTTGTATAGGCGTTATATAGCATTATTCAATTAACAATGATAATAAACAACTTATTTGAATGTTTTAAGCCATGCTGTGAAGAACTCTGTGCTCCTCTATGTGTACACACAAGCGCACACATCATTCTCTCCAGTCACTACCTACATTATCCACTATTCTGCCTGGATACAAATGCCAAAATATACTGTACATGCTTAGCATGGATATAAAGCCTGGCCACAATACTTCTCTATACAGATATAGAAAACAGCTACAAGCAGATACATATTCTTACTGCATTATGCACTGCACTTTGCAGAGGACAACACTGACCACAGTAAAATGACTGATCACAATGTGCACTGCAGAAAAAAGACCGGTCATATTATGCACTGAAGATAAGATAAACCAGATGCTCTCTAGTGATACATATAAGAAATGTCATTAGCATCCCTGTGACATAACTATCACAAGTTAAAAGACTTTCTTTTTATATCATGCTAATGATGTATAATTATTAAAGCAATTAAGAATTTAACAGCCAGAATCAAGCATTTAGTGTATGAATATTCATGAAAAATAATAGGGCTATGAGCCTATGACCATTATGCTTTTATATTAAGAAACAAGCTTGTACATTTCCTAGATGAATTTTTCCCCCAAATTAAAACAATTCAAGCTATTTATCATTGGCATTGATGTTAAAAGTATCACCTTGTGCGTACAAATACAACTGTGCATTTAAAAGTATCATTCAACAGAACATCTACAGCAGATGACATTTTAAAAACCCTTAACATTAAAAAAAAGCACATTTATAGTCAATGTTAGGGACTTTGAAAGGTCTTTTCTGCTATAATTACATTTTCTGTCCTACAGATGCAAGATAAACATCATTAAATGAGACAGCTGGTTATTTAAAAATACCGACACCACATTACAGAGCCATATAATGCATTAATGAGTATATTACTATATAGAACTACTATATATCAATCCTTCAAAATAACTGTGTTTGTCAACATACTACTGGTGATGTGTCCAAGAAGCAAGCGCACCATGTTTTTGTAAGCCATTACAGTGTCACTTAAGATCCATTGAGATATTGGTAGACCATGTAGGCATCAGTTGAATAAGTGATCAAAATATAGTTACAAATAGTGTATAGTTATGAGAAAGCACTACCAAATAACCATTAAGACAAACCAACCCACAAAATCACTGGCACATTGGGTACCTGTACCATTTATCCTCCCTATTAAAGAGAAACGTCTTTTTAATGCTGTGCATACCGAAAAAAGTGGCCTGGAAAGTAATGGTTTGGGGCAAACATTGCTCCTGGAGTGCAGTTTCTGCTCTGGTGAAACAAACTCTTATGTTCATTGCATTTATATAAGAATTAAATGTCATATGCAGAGCTTAAATAAATGTTTTTCTGAACATTGAACAATTTGTTTTGACTTATATAGCATCATCATATTCTGAAGTGCTGTACAATGGATACATGTATTTCAGGTAACCAAATATATACAAACAGCATCATTAATATTGCACACTAGGTAAAATGCAGACTGCCTCCAAGATATCTTTAAAATGACTAAAATAAAACACACTAAAGCTAAGCAAATCATAAAAATATATAATTATATATTCCACAGAGGTGGAATCACCCATCATGAGGGTTGTGTTTGAAGGAGCAGGACCGGTAGGGCGAGATCATGGCAACCACTTGTTCCTGTGTCCCTGTGCCCGTTTAAAAATGATCAGAAAGGGCCCTTCCAACCATGTGACCCCGTCTTGAAGCACTCTCCGCAAGCAGCCCGACCTAAAGCTGCAGGAGCGGTAAGGGGGTGCTGGAGGGATTTGGTATGTATGTTTGAATGCATGTCTATGTATAAGTGTTCGTGAGCATGAAGGTCTAAGTATAAGTGTATGTGCGCCAGGGTTTGATGTCATATTCTGGCGCCCAGGGCTGCAGACACGCCCACTGCTGCACCAGAAGACCATTTCTTAAAGAAAATAGAAACGTAAGGAAAAGAAGAGGAAGCAAAACAGACTAAGATAGATGAAGAAAAGGTGAAGGAAGTGAAAGAGGAGCCAGAGACAAAGGAAAGGCTAGGAAGCATTGTGAGAGTGTTAGAAAGCACGCAGTATGTGTGTGATGGCCCTCTGATAGTGGTACACAATAACTCACATACTGTATACCACCATAAGTGCCTAGTTACGCATAAAGCTTAGTAAATAGTGATGTCAGTTATGCTGTACCACCATCAATGTCTGGCACATTATATAATGATGGCAGTTATGCTGTACCACCTTCATGTCTGGCACAATATATAGTGATGACAGATATGCTGTTCCACCGTCAATGTCTGGCCCTGTGTAAAGTGATGGTAGTTAAGCTGTACCCCTGTCAATGTCTGGCACAGTATACCACCCTCAATGTCTTGCTTAGTGTAAAGTAATGGCAATTATGCTGTACCACTGTGAATGTCTGTTACAGTATATAATGATGGCATGGCAGTTATGCTGTACCACCGTCAATGTCTGGCCCTGTGTAAAGTAATGGTAGTTATGCTGTACCACTGTCAATGTCTGGCACAGTATATACTGACAGGAGTTATGCTGTACAACCGTCATTATCTGGCTCAGAATATAGTGATGAAAGTTATCCTGTGCCACCATCAATGTCTGGCTCAGTATGTAGTGATGGCAGTTATGTCATAGTAAATATACGTACGCCTATATTTTTCATACTGATTTTCAGTATTTATATATTTATGATTAGAATAACTTGTACTTTTTAATAGCTGCAGATTTTATTTAATATATATTTAATAATAATTATATTTATGTGTGAAAACCACAAATTAAAATGTATTTACACTGCTTAAAAGTATTTTTTTTAACTAACAATAAATGGGGTGGTCATGATAGTGGGGTGGTCATGATGGGGGGTCTCAGTCCGCCCCTGTTATTAGGTCTCCTACAGAGCTACATTTTAACAGGTTAATAGCCATGTCGTTGTGACACCCATTAAAGCGTGCCTTTACACGCTTTAATGGGTGATTTAGCATGCACTTAACACATTCATTGGAAATATTAGTCCAAACAAATAAAATAGCCTATTTGAAAGAAAAAGTAAAAACAATTTCTGTATTCTTATGGCACCAAGCAGTTGAAAATATACATTTTCTGATAAATTGCACAAGATCATGGTTAACCCTTAAACCGTTTAGGTTATGAAAGTTACTCAATTATTATTTTATATTAAAAATACACGTCCTGGTTTTACACAGAAGCTCACAACTGTAACAATAACTCTCTTATTGCAGCAAAACAGCTTCACATTTAATGATGAATTGTCTTGTGAATAGTTTTCTTAATGATTTCAATATTACATTGTTTACTAAAGTCAAACCACCTTATCTTTTGTAATGTATTGTGATAAGACTCAGAGAAAATTGTGGATTTTATTTCAGTAACTATGCAGACAAACTGGGGGAAAAAAATGAAACAAAGTGTTTTTTTCTTGTCTTTACACTGCTGTAAATCTTGTTTGAGATGCCCATGAGACACAAGCAGCTTGTAGTTCGGATATTTTTTACGCATCAATCTCTGTGTACAACTCGGGAACAAAAAGAAGCAAAACATTACCTTCATAGGTTCCACTCTCTAACAGAGCACCACTTTTCTCTAATTCCATAAACGCCTCCACCGTAATAAAGTTGTAGTCCACACCGGGAACCTCCCCCTCTTTAGGCTGTCTCGTGGTGCCTAGAATTAAAAAAGAAAGAGAGACTGTTTGAATTACACATGACCACTGATATCATAATGTATATATCAATAAGCTTTCATACATCATTCATAATGAAATGGACTAAATGATTAAATATGTTCTATGATATTGTCAATACTAATGTTTAAATATACATCACGTATGGAGACGCTGAAATCCCCAAGAGTTCATTTAATGGTCAAACAATATTGATTCTTCTTACATGTATGCAATGGCAACTAAGTATCTCTTGAGAGCCATTCTTAGACAGTACTTGAAAAACCTACTGCATTGTTTTGAAATATTGCGGTTAGCTGATATGGACACAAACTAAGTAATGTTATCTAAATGACTGACGCGGTTAAAGGATACTTATTTAGATACAATTTCAGTTCTGTATTGCTGGAACAACTGTGCTTTCTTTTCAGGGGCAAACAGGCCAGTTACTTTTTGCTCCCCTTAATTTACTCACCTTAATTTACTAATTTTTAGAAATCAAGCTAAAGATATTATTTATGCAGGACGTTCAGACATTTCTATAGACTCATTGAGATGCAAAATAAAACAAGTTAATACAGATATTATGACGTGTGCCCAAGAGCCAGAGCCCTGCTGTCCCACGATGTCTGCTGTCCCACGATGTCTGTGTATGCTTGTTTAGCAAGCTGTGGTGTCAGCTGGCTGGCATTTCGGAAAAGCCTACGCTTCCAACTTTTTGATACCAGATCTTAGAATGCTTGGTGGCTTTAAGATATACATAATGTTCCATATCAATCAAGTTTGCAATATTGTATGTTTACTATACACAAACTGTTCATATATAAATAGTTTAGGAATGGGGAAGCATGAAGTATGTGGCAATATTAGCCAATATTACCCCCCTCCCGGGTGTTTGATGTTCCTACAAATAAGCAGACGTCCGTCAATTTGCAATTTTGGGGACAATACAACAGAGTGATGCCAAACTAATATTTCAATGCTGGCAAACAGGTTCTACTGGATAAGAAAAGGAAAGTAGAAATGACTGATTTCTTAACATACATTTGGTTGAATATGTGCACGATTAAAGTATTATTTTTCCATACAGGGCATTGAAATCTTGAGCTCAACATTTATGTTCCTTCAACGCCTTGCCGTACAGAAAGCAGTGGCACAGTGGATCTAAATATTTTAGTAAATGTGTCCCTGCTTATAGGAATCTGATGATGAAAGTGAAGTCTTTTTTCCCTGTAAAAGTTCTGCTAGCAGGTATTATAAGAAACAGCAATACTACAGCCATCAATATGAATGGTAAGAGGCAATGTAGAAAAAAAACATCCTTTTACAAGAGGTAGTAGATTAAACATACTTTTATTCATTATTCATACAAAAAAGCCTGCATTTCCTGAACCCTCTCACTGTGTAATAGATGTTCGCCATGCGCCTCCATCTACTTATGTTGATTATCATCCTACACTGGTTTTGTTCCCAGTTGCTTTTTTTCCTAAATCTCGCCTACAGATGCTAGATGCACATTGCTGTAATGCTTCCTCTGTGCTAAAAGGTAGCATAGGTAAAATAAATACAATTCCTGTTTATGCAGGAAATAAAATGAAATTTTATAGCATTTTACATTAAAAAAATGCTATAATTTCATAATATGTGTTTAAAAGGAGAGAGTGGTATATGAAAGGAAACTATTTAAACATGTAACTCCTACATAAAATATTTTTCAGATTTAAGTATGTAATACGGTTTGGTCAGCTCTGGAGAATATGTTGTTGCTGTATAATTAACCTATTAATGTGTGTTTCAATGTGTGGCCTTTATTTAGGTGTTGATGTAGTTTATACAAGTCTATGTACTTGAAATTACAAACTACTAAGTACTTCATTACATGATCCTTAACACATTCTCAATTCACAGTATAGTATCTGAAGATATAAAGGCTGCTAGTTCTGCTTATATACGCCATTATGCCATGGCGCTTAACATGTGACCACACAATTATACATAACTCGTGTTCATTATAATGATGCTCCTGCCTTGTGTTCCTCGCCTAGTTTAACATTTTAGTTGGTGGCTGTGCAACTACTATTAGGGACAGTCTATTAAACAGCGACTGCATGTCCTATATAGCGATGTCACTTTAAGTAAGCAGAAAGCTTACCCATTTACCCATTAGAATGCCAGGATGGTTGGAAAGACTAAGTGATTTAATACGTACAGCTTAGAGAAGACACACTTAAATCATTTTTAACAAAGTACTGAGAGCAGTTTATATCAAATGAGGATGAATGGTAAAACAAGAGGTCATAATATAAAACAAGAGGCTTAGATGTAGTAAGAAAGTTTTACTTTAAACTGAGAAACTGGACCAGCCTACCAGCACAAGTGGTAGAGCTTAGCAAAGTAAGGGGAGTTAAACATGCAATGGATAGGCATAAAGGTACCCTGAATCTAATAGGAGACCAATGACTGATTAAGGTTTGAGTCTTAAAACCTTAATAACCAGGCAGTCTAGATGGGTTGGATAGTTTTTATCTGCTGTCATATTCTACATTTCCTAGTTTAGATGTGTTTAATTGTTTCCATGAACAGTACATCAAACTCAAAACTAATATTTAAATGTAAAAATTGTGTATATTTATGTTCTAGAACGACTCTAAACATTCCATGTTGTTAATAGACTTGGACCATTTGTATTCTCATCTCCAGATTATGTTTACACCCCTTCAGCTGTAAAAAATGAACAGAATAATTAAGGTGCCTAAAGCTGGTTTCTCCCATTACTATGTTATGTCGCTCACCAGATGGTGCAATAATGCTAACAGTTTACAATATTTAAAATTTGAATGAAAGCCTAGAGGTTCTCACAAAAGTTAAGTTAAAATATTCAGACATTTTGAACAGGTTATGTTTAATATCATTGAAGCATCTGATCTCTATTTCCATAAAAAAATAAACTGTAATGAACTATTAGTTATAACGAACTTCTGTTACAGCTGGCATTTGTCATAAGTATATGTTCTCTACTATTCAGCAGCACACTCCTGGATGAAGCGTGACCTACCTATTCATTCATATCTGGATTAAATGGGCACATAAATAAGTTATAACTACTATGTGAAATGTCAATAGTAATTTCTTATTATTGTTATTATTTCAGTAATCACACGTCTTTAAGTATTCATATTTAGGAGCGATGGTCTCTCGTTAGGCCTCCTACACCCAATGATGTCCCTCTTTTCTAGGAGCTCAGAATGTTTGCTGAGTATGAGTGAATCACAGTGTTCTATAGCTCTAAAAGTAACAATAATATACATAGAAACAACAGAAACAGACTCCATACACTACATGTGTAAATAAAATGCGTTCTTCTTCTAAATGCTTTACTCGGTTACATAAATAACTATCTAGAGGTCACAAACTACAATCATCAACTCAATCAGTAGATGTTATATACTTTAAAAGCTAGAACTTAATAAAATGCAAAAGCCATTTGGCCCATCTGTCCCACTCTAGCCTGTCTAAATAAAGTAACTCATTCCTCATATCACAAGGACAAAGACATTTGGCAATGACCAAAGGCACTATACGATAGCAGTCGTAACTTTAAGCCAATGTTCCCACCAAGTTTTTCATATAGACTAATGTTTTCAGACGGCAGCATATTAGCCATTTGTGTGTGTTCCCTCTGTTATTGTAGCCCAGGCTACTAGACAAACTCTCTGGCTTTCTCTGGAGCAAGATACTTTTGAAGAAATGTAAGCAAAGTAATGTAGAAATCATCGAGCAGGAAGCACAGTAGAGACAGACTGAGAAAGCAAAGAGATATAAGAGCACTAGGTAGATGAAGGCAACATTTCATGAACTATTAATGGTGGGTTCAGGTTGAAAGAATTAGGTTTAGTGATGTATAGTACCAACTTTTCTGGAATATTATCGCATAATATGCTCTAATGATTTCATGATCATACCCTAAATACCATTACATTTACATAACATTTGCTACGTCATATATTCTGAAAAATACCGATATGCCAAAGATGGAAGGAGACAAGTGAAAAGAAACATGTTGAGCAAGAGAGCTTAGGTAAATATAAGATCATATTTTGGCTCCACAACATAGCTTTGCTCATAGAGAAAATGAAATGAAACCTGACATAATTAAACACAACTACATGACCTGATGGGTTCAAAATATGTCCTTCTACGCTGAATTAAAAGGTCCACATCCGCAGTGCATCCAACTTCTTTAGTTTGCAAAACTTATTATTAATGCCCCTTTTCTTTTGTTTTTTTATTGGTTCACAGATTTGCAAATTCAAGTTCTATTGAAAACACAATGGTCTTCAATTTGTTAATTTAGTCACAATTTAGGTGGGGTTAAATATAAGACAGAGTTCTTTCTTTTGTATCCATGTGCTAAAATATATGGCCAATGTCTCAGAAGATTCCATAGTAGTAGTATTGCTAGGCAATGGGCAGCCACGATTGCAGACTCCTGTAAAGTGATGCTGTAAAACAGTACATAATGGTAGAGAAAAAAGTCACGGAAGTACTCCCTGATTTTAACAGTTCCCACCTTAACCTTATGCCTGCTCTTGTTCCACTGAGCGTGAAGTTGTGACATCCTTAGATGTCAGGGGGATAAGGATGTTACAAAATAATCACTGATAACTGATGTGAAACTCTGAAGAAAGTGACAAATACCACATAAAACCATATCACTGAGCAAACAGGTTTGTCGCAATTGGGTTTTTTACTCAAAATGAAATGTTTCTGATAATTTCCTCATTCTTCTCTCACTGCTGTCACTGTCACGTAGGTCACCTTAGCTGCACATCATTGTGACTGACCTACATCTGTAGGTTGTTCCAGTTATTAAAGCAAATAGCTCATCAAACTATTCATCACACAACTTCCAATTATTTTGTTCCGGTTGTCCCAATAGATAGCCCTAATTTTCTATGCTGCATCTTTTCAAGATGGCACCCTAGGTTTCCTGTTCTGAACATCCTAGGATTTAGTAGCTAAATATGGTCACCACACCCCTTTGAATGTAAAAATTCCACTAAGATACGTACAATATTGCTCGTTGATGTTAATTTTCTATTTTTTTCTATTGCTTCTTGTGATAAGCCTTGGAGTGCTCAGGTCAAGAGTAGGTACAATTTTCTACAGATAAACCATCTAAAATAATTTTTCATGTCCTCTTTCTGCTGAGAAAAGTATTCTTTGATCTGTAGCCTGGATTGCTTTTCTGCGAGTACGTAATAACAGTGATTTTTCGTCAATGACACATTGACTGAGTAACCTATATCAGGTGTTAGAGAAACATGACAACTCAACGCAAAATGCAGCCTTTATAATTATTGAAACTGTAAATGACAGGTCTATCTAAAGAAAGAGACAGATCTTGCTATTGCAGTTTTCAGTAACGGAGAGTTTTTCATTTCTTTAATGTATGAACATTTTTTCTAGAGTTATGGAAAAAAGAAGAGGCAGGTGTTCAAGCAAATGTGTTATTACACTATTAGAAAAAAATGTCATACAACCAAGATGAAAAAACAGACATAATTAAAAAAAACATTTTCTGGGTAGGAAGAAAAAGCTACAATTATCGAAGATAATTTATAGCATTCCTCTTCAACTAGATTTTGAGAAATAGTATAAGATTAAGTCAAAAGTAAGACTTGATATTAAACTCATCAGAGCTCAATGTCAGGAACCACTTTTTCGCTGACCTGAACCATGGCTTTTTCATACCAGTGCCATTTACATCTGCTACCACTAGTGGCCACCCTCCGCCCTCTGGAGCACTCAGAACTCAGGTGTGCCTTGTTACCTGGGTTGAGCCCTAGCCAATACATACAGCTGGGCCTTGTTACCTTGATTACCCTGCCTTTATGAACCTGCCCTGCCCTTCAGTCAGGGCCTTTGTATTGTAGTCTATGGACCTTCCTGCTGTGGCTCTGCACCTGCACCTGCACCTGCACCTGCACCTGCACCTGACCTGCACCTGCACCTGCACCTGCACTGCACCTGCACCTGCCCTGCTTGCACCTGCACTGCACTGCACCTGCACCTGCACCTGCACCTGCACCGTTCCTGGTTCCCTGCTATTGTGTCCTTCCAAGCGGACTCCCTGCTTTTGTGCCCCTCCAAGCGGGCTCTCTGTCTGTCGTGTCCTTCTAAGCGGGCTCCCTGCCAAAAGACTTATTACTGGTATTTTATTTTGCCATATGTTTTTGCTTAGACTGTATTACCCTTATTTGCCGGTCCTGTTATATACATAAAATACACTGCATTACCTGGATTTCTGTTTGTGGTGTCTGTCTGCATAATCATGCACCGTGGGTTACAGATTGAACCCCAAGTATCCCCTGCGCATGGGCTCCTACCCGACCTGATCACCCGAGTCCTGACACTCAACTTTTTGAAAAGTCCAGAAAATTGTGCAACGTTTTTATACGCAGTTAACATTTCTATTGTTTATTATTTGGAAAATACGCACAGCACTCATTTTCTCCTTCAACTTAAACATCCACAATAAAGTGTCCTTTGTTATGGCCTATGCCGTTCCAGATATTCCTATCTCCGTTCTAAATCTCAACAATCTTACAACTTGTGGCAACATTTTGTTTTCGAAATGTTAGTAAAAATGTGTTAGTGTGCCTGTTTCTTATTGCTTATTTAAAATAAATGTATTTTTCATCTTTCGGCAGCAGCAAACAAATGGATGTTTGTGCTGCAGGCAGCTGTTATCTGACAAAGTAGAATAAATGTTTAAATAGCATCACATAACTATTCATCTTTTCGCTTGATTTCTCTTTGCTGAATTGTATAGTGAAAGTCTCTGATGAATAACTTTCAACTGGTTTAGAAAATCTGTAGATTTATTAATACATAAATAAATTTGTTTATGAATAACGCAAAGGTGCCTTTTATCAAGTACTGTGAAAATGAACAAAGGTCCAATGCCTTTCTTAAAAAATATAGCAGATTGTATCATTTTTGGATGTTTTATAATACTTATGAAACATACTCTAGTACGGCCATTTTGAATTCACTGTAAGAGCTGGCATCGCTAAAGGTGATTAAACTAGGCCTAGGGCTGTATTTCTAGAGGTTACAATTGCTCTGCATCTTGTGTATGTCATATGCTGGAAACATCCAAGGACTTTAATTTGGTAAACCGATGAGGCAGCAGGGTTGGTGAAATTTGCAGGCCACATTCTCTATACCACAAAAGGTAAATGGGAAAGGTACTTTCCTCTCACAACATGCTGTTCCCTGCATGCTAACCCATCTACGCTCATGAACTGCTTGTTTTCACCCGTGCCCCATACAGGGCCCATTCAATTATTTTTACAATTTAAAAGCATGGATAGTTTTCTGCTTCAGTGTATATCTGGGCTGAACGTCTGCACCAAAGGAGGTACATTCCACCTTACTTCCATCTACTAGGCCCAACACCAAGGCACCCAAAAGACATCTTCTCACACTCAACACCCTCTTAGTTATATTGCCTTTGAAGGGAAGCCAGGCAGGTGAGTGGTGCTTGGATATGTCTATTCCTTCCACCTACTAAAGTGTGCCCGGGGGTAGCCTTGCCCCCTGAAAAGGGAGAGCTCCAGGTATGTTCATTTTTAGACTGCTAGTGTAGGGCTAGGCAACACTTGGATAACTCTATGTTTTTGGATACCATAGCTAGAGGACGATGAGACTTGTGGTATTTTAAAACTAAACAGAATCCATTTGTTTACTAACAGAACATGCAATAATTGCACATTGTAGTAATATTTTTAGCTGCTAAATAATGATAATTACAATAAAAATCCCCTATAACAACTTATAAAACAGAACACATATTTTGGTGATTTTAAGCACATTTGGTTTTGCTTGAATTGTTTTTGTAAACATGTGGAATTGGGTCCATTTTGGGAGCTGTTTTCAGCTACAGAATGAAGAACCTGTTTTCGGTTATGCTCCCACCTTGCACAGTTAGCTTAATGTTCCCATCAGGATGCTTATTTAGAAGAGCTGACGCATTAAACACAATTACGCAGAAGACTGTCCTAACCTTGCTTTAATCCTCAGATCGTAGATAAACAGTTTACAGGAAACATACAAATAATGTCAGCTAAGGGCCACTTGGTCTGATGCGCAAGCCAGTTTTTAGCACAAGTCTGCAGACATAATGTGATATTTTAGTTTTATACTGTTTCATTGCACCGTGAGTCATTCATTTGCAACATTTATGCTAAATAACTCTGTTGAATGATTGTGACACTTTCCCAACACCTTTTCACTTCTCAGGGGCTTTATTAGGTACATGACATTTAACTAGGAAATACATTAAATTAGCAGCCTGACAATACAATAAATTAGGTGTGAATAAGACTTTTTTTTTATTCTACCAAAGCCTGAGTTCTTTTAACACAAATGGCATCACTTAAGGTGAGATTAAATAACCCCTATTTAATGTTTTGCAGAAACATTTTTGATACAATATAATGATTTTGATTCATTCATTTATTTATTCTGTTCTATACATTAAATAAACTTTCCGCATAGTCCCACTGTGATATGCCTTGTAAACTCTACTTGCCCGTTAAACACACATGAGTTGGATGAGTTCCTTAGCTCTTGTGAAAAGGTTTTACTATTCTGTGTCTGTTCACAAAATGTGCTATAATTATATAGCAAATGCCATATCACAATATAAAGAATTTAAGTAACTGAAAAATGTACAAATATAATTTAAGTCCTATATACCGTAATTTCAATATTGCCTGCAAAACAGTATTCAGTTTAATCAATTTATAAAACTAATGTCTAAACATTTCCAGAAATTTTAGGCCTGAATGTTCAACTGCAAAAAAAGACAGTGATTACCCATTAAAAAGTATATAATCACTGCTATCATGGGATGCCAAAGTCCCATAAGGTATCTCATTAAGATGGAAAATCATTGTTAGTAGTTCTGCCAGCTCTACAGCTCCATTACTGAAACCCTGACTTGGATACAAAGTATAAACATCAATATGTTATAAAACACTTTGAATTAATTCTCTAACAGACAAGGTCAGTGTAAGAAACAACACACGCAGCTACCGGTATACATAACATATAAACTGTTTTATCAAGATAGAAACACAAAAAGTGTACAATTTTGGTCTCACGGAAAATAGTCCAATTAGGTTTGGGGCAACTTTTTCGAGGCATAAACTAGATAGATCAATCTATTTCTGTTTTTGTGGCAGTCATTGAAACACGTTCAAGTTAATCACAGCATTTAATTAGACAACTACAGACAATAGCCATGTCTTATCTTAAAATGAATGTTGAATATGACCAGTGAGGATTCCACAATCTCGTTTATTCATATAATGTCCTTTTTTTAATACCAGGAACATGACATGCTTATTTATCAGCTAGTAGATTAATATTCAGCTCAGGGATACAATTTAACAGAGGATAATTTCAGAATTGCATTTTAGCAGCTTAGTGTGTAAATCCTAGGATCACTGTTTAAAAGCTCAAGCTGGCCAATTTGCAATGACCAGGCAACTTACTTCAAGAACAAGACACAGAGGAAACCACTAGACACAACTACTAAGTCCTGTACCCCTGATACATTAACAGGCAAAGAATAATGTCCATGATGGAAAACACATGCCACTTGTTTGGAGCATGAGCAAAATGGTTTTATTTGTTAATAGTAAAAAAAGTATAATATTTATAAGAATGAGTGGAACTACCATTGATATTTAATTGCGGAATATCACATTAATAAAACATTTTTTCAGTCTCCAGTGTAATACACCTATTGATCGAGACTTTGAGAGTAAGAAAATAATTTACACTGCATAAAGACCCAGACTGTTACCCAAGATCCTTCAAACTGAAGAACCTGGGCAGTATATCAAGCCCAATATATATTATTCTCGAGTTGTAATTATTAGTCCTGCATTGGACAGCTCGGTAAAAGTTCTGTAGTATATATTACATTTTTTCTCCAAAACAGTTGCCAATCATATAATAAATATGAATATATTAAAGACTTAGACATGTTTAATATCTCTTTGTCCACCAGGCCTATACCTCACTACAGCTAGGTGGTTGGTAAAAGACATATGTAAGGCATGCAGAATGCTGGTGACTTCAGAAAACACAATGCATAGACTGCTTCTCTTCAACACTTCCATCCTTCTTTGAAGCCAAAATCATTGGTGGCAGCAAAAGTTCTGGATGATTCAAGAACAATTATTTGCTGTACACAAAACTGTCTTCCATCTAACAGCTTGATGAAGACATTGGGCCTATTCTATTTTGTCTATATAATCCCACTCAAAGACAACACAGGGAATACTCAAGTGTTAACATAGTATATATGTTACACACTATACTAGAATAGTTGTAATTAGAAGTCTTTTACACTCATATCATTCAATACAGAGTATAGGTATATTTTTCAATGATTTTTTCTATAAAAGAACCATTATTATTGATGAGACATGACCAAACCAGACATTTTAGGGATAAACTGGCTTGATCAATTGCAGGCAAAACAATAATGGACTTGTAAAACAACTTAAGGCTTATTATTATTCTTGAGAGGGGAAAAAACCCCCACAATATTTTTCTTATATTAATATTTTCTAAATATTCTAAAATCTTTCAGTACTCAAATGTATGCCTTTTTTCCTCATGTAAGAGTCCCTTTATAAATTTGCAATTCAATAAATACAAACATAAAAAAACATAATTCACATTATAAGTGATAAATATTCCACCACGAGCAATAACATCTTGAAATGTTATTACTAAGAATGAAATGATTTGAACTCAAATGGATTTTATACTCCCCACAGATATCGTTCTATTATAAAAAACACATCTAAGCAAAGAAAAGCAAAATTAACTTACACAGTTGGTTTCTGCATTGACTCATAGTGAAACAGAAAGGAGAGGAAAATAAAACACCCAAACAATCATAAAGGGAAAAAATGAATTCAGATTGTGAAGTATATCTCCAGAATCAAATAGCAGAAGAATGTGTTTAAAAGCCGTGGTAACTGAAAACCAAGAACTCTCCCCCAAACAAGCGGGGTTAACGTTGACTTTGGCATCGTTTTCCCACCTGTTGATTTAGAAATGAAACTAGATTAGCGTAGAAAAATAGTTCTGCCCCACAAATATCTTTAGGATCCATTACAATCCACTGAGGTTTGTAGCACTTTAAATCTACTGGTGATCAGCAGCAAATAATTCTAACCTGTAGGGCTGCAGAGAACCTAAAATTGAAAGCCATTTTTTTTAAGCTCTTCAAGACCTTATGGATTTACTACAGTGTTCACAACAAAATGTGTCAAGATGGCCCTTTAGATGTAACACTCATTAGAGGGAGAGTTCAAGGTAGCCTACCATGGGACGTTCCCAGGTATGGAGATAGCCCTATTCATGTTCAAGCATGCATTCTCCACTTTCATGTGTGCTTTGGCCACTTTCACTCACATTCTATTAACTATGAATATAAATGAAATGCTTAAGGACCATTGTTATTAAATAATAATTCATAATAATTTATTTTCTCTAGAAACTTTTGCCTTTCTTGCTTTAATACTAAGCCACTGCGACTCTCTATATTGTTAAATTACAATTAACGCCTATCCAAGCCTGATTCCTAATTTTGGGAATAATAATTAGACTATTTATCCTGTAGTGGGCATTCCTGTATACAAATAAGTGTGATGGCTATGATATCTCTGAATCTCTACCTAAACTTTCGGATCTTCCAAGATAACAGTATACATCTAGACAACAGATACATGTAACATAAGAAAATAATGACTTGTATGAATTGCTCACTGCAATTGCAATATGATAATGTGTATTATGTCCCCGGGGATCCAATATCTCATTTCCACCTTCTCCTGATGAAATGTGCTATTCAATCATCACATACTGTGGCACAATGACCAAAAGAACTATTGAAATGAAATTGGAAGGAGAGTGAGCACATATTATCTCACAGTGATCTGCCCTTCCAGGAAAAATTGACAAAAACATAAATTAAATTGTAGAGACATTCTTCTTTGTAATTAACAAATGAGTATTAAGAACTCGCAATGCTTTAAAACAAAATAAAATGGACATATCCAAGTGGCTTTTGTACAATTTACATCCTGGCTTTAACACTGAAATATTTAGCCTAGATTTCCATATAACATCTGAACATCTTTCAAGAAAAGGATCATTAATAAACCACAATAACCGCCGTGGACACCCACCCTCCATTCTTGCTGCTGCCAAAATTGATGCTGATATAATATTTATTTCAACAGACAAGGGAATCTAAACTTTCTAAAATAAATCCTTTGTACTCCCAGCCAGAACATTTAATCAAGGACTTCCTTTACATTACTATAATGAATTATAACAAACAAATACTCTAATTGACTTGTTGCTCCTTTCTAATGGGCATATAAGACAGACCAATATTATATATTTACTGTATATGTGTATGTATGTATATTGGCTACTTTGCATTATACCCTGTACATGTTGATTAACTTCTTATATTTATGGTCATATTTGTATAAGTGATATTATGAGTAACAAAAATGTAAATATAGTTGCTATTTAAGAACAGCCACAAAGTATCTAATTGTGAAATTACTAAATGGAATGCTTGTAATCCGCAAAGGATTGTGGGTAATCTCAGACATATAAGTAAATTATTGAAAAGAATAACTTGAATAATCACCTGCAATTCTGATGAATCTAAACATGCACATTTGCATATTGAACATATACAGCATATTTGCTATTTAACTTATTTTTATATGAGAAAATGAGTTCCATTACCATCTTTCAAGTATTCTTTTAAACACACTAATGCGCAATTAAACAGGCCGCTTTTGTAACTTGTTAGTCCTTATTAGTGGCTTCGCTGTCCAAGGGGTACAAAGAAAGACAACGTCACACTAGCAGCCAGCATTTAAATACAATTGAGACATTGAGCAACAAGACATATCAGCTGTGTTTATGTTTTATTTTATCCATACCCCTTTAACCAGACAAAAAAGTCAGGATACTGTAGTAAGTTTGGATCTTGAAAAATTGGACTAAGATATGACCGCTTTTCAACAGTCATTCTGGAATAGAAAATGACCTTCCCTAAACTGTTCCCACTAATTTGGAAGCACAGCATTGTCTAAAATGTCTTGGTATGCTGAAGGGGACATACCCCCTATACTTTCAACTTTGTGGGAACAGTTTGGGGAAGGATTTTTCTGTTCCAGCATGACTGTTGAAAAGCGGTCATATCTTAGTCCTGAGCAGCTTTTATGCAGTGTCCATAAAGACATGGTTGGAAGAGTTTGGTGTGGAAGAACTTGACTGTCTCTCACAGAGCCCCATCAAACACCTTTGGGATGAACTGGAATGGAGATTGTGAGCCAGGCCTTCAGTGCCTGACCTCACAAATGCTCTAGTGGATGAATGGCCAAAATTCGGACAGAAACACTCCACAATCTTGTGGAAAGCCTTCCCAGAAGAGTGGAAGCTGTTATAATTGCAAAGGGGGACCAGCTACATTTTAATGTCTATGCATTTAGAATGTAGTAAAAGTCCATGTTGGTGTAATGCTCAGGTATCTCAATACTTTGGCCCATATAATGTATGTAGTATATGTGTAACTAATTCTGCATTAATTGCGTTAAAGGGCAGATTTTTTGGCTCATATAAACATTTCTATAGTCATCTTAATTAGTTTAAATGCTGCACATGTGTATTGGATTCATGGGTCTTATGATTGGCCCTTAAATGTGTTACGCAACCCACTGATATAAGTGGTGCATTCTGATGTAGGCTAACTAGGCCCTATGCCATGAAACATGGTGATCGGGTTCCCTAGTGCACTGCTTACTCATTGCCTGCACGGCTCCATAACACGGTGTAATGAGAGCAGCACATTCTTAGGAGGCTAAGTGCTGAGATATAAGTCATATGCTGTGCTAAACAGAATTGACAGCGACCCTGGAGGTACGTTACCCTGGAGGTAAGTTGTGAGGGGTGGTTCAGGCGCTGCCCATGGCCAGGCCTGGTGCAGTGCACAGCCAAAGTAATACTTGAAGTAAGAAAGGGACTGAGAACTCCTGCTGCCATGTGTATTACCACGGTCTGTCCCGTGCAGATTAAGAGGTTGCTTTGGAAACATCTCGAAAGTTGTTTCTCCCAAAGGAGTAGAACGATTGATTTCTTGCATATAATGCACGTTTCATTTAGAACACAATCTTCAGGAAACTTTTACAGAGAGAAAACGAAACACCCTGTTTGATTTGAGCATGTGCTGGAGCAAAAAAAAGCTGCTAAAACAAAATAAAGTACTAAAGTCAGTATTTATGCTGTTCTTTATAGGTATGGATATTTTGTGATGATGTTGCCAGGTACATGCTAAATTTAACAACGGTTTGGCACCTGATTTTGCTGGTGTGAACTTGCTTAAACAAAGAAGAAAAAAAAGAATGTTTTTCTGAGAATGTGTTAAACCATAGTCTCTAAACAGTGTTAAGCAAAAAAGTCATACATCATTATAGAAAAGAACAATACTTCTGCATTTGATGCTTTTCTTCATTTATGCTGGACAGTGCAAGATGCTTTCATTTCTCGCTTTGGACAGAGGTCTGTTCATTGATTATTCAAAAAGAGCAAGACTCATTTGGACTGGCCCCTCACAGAGATTAAGGGGGGCCATGGAACACTGTGTTATATGACTGTAGAGTGAAATCAAGGCTGCTGGCAGAGGATGTGTGTGCAGCTAGAAAGAAGGCTCTGAACAAGGTAAAGGGGTAATTGAGAGTGAGGGAAGGAGTAAGAGTAGTGTGTGTGGTAGTGTACGATGTGCATGTGTTATTGTGTGTGCGCCAGTGCGTATGTTAGTTACTGTGGAGTAGAGGCCAATGAGACCACTGGATTTACCTGTCCCTCCCCGCAACCAGAAGGTGCCAGCCCTCCCCTGCTGCCAATTCTATGCTTAAATGTTTCCATGCAAATTAAAAATACTTGCATCTCTGTATTGTGAAATTCAATTTAGAATACAGAAGACAAGAATAATCCAGAAGACATTGCAGTATATGTGAGACAGACTAATCTGAGAGATGAAATACATTATTAAAGGGACATAAATTAGGAATTTACAATGTGATAATAACTTCATAAAGAGTCACTCTCTAGCCATGCCACTAGACATGTCCCCTCAAACAAAAGTATCTATATTAGGAGATATGCAGAGGTCCCAAGTCTCCCGGAAATTCCCTGAGTCTTCCAGAAATGTGGTTATTTCTCCCGGACACCTGATGCACGTAATAAATATCCCAGACGCATGCTTTCTCACTCTTTCTCACTCTCTTTCACACTCTCCCTCTCAATGTCTCCCTACCTTCTCCGCAAACTGCTTCCGTGTCCCCTAACCCATTACAAAGCTCCCCAAAGCCCATTTTCCAAACTTGAGACCTCTGAGTATGATACCAGAAATCATTGTTTTTGTGCAAGCCAAGATATAAAAGTAACCATATTATAGTGGTTATTCTTCATTCTTTCCCACCACCTCTAGGTGATCAATATTCTGCTTTAAGACATATTTAAGACAGTTTGTAGAAAACCGCACATATAATTATCTGCATTGCATTTTCACTAGCAGTCAAAGAGCCATTATGCTTTTGTAACCTTATTAAAATGACAAAAGTCTAGCAGTATAAGTAGTCATGTCATACAGACACCAATTAATTATTGTAAGACAATGTGCACATGTTGCATTCAAAAGCAATTAAACTTGCTTCCCACTGGGAAAGCATTTTATTTTTTACAATGGCAAAATTATATTGCATTCATTCCCTTTAAGTGCATCGCCTCCTAGGTTGGGAAACAGTAAGTTGTGCTTTATTCACATGTGAATTTAAAGTGCACGGCAAATCAGAATTGGCATCAGTCCCTTTTAATGTGCTGATGTTTCAACGAAAATGTTTTTTAAAAAGCCTGTTCTTGAGAAACATCTGTCCTCCCTCATATAAAACAGGACATTGCATATGAACTAATAGCAAACCATGTGATGTACAAGTAATGTTAAACAATATGATCAAGGTTTTTAAGTGCCAGTGGTGATCATGATTCCGTGTTCCAGTAGGGTCAATATGCTGTCTAGTTTATTGAATATTGCAGGTCATCTGCTTTCTGATGTTTTTGCTTTGCTCTTGAGATGTGATCAGCGGTGGTCAAATCTATGGTTTTATGAAGAGAATGACAGATCCCCCACGATTGTGTAATCTGAGTCAGGACTATGTGTTAACTCATCCATGTGCCAGTGCTATGGATACTTCGAACTTTTGTAGCAATGTTCAAATAATGCCCTGCAAGACTTATCTTTGTCTTAGTTAAATGCATTCCTTAATTTTAATCATTCCATAAATAGTTAATTTGATCCTGTGTATATACATTTAGAACTGTGTTGTGGGAACAGAAACCAGGGCAAATTTTAAATCCCCAGTCTTAAATTGGACAGCTCCTTTCACATTTTTAATTCACTAACGAGCTATGACCTTTTAAAAGAACATGCACTGATAAACTATGACCAGTGGTGCTGCAGATTCCAGTTTGGTTACAGCTTGTCATTTATATATAATACAAAACTATTTATGTATACTTTTATATTAATAGCAGTGCTGTGATGCCTCGTGTCAGGTGCTCATGTTAGGGCCTTTGAAGAAGGACATCAGTTGAAATAACATTTGCAATCCTGTATACCTTTGTGACTTTGTATATCATGCAAATAACACTACAGAATAGAACAGCATCTGCACTCAAGCCCAACTAAACCAGGAACGTTGTACCCCAGTAAGCAAAAGCACGGTCAAAAGACGACTTGTTAAGTGTGACCTTCATGGGAGAGCAGCAGTCTCTAAACCACTTCTTCGTCAAAAACAAGTCCAAGTGTTTAGCATGGGTCAAACAATATAAAAATTTCATGTTGGACAACTGGAAAAACTCCTGTTTCCTGATCAATCCAAATACTAACTTTTTTGAGTTCATATGTTGAGGCGACCACATGAGAGGTGTAAAACCTACGATTAAATATGCTGAGATCTACTACATTCTCCAGAGCCACGCCTGGCACTCTGGCTTAAAATTGTATAGAAGAGGATTTATTTTCCAGCAGCTGAACAATTCTAAACACACATCGAAGCTGTGCCAGGGATATAAAGTCCAAGGAAAAGCAAGGAGTGCTAATTTGCATGACTTTCTTTCCACAATGGCTGGACATCAAGCGCATTGAACATCTTTGGGAACAATTGAAAAGGGAAAGGCAAAACTTGCTGTGACATCTCCATACACTCTCTGGAATGCTGGAGTAATATGGATTGTAAAAGTTTGTGAATCAATGCGTTAAGAGTCACTAAGGCAAATGGCAGTGATGCAAAATACTGAAAATTTTGGCTTTTCGTTATATACTGGGAAACGTACTTTTTTTTGTTACTAGTTTTTAAGAAATGCTGAAATGAAAGCATATCGTGGGCTCTATGGACTCTTTTCTACATGTTTATAATTCTTGGCCTGCAACATTCCACTGTAGTGATATATACAGATAACAGGAATCCACTTTACTATTTAGGATAATCACAATTTACAGACACAAATTTACTAGGAAAAGCAGCTTATGTATGGATGTAGAAATCCTATTTCACTGTGATCATTTTTGGTACTGATTCTGCTAACGGCGATAGAAAAATGCTTTGTGTGTTTATGTGTATGTCATGGTTGCCATGGAAAAAAAATAAAACCATATACTATTACAGTGGTAAACCGCAAAAAGTCAGTATTGATATAAGATTCAAAATTAACATTTAGTATTTCAGTAGTAAACATTTAGTGTTTGTAGTAAATAGTAGATGAGTAAATTTAAATCTTAAATTACTTGTACCTTAGAATTAAGGGATTTGCTACATTTTGCTTTTTTTTCTTTAAAGATCAATAGAAAAAACAGCAAACAGAACATGTGATTGTAAAATATATTTTACTACCTGTAAACGTGCTTCAACCCAGAGGCATAAACACAAACTACAGTCTCCTTTTAAAGTACTAGACACTTTCTTATGGGAGTAAATTATGCTCCAGGGGAGTGTAAATAAGCCAAAAGACAGCATTGCTTTAACATGGTTATTAATATTCTTTGCTTGGTAATAACAAGCAGGAAGTAGAATACCATGAATCCGGTCCGGTTTAAAGCAACTTGACGTAGCCAATGTAAGTATGGTTGACTATTCATCTAAGTAAGATACAGTGTCAGGATTCCGCCCTGTCTGCCTGGACATATCCGGTGCCATATCCGTTGCAGCCTTTCGAGGTCACCTGTCAGATCACAGCACTGTGTATACCAACGACCTGACCAGCTGCATCTGCTAACCTGGGTGGAACACCCCTGTTATATACCTGCTTACTCTTCCATTCAGGGCCTTTGAACTTTGTTCTGATCTCCCGTGTACGACCTTGGCTAAGTTTACGATCCAGATTTCTGACAGAACCATTTTTGAAATAATGATTTTTATTACCATTCATTTGTGGGTGAACACAAGCCTGTCTTTTTTGATCCAGTTGCATTACTGTTTTTAGTGCAAAGTTCTAAAGTAAGATTATGCATTATCTTGACATATGTAAATTGACTGTATCTCAGCCATCAAAAAAACTGATAATATAATCAAACCAACTGACATTGTCATTGGCATAATAATAAAGGGAAAAAAATAAATTGTATATATATATATATATATATGTGTGTGTGCCTAAAAAGGTTTTTTTTTAATACATAAAAAATGGTTAAAAAATGGTTAAAATCATGAGCTGAAAGATGACGAAGAGTCACAATGCTGTATGTTCATAAATGACATAGCCATCGTCTAGATAGATGTTGAACACATTATTGACATCACTGGAATCTGAACAATTTGTACATTCTAATCAGATCTCATCTTAATAAAAGACAAGTTATATACATAAATAGAAAACTATTTCCTGGAATACACAAGCTGTCATTATCTTCGAGTTATTTTCATATCTATATTTAAAAAAGAACAGTGTATATAAAAGCCTAAGATTTATTCATTGTTTTCATTTTACGCATGATTTAACTGGAACACAGGTTCTTATTCAAAGCTAAAAAAAAAAACATTTCCAAGCAGGAGTAGAGATAACATTTGCTAATTTACATTTGTGTGCTTCTTATGACCTGCTATCTAACAGCTGAATGTGTAATCCTTAAAAAAAAAAAATGATTTCTGCACGTGTAAATGAGATTATACATGCATATCTGCAAGTGAGCATCCCAAATTTGCCAAATTGAAAACTGTACTTAACTTTAAGAAGACAGATTTTAAATATACATATGTTTATGAGACAGACCTGGATAAATTAATGTACAATTTAAGAGCCTGATTTAAAAATTAAGAGACAGGAAAAGAAACCAACATCGCATCAGATACTAGGGCCAGTAGTTCAATATTAAGAGCCATGGCTGTCTGGCTACTAAAAATGTGAATGTATGAAATTGTAGACATACAAAATCATGTTTGTAGCAAGTATAAATTACCCTGAGACTATTCAGATACTACCATACCTGTGAACTTGTGGGCTTCCGGCATGTCAAGACTCCCGCAACACATGGGGGATTCGGGTGTTGACCCGGAGAATCTCTCCCAGAGTTCCCAGGTATGAATACTACCCTTTTAATAGCCCATCATACATATTCCATTGAAGTGACTTGTAGTGGCTAGCAAATACATTGTTCCAATAATGGTCCTTTCCTTATTGTGAATTAAGTTTCCTGTATTTAAGCAACCATTGCAATTGTGATGTACCAGTAGGAAAAGTATACATTGGGACAATGCAGTAACATGAACTTTTTTGCAATGGTTTTAGCTACAATAGCAAAATAATATATATAATTTATTAGTATACCTATGGCTTTTTTAAGCTAAATCAGTGAGCTAAATATCAGTGCATGGTCACTTTTAATGTTTAGCAGGTCAAATGGCCAAAACTGACAGCCTTACAATATAGAAACAACCCCCTAAACAATATAACAGACGTTTTTGCAAGGGTAGTGATGTATGTTGCTAGTGCAAAGTTTTTGATGTACTTGCACAGTATAGCACAGACCAGGGCTAGTCTAGTTTAATTGGTCAGGAAAAGACAGATGATAAAATATAACTAAACAAACAAATAGGACAAAAGATCTTGGTACAACGTAGTCGATGAACGACCATGGCTGTGTCCCACTCTCTGGTCAAGATGGGCTATGTTACAAGCCTCATTCTACTAGGCAAAGGTGGTGGATGAGCAATCATTCTGGGTGGGCTCAGGAGGTACACGAATTGTCATGATTCAAATCAGTGCTGGTAATTTTGACGAGACTGTCCTATTCTCATTCCCTTCTCAAACTGTTCCTATACAATACCACAGGGAGTGTAAATTATCTATATTGCAGTTTAAAGCATAAAACAATTTCTTCTAAACATGTCCCTTAGTTCCAAAGCTGTAACGTGTGTTTTAATACCTGAATAGCTAAGATGAATCAGCAGAAAAATGATTAAGCGACTGACCCGTTAATGGAAGATTTCTACAGGCACACCTATTTTCATAAAACATTTAGGTGAATGTGCATCAACCGAAAAAAAGCCTTAATAGGTAGAAAGCGAGACAGAGACGGTTGCTGCGTATTATCTTGCTATGCTTACGAATACCTGGATTTGGTAATTGCCAAAACACAGCTGTGTGTACAGCCGTGTGTAGAGTTCCTTGTACAGAATTGAGTGATTTTGATTATTAAGTAGTCAAATATTAGTAACTTAAGTTAGATAGATAGATAGATAGATAAGAACACAATAGGAGAGATACTGTCATATAGAATTGAAATAATCAATTTAAGCAAAAGCTGTTGATATAATAAAAAGTGTTTTTTACCTGCAAAAAATAGTTTGACTGATCCTATGCAGATTATGGCTCTCTAAGAGGGTAATTACAACTCTTTTATGTATTAACAGGAGTCATTTAGTAATAGGAGGCACTTATAAAGCATTAAATCGAAAAGAGAAACGGTGTGCAGGAATGAAAGAATCAGTAGCACATGACTGACATCAAACTGCTCTTTAGAAACAAACATCTGCCTACTCTTTCAGCAGGTGAAGCAAAAGAGCAGGTAGCATAATGTGTCATTTTGGCTGCAAGTGTTACCTTATGGATGTCATACAATTGTGGCATGGATCAGTCTCTCACACACACTAAAGTGGGTTAAATCAATAGCATTAGCCGTGACTATATCAGTTGTGCAAATCACACACTATCACAAGTTACATCTTGTATTACTGAAAGCCCACATTCTAGGTCTTAGCAGCCGTGTCAAAACCATGATGGCCCCCGGCCAAACATCAGTCTCCTCTACATGTCTGGGGCAGATGAATCTGTATATCTGTATATTTCACATGTTACATGAAAAAATATGCACATGACCAGCAAAAGAAGTATAAATACATGTTCAAATGTGCATCTGTACATATTCATCAGATTACAGTATCACCTTCTCATTCTGACAAGATGAAATGACAAGAAATGCATCATCTCACGCCCTATGATTGAGAAACATCCTCTTTTAAGTCTGTAAAGTAGTACCAGAAGCAGCTGGACAGCACGCATTACTTACCACCATTACCTACATATTATCCAAATGCATTGGTACATTTCTCTTTTACAGCGGAGTTCAGAGGAGGAAATATAGTAGAGGGTGTCATATTTCTAGAGTTCCATGCTTTAATTTCAGAGGCACACTGCTGATGACTATGAATTTACTGTCTGGGAAAACACAGGTACATTTCAAGACTCAAAATATGTAGCAGATGCCAACACAGATCAAGTGTAAGGCCTGGAACCTAAGTCATGGATGAGTGAAGTTCAATATAATTCCACAAACAGATAATGGGAAGGGAATGGCTTTTGAAAGAGTAGGTCAATCAAAAAGCCCACAAGATGTATAAACAAAAATACAATATATTAAACATATTTCCCTTAAATAGTGTTATAAATCAAGCCTTTTCTAGAATAAAAATATCACCACAAAACATATATAGCCTGCATAACTAGTTTAACAGCTGCATATTATAGCAGTTACAGTGCCCTCTTTAAGAAGTACCCTACTTTCCACTGAAAATGTCTACATTGTCCCTGATGTCTATGGAGGAAGAGGTGCAGCAGTGCCATTTTTCGAGAACAAAAATACATTTAACATGTTTCTGATTATGACTGGCATAACATTGAGTTATCCTCCACCGACTACCAGGTCAGCAGTCCCATCAATAAATATAACCAACTCCAGAGCACACCCCACCCTTGCCAATCTTACAATAAAACTACCACCAACTGCAAGTAGTACCTGGAACCTGCCAAGGCTGTGACAAATCATACCTACCAACCAACACCCTATCAAGGGAGGGCAGATGAGAAATTACTTAAAACCTGTTGCACCTTGTACCTGTTGCACTGCAGTATGTGGGATTTGTAGACTAACAGTAGGAAATTGGTTATACTTATGTTATATTACATATTACAGGGTAGCAAAATAAACAAATATCAAATGCTGCTAAAGTCCCTGATGACGCGTTTTGCCCTGGATGGGCTTCTTCATTGAGACCAATTTGAGGAAGCCCATCCAGGGTGAAACGCGTCATCTGGGTCTTTAGCAGCATTTGATATTTGTTTATTTTGATTTAACGTATTTGTTAAAATAAATACCTTTAGCTATATCTGCAAAGTCTGTCTTTTCTGGTTGTATCCGGCTGCCTAAGGGCTAAAGAAGGGAGTGCTGCCAAGTTATCAAGTTATCAAGTTAAGTGTATGGTAAAAAAAGGGGGCTCAATAACGTAGGTCATCTAGGGTGCTGAGAAACCTTAGACGCAGCCCTGTTTGGAAGGCTATATATTAACTATAATTTTAATAGGAGATTTATTAGTAGATTATTTGTGGCTGTAAAAGTAGCACCAATCAATGAGTTGGCATTACATACCCAGTGCTTTAATAGTATCAGTAGTGTGATTTTATTTAAAACTGAAAGCTTGGTGGATCTCAGCAGGATATGCTTCAATAAATCTACCAAAAAGAATGTTTCTGCAGTTATCTCTTAAACGAAAATGTAATGTGCTATGTCAGATTCAATGATATATTATCACAAAATATTAATGCAGTTATCTATTAAATTAAATCACTGAGGCGCTCATCAAATCTCAAACTTTCATTCAACACATTTCACATATTACCCAATCAAGCTGCAGGAATTACATTTTTCTTTATAAATTCACATTATGTTAGCAGGACCTGTATTAAATAAAATTATATGTTCTGAAAATAATTGGTCTTGCATGCTTTTAATAACGTTTAAAATAGACAGAAGTTAGGAGACACACTGTCATTTGCCAAGCCTATATATATTGAGCATCTGTGGGGCATCCTCAAACGGAAGCTGGGGGAGCACAAGGTCTCTAACATCCACCAGCTCCATGATGCCGTTATGGAGGAGTAGAAGAGGACTCCAGTGGCAACCTGTGAAGCTTTAGTGAACTCCATGCCCAAGAGGGTTAAGGCAGTGCTGGAAAATAATGGTGGCCACACAAAATATTGACACTTTGGGCCCAATTTGCACATTTCCACTTAGGGGTGTACTCACTTTTGTTGCCAAGGTTCAGACATTAATGGCTGTGTGTTGAGTTAGTTTGAGGGGACAGCAAATGTACGCTGTTATACAGGCTGTACACTCACTACTTTACATTGTAGCATTGAGTGACATTTCCTCTGTGTTATCACATGAAATATATAATAAAATATTTACAAAAATGTTAGGTGTACTCACCTTTGTGAGATACTGTATATAAATATATATATATATATATATATGTATATATATATACACACACATACACACACATACATACACTGTATATTGTACACATACATACGTACACATACTGTGGTACGTCTTATCAGTTCTCATAACAAGGTAAAATTCCAATGTGATTTACAAGCAAATTACATTAGTTCAAACATTAGTTATTTGTTTTCTTATTGGGAACTTGTTGTGTAATAGCTAATAAACAAGTAAGGATTTTTTCTGGATCAGTAAATATGGTTAATACAATGATTCACATTTATTTTTAGCTATACAAATAGGCTACTTGTGATCTTGAAGTGCTAGTAGTAAGATTTCTGGCACGTGTCATCTAAACTAATAAAATGGCTGTTTTTCCTTTTCTGACATGACATCACAAGTAAACAGAGGTTTCCAACTTCAAAAAAGCACAACATATACAAAACTGTTTTCTTTTACCACCTGGTTACTTATTCTATAAGTGGGAAAGTGTCCCAAGTTTTTTTTTTTATCATTTTCTTTCCTCTATATTGGTGTTGAATATGCAGCCATTTTATTATTATTATTATTTATTGTTTTATATTGCCTCATCAAATTACGTAGCGCTGTACAATGGGTAGACAGGGCATAACAACTAGTATGTAACATAACAATTTGACTAACAGAGACAACATGTGAGGAGGGCCCTGCTCAAATGAGCTTACAATCTAGAGGGAAACAGAATATTTTACAAACACAATATACCAGATTCAGATTTTAGGAGAGTGGTGGCAGTGGGAAGAAGCAGAATTTACACAGCTGTAAACAATTCCTAAATACATTGATTCCTAAATACATTGAGCTGAAATGATGCACTTGTTGTGGATATCCCTCAGGGCTGAACTGAGGTTTGCTTATCAAGGCAAGTCTCGATAATCCAAATATATTTTATCTTGATGGAAAAGTAGCCCTAAAACTGGCATATAGTTAAATAAATATGAGTCATAAGGCTTGTTGTTTTTTGTGAATTCAAACCATGTCAAACCATGACATTTTAGACTTCTTTGTGATGTCACGTTAGGAAATCAATTTTGCAAATAGTTTCACAAAAGTAAGAATAAGCAGTGTTATATTCAAATAGTTTCCTTCCTGCTCTTCATAAACTTTTCTGAAGGACATTTGGATTCCCACGCAAGACTCCAAGTCATGACCTTGTCATGTCACAATGTGTCAAGTTAAACATCAGGCCAAGAGGCAGATATGTAGCTAACATGCTTTGACTGACCTTCATCTCCTATCAAAAGCAGCAGTGTCCCTTGATAAGTTCTTCTGTGAGGCACTTCAGAGTGTTAAGTCACTCCAGTCTCCAGAATGATAATAAAGGAACATTTTTTTTTTTTAACCAGCAAATAAAGAAAATGCTTGGCCATTCAGGATTACTGCAATACAAATGAGAACTCCTTTTAACCTTTTTCTTTGCCCCATGGGACACGGGACCACATGTTTTGTAAGTGGACATTAAAATAATAATGTTTAAAAGGACATTACTTTACCGTTTAAATGGATACTACCGTGGAAATATTTTATAACCAGATTGACCTTCGCTACTATTTAATTGTTACTTTCTCCACAAATTGATAGTGTTAAGATGTCTTGATGCTAAGAGAATCTATTCATATTATTTTACAACATGCAATTCCGGTTACATAAAACATTTATTACACTCTATAGTGTGCTAAAAAATAAACCAAAGCAGGTCGGCCATTGTATTCTCTATTTTTTCTGAGGGTTTAAGCATATGCCTGCGTTTGTGTCACATGACAATTGTGTCCCCAGCAACGATTTTGAATGAGGCAAACAACAGAATTATTTCTGGAAAGGTTGGGCATTTCATAGTAGTTGGAATTATTTCTAATGCTGGATTTAGTTACAAAAGTATTAAATTCAGCAGTGTAGGCAGAGTAATGTACAAGAATCATGTTTTATAATCCCTTAAGGACAATGGGCGGTCCCTAAACCCATTGAAAACAATGCATGTTGAGCCCGTACATGTACGGGCTTTGTCATTAAGGGGATAAATAACCCCCAAAGTATTTTAACTGACACACAAGTATGTAATGATCATTAAGACGTTTTGATTCCCAATACAACTTTTGATAAACCAACTCTAGATATCTTTCAGGATATTTTCATTAGAGATATATCTGTATCGTACTCCACCAATCTATTAAGTTTGTGACTAATAACTCTGAAGGGGCCATTAGGCCATGAGTACCATGCAATTAATACACACAACACTAAGCTTGCAGAAATAGTGCCGAGGGGGTTGAAGATGATGAGACACATTATGGGGATTCGAGTCATATTTTGTTCTCCTGGATCATGAACTAGATTGGTTAGTCACCATTAATAAATTAGAGTTCCAAAAATAAATATTACCAATGAGAAGACATGGATAATAATCAACATGAACTACCCACAAACCCTGTAAATAGAAGATAGTCTACCATGAATGTAGATTTTGCATTTTTTGAGCATATTATCAAAGGTGTTTATTATTGCTTTTCTTGATATTTTGAATAAAATAGATTTATAGGCACCACTTAATATTATTTTCCTTTTTTATCTTATAACCTTGAATCTTTTTTTGTGTAGACATCCTCATGAGTCAAGTTCCCTGAAACAATATTAAAGGTGATATTCTACTTAGACAAAACACTGAGTTTTCTATCACTTTACGCAAATAAACAAAGTGTTTAATCACAACGTAATAAATCATCAGAAGTGTTTTCAGTTCCCATGGCAACAGGCTGCTTGTGTGTCACATGACAATTAAGCATTCCTCAAAACAAAATGTGTACATTTTTTAAGAAAATTAAAGTATTATTTTAAGGAAGGTTTTTTTATTATTATTATTTTAAGGAGATTTACATTTAGAATTGTTAGGAAGTATGTTGCTATTCAGGCATTTAGTTATGAAAGTGTTACCGTGGTGAATGGAGAATTTCACTTTTAAGCATTTACCAGCACATAAATATATATATTGAATCAAATGTTAAGAAAACATCACAATGACACGCTGCATTTAGTGTATCTGTACCTTTTCTAATATTGCAGATGAATTACTATATTTGTTGGACAACGCAAAGACTGCCGGTATCCAGTATCTCTCCTCCAATAACATTACCATGCATAATTCCTCCCCAGGTGCTTTAATGATGTGTAACACAAACTATAAAATGATAGTATACATGCTGGGAATATGTTCCCCTTGTTGATTTTCAATAACCGGGAGCTTCTATTATGAGCTGGACATTAGCTATTACAAAACACTAATTAGTAACAGTCACCCATTACTACTTGGTTACAAAGCATTTCCTCAACATCAAAAAACTTTTACGAGGAGACCTCCTCATTCTAAAAGATAAACGGCATTAAAAAATAATTCACAGTGTGAAAAAGACTACAAAGAAAAAAAAACATTAAAAATTAGAGTGGTGTGTTTGATTCATATTATGAAACAGCAAAATAAAACAAATTTTATTAACTTCCTGAATGCCTAACAAAGGGGTGGGAGATTAAAAAAAAAGAATAAAAACTGATGAGCTTGCGTTACTCTCAATTGCCAAAGTGTGTTTCGCTAACAAGACAAGACAGCTTCAACAGCAGAAACGGATGTGTAGATTGGTAAAAAAGAAAGGAGAGAATAGCCCGGGACAGGGTTCAGGTGATTATTTGGGAAGCTTTTGAGCTTGCCTACAGTCCTGCAGGCAGATAATAGGACACAACTCGCTTCTAGGACTCCGGCTCTCCAGAACACTTGGGGGAAAGAGGTGAACGGTAATGAAGATCGACATTCCGCATGATAAGGACAGACACATTGCCTGATCAGCATGCACACCTGCACACCTTTACACACACGCATATATATAATATATAATATATATATATATATATATATATAAACTTTTTACATTTATTTACAGGAATAGAGTTCAACAAAAAGTTTTAAAACATTTATGTGCCCCCTGCATATTATATGCACAAACATTTTTCCCTGATACTTTGTGCGCATACAAACATTTTTAATAACACACATGACTGGCAGATGAAAGAATGCATCTCCAAGCACTAGATAAAGGTTCTCTATATGCCTAAGTAAACTCTGAACATTAAGAATGGCTGATTTTGTTTTTCAAAATACATGATGTCTTAACCATATTCAAAGTTAAAGCTTGGGGCAAAATTTAAGCGGTTTCCATGACAACTGATTTTTTTTCTCTCTCTGGTAAATCTATGGCCTACAGATTAGCATATGAAGGTTCTGCCAATGTGTAGAAATCTCAGGAGGAAATCATTTCTTTCATAACCATACATAAAAGGCTGAGTATCTGAACTCATCCTTTTAAATCTAATTATGTTTTTTTTAAAGAGCACTCCTTTGAGATATATACAACAGATGTGGGTTTATTTATATAATAATAATAATAATAATAATAATAATAATAATAATATCAAGAATATTGAGCTCCTCTATCATAGATCCCCCATCTGGTTGCTACAGGGTTAAGGAACCTTGAAATACTAGATATAAATTACATTAATTCAGTGACTAAATTAGTTATCTGTTAGGAATGCCAACACAAAAAGCAAAGAGCTTCAGGGTTATCACAAGGTGACTGATCACTGGGTTTGGATTCTGATGTCTATGGCAAAAAGAAAATAAAAAAGTTCCAAAAATAATTTTAAATGCAAGAATACCTGAAAAAGTATTTATAGGTAAAATATGACAAATCCAAGAAATCCTGACAAAGTATCCTTAGTTTAGATTGTCTATAGCCCCTTAAGGACAATGGGCGGTCCCTAAACCAATTGAAAACAGTGCATTTTGAGCCCGTACATGTACGGACTTTCTCATTAAAGGGTTAATTCCAGAGTTTATGTATGCACATGACTGCAATGGAGTTTTCTAATCCTACAGTTCATATGTAGGGACTTATTCACCTTTACATACATATAATCAGATTGTCAAGACTAGAGAACGCCAGATGTTTGTGTAGGGAAGAAATACACTGAGGCATATATTTTAAGGTGATACTGCATATTGTGACAGTGTGAACCCCAGGGAGATGATTAGCATGGCATCTGGGTACAGCTGCTATGCAGATTATACATATGGGTCCCTGGGGTGGAGCAATTGGAGAGCAGGGTGGGCCAATGCTCCATTTCCCCATTTTGTGGAAACTCCATGCCGGGTTTTCCATGAGGCAAGAAGTCCACAGGATCCGGTCCGGGATTTCTATGAGGCTGACATCAGGCACAGGTGCTGGACATTAAAAACCCCTGGAGCCTGATACTCAGGGAGACTGTTGGGGGAAGAGGAAGTTCCCTGAGCTCCCAGGGCAAGGAGAGGCCCTGAAGAAGACAATCCCTGAGCCAAGTGAGGCAATACCTGCCTGGACATTGTGTGTGCTGTCTGGGGGAGGTTTTCCAGAGCCTGGCGTAGCTGGGTCTGGCTGGGAGGTTGAGTTAGTGGGTGATTAGGCTGGTCAGTCTGGACCAGCATAGTTCAGCTAGAGAGGGCTCCAATTGGGAGCTAGGTTTTCATTTTATGATTTGGTTTTGGGGTTTGAGCGATTTAAAAATAAAGCACTATTTTGTTCAAAGCTGCTGTTCCTGACTCTGATTGCCCTAGAGGACTGTGCTTAGGACCCCTAAAAGTGACTTGTATGGCCCTCATGCTACAGGGTTTGTCACAATATGTACAAGTTCCTTACAAAACATCCTCACTCTAGGCCAGACATATAAAAGCAAGCATGTTCAGGGCTGACCATAAGGTTCTCTGGCACCCTCACCACCACCCCATGCATTTGCTAGGTCACATTTGAAAGAGATATTTAAGTTTTGGAAATGTAATGTATCCCAAAACATGATTTACGATCAAATTATTTGTTCACCAGGGTGAAACCGCATATATTTTTTTATTCACCAGGGTGAAACCGCATATATTTTTTTATATTAGCCTGTTACAAAAGGTCTAAAATGTAAAGGCATTGTCTTTTTCCTGATGATACAAAGGTCTGCGACAGAGTAGACATTCCTGGTGAATATACAATGATTTTAAGTAAAATGAAATATGGACAGATTTTTGGTTTTTTTTTTGTTGACAATGTAAGAAACACTTAGGATGGGTAACAATTGAAGGCAAAATAATAAGTATTCAGAGGACTCGACCTGGTGATTTATACATATAAAGGGACTGGACAGAATTTAGGGAGAAATGTTTTTAGGATAAGAGTCAGAGGGGACTCTGGAGGGAAAGCGCACAGACATTATAATATAGGACGTTTTTATCACCCAGCAGGTTGGCTAGGTAGACGAGGCAGACAAAGCCTTCTACAACTAGGTAGAGATTAATATAGTAAGGGAATTTAAACGGAATGAACATATGGGCTAGATGGGCCTCATACACTGTCAAACTCCATGTCTATGCAGAAGAAGAGAACACAAGCTCAGTCTGAAAGGTGGTCTAATAAGTAGTGCAACAAAATACATAAAGTGTACTTCCGCAGCTGCTTTGGTTATAAGACCATCTATCGAGCCTTGCACTAGAATCACTTTTTGTACATAACCCCTGGTGTGTTGTACCATTGTATTCTCAAATGTAAACATTTTATAGTACATTACATCATCTCCACCTATAGCAAGTTTTATGTTGGTAAGAACAAGAAGTCGCATCAGAAGCTTAGATCTCTGTGTTAAATAACAATCACAGTTCCTTGTACTGCAGTTGCTGTTACAAAGAATAACCTTTAATCCATGCCTGAAACATCCCCTATCCCCAGGGCTCTTGGCTGTCAATTACCTCTGATGAGCTATAATGTTGTTCTCTGCAGAAGAAGGTGCATTATGACCAAAGGTTGCTTAAAATATATCACTACTGTCTCATACTAAGCACCGTTTTCAACTACGGTAGTTCATTCTCTTAGTTTTATATCAGGGCGTTTAAGTTAACTGTCAGGTCTATATTTAAAAAAAAATGCTGGAGTTTATGATGTGTTTAAAAGAAATCTAGAACTGATGTTCGTATATTTATTTTTCCTCCACCTTATTATACTCACTCTTGCATCATCATAATATTTGAGGGGTTTTTATGCATGGACAGATAGATGTGGGACATAAAACCAGCTGAAAATCGAGGTGCATGAATTATACACTGTATGTTAATTGTACTGCTACCTCCCTAATCATTTTAATATAGTACCATATTTTTAGATGCTGGTTACCAGGAAAGCCAGGAGGTGTTTTGTATGCTGCTATGGTTTTTTCCAGAATGGAGGATTCTGTTTTTTATCCCCTGCCTATAGATCTGTTATGATAGCTTTCACTCAAATGATAATGCTCACAACCTCCATATGAATGTGTGGAGATATTGTAAACTAACAAAATCTTTTTGCTAATGGTGAACACGTTCATGTGAGGGCAAAATGACAGTGCTTGCGGTGACATCCTCTCCCACGATTGGATGATGGGGGGACGACGTTACCGCGTGTGCTGTCATTTTGTCCTTAGCTGCCGATTTCACGTATGTCCTCTTACCCTGATTGGAAGACCAAGTAGGACGTCGCCCCAGCGGGATTCCCGCAGTCCGAAGGTAGCAAATTAAGGATTGAAGATACAATAGAGAAGAGAAGGGAGAAGATGAAGACAATGCGGAAGAGAAAGTGGTTGGCAGGAATACTTTATGATATAAAAAGTTTTCCTGGAAACATTTAGTGAGTGAGAGAGAGTAAAGGAGAATGAGAGTGAGTCGTGTGAGAAAAACAAATTTAGTTCCAGAATCAACCCCCCCCTCCAGTTATTATTATAGAATAAACATAAACAAAAAAAGGAACTCAAAGATCATATACAAAAAATAAATGCCTGGCAAAAAACTGAAATGCAGCCCAAAAAATGGAGCATGGAGCTAGGGATAATTTAACGCTAAACAATAATGGTGCAGAACAGAAGGAATAAACACGAGTTGGATTTTAGTATAAATATACATTGCTTATTTTAATTTCTACACCATTAACATAACTTAATAGAGTACGGAACAGCAAAATGTGAAAAATCGGTAAAGGTCATTAATGTACTTTAAATGAATAACTTCCATATACAATGCTGTGGCACTATATAATTAAACATAATAACTATTGATTACTTTTACAAAACATTTTTTTTACTAGTAACAGACACCGCTATACTGTGCAATGGCACATTTATAATGCATTACATTTCTTGGGCTCATTTAACTAGCCACAATGGTATTACAACAACAATAATAATAAAGCTAATAAATATGACAGAGTACTTTATGATATAAAAAGTTTTCCTGGAAACAGTTATACTTAATGCTAAAAGCAATATTTATTCCTGTGATAAAAATACCAGTATTTATAGTGTTGTTGTCGATTTATCTTGATGTCTTGCAGAAGCACAAATGTGACTACGCATACCAGGACTGGCAATCTGGCACACCAGACAAATGCCAGGTGGTCTGCTAGCAAGCGGCACCCCATACTCACTGGGTGCTGCACCGTGCCACCACCAGGTGGATGTGCCCAGCCACATGCTACATGAGCATAAACCCATAATGTGCACATATCCAATGCACTTATGTCATCAGGCGGCTATTGGCCTTAAAGTGCCAGGGCCGCCTCATCAGCTTTGTGACTATGTATGCAATTTCATACATATAAAACAACAACTTAATGTTCTGCAGATAATGTCTAAGGACATGGGAAACTGGAAATGAGTGTTTCCATCTTGTGTTTCCTATTCAATCAGCACACAATCAAATATACATAGAGCGAGCTACTTGTCTCTCTTTATTTTACAAGTAGGATAATGATGTGATTGAAAGCTTTATAATGACAAACTGGACTAATTAGGACTGAGTGTGATTCTGAGCCTCTAGTGTCCTAAGTGCTATATTTCCTTCTTGTGACACATGCTTTTCTTAAGCAGCATCTGTTTCCACTTCATATTAGCTGGTACATGGACAAAAATCATTAATCTGCGATGCTAGCAAAGAAAGCGATCTTACCTTGAATTGGTCATTTATTGTACAGAGGTTTAATTAGAATATGTATCAAAAAACCTATCCAAACAAGTACCTGGGAAAGAAGGCAAGCTTTAGCTCATGTGGACCTCATTTTCATACTTGGAACAACAAACCATTGTAAACAGAGAACACAGAGATTGACAAAATCAAATCATTGATCAGCCATACTTAAAGAAGCTGAGTAATCCCAGTGAAACGTGAAGAGGAATTGTACAGCTTCAAGAGCTTTTAACAATTTGTTGTCTGCTACTCTGCATTTTTTGCACATAAGACATTTCACAATATATGTACAGTGATATTGTGCCATTTTTTATTATGATCTATTCTAGAAGCATGGAATTAAAGAACTGTTGTGGGAACTTGTGGGATCCAGGATAAAGAAACATTCTATTGCTCACTTTGAAGGGTTAAATATACTACACTATTATTTTTTATTTTGTTTTTCCTTTACACGTATTTGCACCCCTGCTTTGGAAAGTGATCAGCAATACTTGTAAACTTTTAGGTTCCCTTTGTCAGGACACTCAGATTCATAGGACATTAAGACTGGTCAGCACTGGTCAGAACAGCTGTCTGTCAGGATATAAACTTCTGTGATTGTTTCTGCTGAATCAGGAACTGTTAATATCAATACTCCAGCCAACATATATACTTACATGTCATACATGATACCCAAGTGCCACCTTCAAAATCATTTTCTTGCATGCAAATGCAGTTATGAAAATGTTTGTGTACAATATGATGCCGTCTTCCTGATGCAACACAATACAAAAAGAACAAAAACATTAGGATATATATATATACACATATATAAATAAAATATAAGGCTCATTTGTTCAAAGGTTAATGATTAACCTTTAAACAATAAGGTTTTCTTACTCTGTAACTGTCTTTTAGTCATTCTTAATTAAATAAAAATGTTTAGTTTGTATGTGTAATCAAGTTATATAGCCAGTATATAAAATATACACTCCAACCATCATAAGCACTTTAGTGTGTGGTTTTAATTGTGCCCCATTTGCTATTGTAGGGGAGATTCTGAAGTATGCCACATATGCATTTGACCCTTTACCTGCCCCCCAGCAGCTATCCCCAGTCAGCTCCAGTGCTGGCTCTAATTTCTACAGTGCTCTCCTGCCACCAATTGGCTTCTCCAAGCAGCCAATCGGTGGCAAGAATGGTCTGCCCACAGAGGAGGGGGCAGCTGCAGGGCTGCAGCTTGTACCTTGGTAAGCCCCATTTTTTGAAATCTGCATGCTTCCTGGATTCATATTTAGAAGAAGGAGGATTTTATGGCCAAAATAAAAATCTTATGACTCCTTAAGCGCTGGCAAAATTTGTGGGGGCAACAAAATTGTATCATCCTTTCACCTTTAGTTTGCGAGAACAGAGTAATTAGCTAATCCTTTTAGAGAAAAAATACAAGCATAGACAAAATAGAAAACTAACCTATTAGTACATATGGAATAGCATGAGACTATGGTTCTATCATGCAGGAGAGACATACTAGGGAATGTGATTCATACCATGCTGTAAAAACAAAACATGCAGGAATATATGCAGGAATATATCCTATATATGGGATTCAGCCCATTGAAATGATTATTAGAGCTGTTAGATTTATCTCATAATTTGCATCAGTGTTCAATCACATCACTTCCCTCATAATTTAACCCAGCAATGAATATGCGTTATGAGTGAGCATTGGGTGATTTAACAAGATAAATGTAATAAGACTAAAGTACTCTTTTCACGAGTGTTACTTTATGATTATTTAGATATAACGAGAGAAGTAGTGGTGGGTTTTGAAGGTTTCCAGAGATATAATATTATTTGGCATCCATGGTCCTTAGTCATTGGTTCTAATGTACAGTGAAGAGATCGTATAGTCAAGAGGGATCAGAATCATAGCGTTGCAGTATCAAAACTCCCATGATCCTTAGCTTTGTACAATAGTAGGCTAATTGCCAACATTGACAACTGCAGTTCAATATCAGCTAAGGAATTATCTATTTCCCATTCATTTGATTCCTTGAATGTATTATGTTGTTTATGAAAGATCTTTCAACCCTTGTGGATTGGAAAGCAGCCTACACTCATTGATTTGGACATATTGAATTGCATAATGCTTAAAAAATGTATATGGAAGTTTACAACCATATTAGACTCTTTAGATGTATAATTTATGGAGAAATAATGACAAAAAATATAAATACAAATAAAAATATTTGCAGTAGATCAGCAGTGATTTATTTGTAAGAATTATTAAATGGGAGGCTTGCACAGGGCAAGTATAATGCACGAAGAGCCATCAGTATCAGTCACACAAAATTATTAATTGATACTTGTAACCTCTTCTACAACGGTACATGGGATATGAATGTGAAAAGTCTGTCTTTCTTTAGAGCCACATATTCAATTTAAGAAGGTACAATGCCATTAGAATTTTTACTAACCAGCTTATAGTGCAAGCAGGGCTTAGCTGATCCTGTGTAATGTATATAATGTGGATACATACAGATAGTCATCTGTTTTAACCATTATTTACCTGATCTCTAAGGTGTACTATACATGGTGATATCACATACAGCTGAAGCATTGAACTCTCCTGGTAACTCCCTTTTTTTTAGTAAATATTCCACTTTGTACATTTGAGTTGTTGAGTTCTCTTTAACCAAACACAGAATTTCCAGCTGAATTATAGGACAGTGGCCATCAAACATGGTAGTAGGGAGTTCCAACTATCTTGGTGAATTAAGTGGCCAAAGCTACCTATGCTGGGAATACTCCGATGACACATGAAACAATCATTCACTAGGTCATGTTTTCTGATAGCACCCCCCCCACTTGGCACTGGGGTGATATACAAAATTGTTCTTCATTTTATTCAAGAGTTTCAGTGCAACTTGATTTCTCCGTAACAGATTGTTTGACTCCTACTAACGTGAAACTATGGTAACATTGAGTTTTTAAAAAAATCTTAAATCCAAGAAATCCTTTAGGATATAAGTCTGTAGCTTTTTATAAATTCGTTATAGTTAAGATACAATAGACACCTACATTGTTGTACTTTGGGTTTTAGCTACATACAATGAACGTGTCTATCAAAAGTATGAACTGCACTTGCATAAATTACCATTTTCCATATACTCTGTATAGTCTTTTTTGATGAGTATTATTATAATTATGGCTTAATAATGTACAATAGGATTATGCAAATTGATGCTTGCAGGGTCCCTATTCATAGGCAGGTTTTAGTGACATGAATGCTAATTTTCGAGGCTACACAGGCTCCAAACTAGCAATGTTAGATGACACGGCACATACTTGCTATCACGTTTTGGTAACTGTGTGACATGTTAAATAAATATGGAAAAGAAAACACGATCATTTGTACCCTCAAACCAACTGCTGGGTATAAGTGCAGCTTTTGTTATTTACAATTATAAATGATCCTTTACCCTCTGTACATGTAGGTCTCAAGTCAGTGACCTGTCTAAACTTTAAATGGAGGTGACAATTATTTGAAAATGCATGGCTTGCAATACAACTAACTTCCCCAAAATATTCTTGAGAAGCCACAAGATCCGTCTAATGACAAGCTTAAAAACACATTGCAAATAAACATATATAGGGTTATCCTAACCCTAACTCAATAGACTATCCATGATACATTAGCTGCTCCAATGCCACCACACGCACAGTCACTTCAATAGGGATGGTTTCCATATACCAGTACTTTCACTTTCATCCCTTAATTTGATAGACAAATGTCATTATTTTACTTTTTAGAACTTAATTATATATGTTAATACATATTATTAGCAGTAAAAATATGAATTTGAGCAAACTACTCACACAACTGAATGAATCATGTTGGCAGTAAAGGGCTTCTGCTGTGATAGCACCCTGCGCCAATATCAATTTGAAGTTTATTTTGATTACATTAGTCATTCAATCATTTTATGTATTTTTTTGGTTTTCCCTGCTTGTTCCTCTTCCTTATTCATTTTACCAAAACTTGTGGAGCTGAAGTGAAAAACAAAGTGCTAAGAGCGAAAACTAAGTAGGTCTGGTGCACGTTTAGAAGTAGCGAAGACAGAGTATCATTGTGGACCAGCCTAAGGATCAAGGTTATACATATTTGTTGCAGGAAATGTTCTGTGACATATACATGCTGTCCAGAAGCAATGGCTTGTCTTTTATCTGTCTAGCGTTCTTTTGCCAGCTAATCAGTGATATGGTCGGTTTCTGCAATCTCATTTGCCGCTTCAGGAGGGGCACTGCCAGAATTGGGGTCGCATGACATTACAATGTTACTTAAATCAATGATTCTACTATCCGTTAAAATTGGTGATGTAATTATGATGGCACCTAATTCTCATTGGCAGGGCTTAACTGCCCTGTTGCCCCCTTGGATCTACCTATGGTGGGATATCTAAATAGAGAGTTTAGCAGTTGCCAATGAACGGCATGTTATGGTGCATACTGCAGAGCCCACGTTATTTTCTTTTTCATCCTTCTTCTGTACTAATGGGTACTGTTCCTTTTCAGCTCTGCCTAGATGTCTCATTTCCCTTACGGACGTAAGAACATATGCTCCTTCAGTGTGATGTACTCAGACATAAAGTACATGTCCCGCCTTATTTTTATCCTCCAAAAATATACTCTTTTTGCCAAAGTAGGACAAATCATCTAAGCCAGTCTTACTGCTGGTTGACATGCATCTTTAGCTTGATACAATCTGATTAACTATGGCCTTTTTCTCATGAAATACTGGTTCTTGGAACCCTGCGCAATATTTTCATTGTACTGGTGGATATGAATCATGTAGGTGTATTTATTGTCCCGTCAGGACTCAAAATAGATCTGTGCTTCTCTAATTACTTTTTGAATCAATATCGGAGATGGAGTATAATTACAGCTGCTTCTATTTTTAGAGGCTTTTCCATTAAAAGAATTGAAGTGATCTTGATATATGATATAAAGTGTTTGGCATTGAAATTCTGCTGCATCGTCACAGTGCAGTATGGTGTGACATGAGACATCTTCCCGTCATAGGACTTCTGTGACAAATTCAGGTGTATTATAAAAAAAATAATCATATACACAAACCAATATGTTTTAAGACCAAATGCCTGTACTACACATAATAAACAGGACTGAATGAAAATGATTTGTCCACATGTGGACAGAAAACTCCATACATTGAGAAGAAGAATGCCAAGAAGAATGTATTCTTTTAAAAGCTTGCACATTAGTCACAGAGATGTGTTTTCATACTGTGCAGTAATTAAGATTCTGAAACTAAACACATTACAGGCCTGTGAAAGGTTATTTTTCTTTAATAAATTGGATGGAACATAGAGAAGGACTGCCAGTTTCTGGAATTGGCTATAAGGACATGGCGATAGAATGTCTCATTGAGTTTTATGGAGAGCGTGTGTAGTCCCCCTAGGGGCTTTTGTTACTTTTGATTTAATGTGTTAAGTTGCTTTAATTTAATTATTAATATCAAAGACAATACGCTGCCATCTATACAGCTCGAAGATGTATATGCGGAATAGAATCAACTAGATAGTGACATATTGCCAATATAAAATGGATTGCCTCTAATTGAACTGTGGTACTATGTGTTACTGTGATTAATTGTCACTTTAGACTTACAATATGCCTTAAATTATGCATGATTAGGAAGATGTGAAGACAAATCAATAAAAAATCTTTAAAGTTTTCTTAGTAGCACCAAACAAATTTAATATTTTATGGAATGGCCTTGACGATAGTTTTATGTGGTGGGTGGGTAGAACGGTTTTACAAAGCTCTGCATATGTGTAGAATACAAAAAAAAGCTATTTGTCCCAAGCTATTCTCATGAAGTGGCCTTAAAAACTCGTGTTCAGAAAAAATATTGTTAAACTGGTAGGAGGGGTTTGATCATAAAATGACACACATAACCGTACTTTGACAGGGTTGATGATAGAGACTTTTGGGTCCATCATTGACCAACTGTTGACATTTACAGGAGAATCATATGAGTATATATAATATTATATATAATTATATATATTAATAAGCATATATATAATATATATATATATATATATGACAATATATGTACGAATTTATGGAAGTCCTACTGAAGTAACCAAGAAATCAAGTAGAACATGTGATTTAAGTATGCCAGGGCAAGATCATATTTTCAGCCCAGCTTTAGCTGCACTATGCAAAATCTTCAATGAAAGCAAAACTAGAATAAAGTCTAGAATACACGAAATTCATTGTATACAGAGAACACAGAGCTTCTCACCATCCAGTGAGGGAGGAAGGCCCCTGGGAATTTGGCTAGCTTAATGTACAGGGCACATGTATGAGCGTTGGTGGGTGCGCAGTGATTGGTGGATTCATGTCAAGGGGGTGGGAAGTCAGAGGTGATATAAGGTGACCTTTGGGTGACCTGGGTCATTGCCATTTTGATAACCTGCTAGCTGTCACTTCCCTCCCTCCCTCTGTTTTTTCTGTTCGTACCATGTTCTAACTTTCTTTCCTTTGTCACAGCAGGCGGGTGGCGTGTCCTTGCCGGTCAGGAGTTGTTGATGGTGGTTATGAAAAGTGGTGTTAAGGACGGAAGTCAGGTCTCAATCCTCCCCTAACCTCTTGTGGTAAGGTCAATGACCTTGGTCGTGCCCACCGAGCTTATGGTCGGCTGGTGGTAAGCACTTGTAGATGGCAGCACATGGGCTGTTTTATTGTATTGGACGAGGGGGGAGGTGAGTACCTCTGTGGTTGCAAGAATGGAAGTTGGGCCGGCAAGGACGGAGTTAATCATCGGTACTGTGTTAGTTTTTTCTGGAGGTTGTCGGTAAAATTATTTATGTTTAATGTTATGTTATAAGTGTGTTTTTTCTTAACATAGGCTAACACAGTATGGATTTGTTTTGGTCAATAAAGCTGTGGCCTGTTTACATCCATATACAGTTGTCTGTGTATTATTTGGGTAAGTGGTCAGTGGTGGGTTTGTGTCTGTTTGTTTTTCCCGTAGCATCATCCCCACTTCTTCATACATGATTCCTGCACGTTGCGGGACCCGATCGGATCGCCACTCAGTGAGGGAGCGGCAGGCCACAAGGAACGTACAGGACGGAAGTGAAGGATCCAGTAAATACTGTGTATATGTTTATATATGCACACATATTTGTGTGTGAATATATATATATATATATATATATATACACACACCCATTTGTACAGTGCTACAGAATATGATGGCACTATATAAAACAATTATATATATATATATATATGTATATATATATATGTGTGTGTGTGTATGTGGAGGGGACAGAAAGAGAATGAAAAATGCAGGCAAGATAATAGGAAAAAGGGCAAAAGTAAGGAAAACATGTCAACAAGTGTGGTGCAAAAGCTTTAGGCGGGTGTGAAAAAATGCTGTAAAGTCAGAATGTTTTCAAAAATAGACATGTTAATAGTTTATTTTCATCGTTTAACAAAATGTGAAATAGGTGAACAGAAGGGTAAATCAAATCGTATATTTGGTGGGACCACCCTTTTTTCAATTTAGGATCAGGTACACTTGTACGCCCCACTGTCTCCACCGACATCAGCAGGACCACCCCAAACGCATCCTACCCGCATCCCGCAAGGGGGGCTCCGGGTAGCCAGAGGCAGAAAGTTCCCAGTTATGATGTTGTGCTAGGAAATCTTGTTAATGACCAAGATACCCCCTTATTCTTTCTGGAATCACAGAAGGTAACCTTACAAAAAACCTTTTTATATCTTTAAATTATCCAGCCCTTTTTTTTTATCACCCGCTAATCATCAGGATATAGATATGCAGCCTTTTTTCAATAATGATATCATTCCATTTACTATTTTCATCTTCTAACACCTTCATCCTTCAGTTTGTTCACCAACACTATTATGCAATATGTTTGCACACAAACACCACCTGAATAACAATCCTAAAGAAGTCAAACATATAAATACTGCTTTAGATTTGTAATTCCATATGAAATAATTGTTATATTCAGAACCTGTGAAAGAACAAAGCTGGGAAATACTCTCTGACAGGTGGGTCTCTGCCTCAAAGCTCAGCAACTGCGGACATTTTCCTCAAGCATTTGTTTAACCCTTAAGCTTATAAGCTGCGTTCCTGCGTTACCTCAGCAAAGAAATACACATTTCATGTGTGCGCTCTTAAATGCACACTCCAAGTTTAAACTGGTCATACTGTATTTTATCCTTAAAAAAAAAAATCCCTTTGAGAATGGCAGCAAAAAAAAGCTGAAATGAAGCAGCACATAAATAACATGTCTTTCTCAATAAATGTCCAAGAAATACAGCAAGAAATGTATTAAAGTAATATCAGTCATTTTAGGAATATAACTATTTTCATTGAGAAGTGAAGTTATCAGCCTACACACGCAAGTCCCTAATGTCCATGATGGCTGCTGAACAAGCTGTTTTCTATTGTGTATTGTGCACCAGAGCCTCCAGATAATAGAGAACAAACACTGCTGCTAGCATTCCAGTGAATTTGATAAATATATCAATATCTCTTGAGATTCAGGTTATTTTGAGCCCATGTACACAGATTATTTTGAGGTGAATCTCCATGCATGTGGTGTGTAATTATCGACTGTCCATTAGGGAAGCAACACCTGAGCCTTAAAGGACTTCAGATTTTACAACATAAAAGCCAATGGTTCTTTGCCGATGGGCATTGTTATTATTAGTTCTTAGTATGTATAATATGAATAACCGCTCCATTAAGCAATTTCCTTGAAAATGTCTAGGTTTGCCCCAGGCCTCTGGTTATCGCAGGCAATTTCTGGGTCACCAGTGCATTCTAGGTGTTGGGGAAATGTCAGTCGGCTCACTCCATCCAGTCACCCAGTTCTGTTACATTCTACCCCCTTCCAATTCCCGGGGTTGACAAGATCGTTGTAGATGCTGGATTTAAAAACGCATTCATAAAAATAGTATCACCTCTAGGATGCGAATTGAAAATCAGAAAGAGAACAAGCAGTAGCCGACGTAAAATTATTATTTTTTGTTTTAAGAAGAAAGTTTAGTTTTACTGCTATGCACTCTGCAAAGGGAACTAAAAATACCAATGAAGCATCAGGTGTGCTCCAAGTAAATCCGCCCCAAACTTCTTACTCCTTTAAACCACTTTATAATTAATTACCTAATTGAAGCACCTGTGGAAAACATAGATTCATCTGACACCAAGATGTGAGCAAGCGAACAAAACTGAAGTAGTGGGGAGAATAACAAATGATTAGTTTTATAATTAGCTACAGGAGAAATGTAAATGTGCTTAGCCCAAATGATCCTTGAACTTTTACATATAATGTATTTTAAAAACTGGGCAAAGAACATTTGGAGACAGAGCATAAACACGCATAACACATGTTATTTCCTTAGCCAGTTGGTCGAGTGTTTGGCAGCCTGTTGATTTAGACTTCGTTGCAATCCTTTTACTGTAATGTTCTTTTCTTATAAAATGTGTTTTGACATTTCACAAGCCATCATCTTTGCCTTACTCTTATTTCCTTTTTCTGTAGCTAGTAAAGTATTTTTCATGCATTCTTTTTTGGGGCATCACTTTGGGTTTTTATTGTTTTGGGACTAAAATAGACTTTCTTTCCATTTGGTGGTACGAGATTAAAGTAGTTTTCTTCCTCAACTCTTCACTTTGCTTTTTTTTATGATTTTCCAATGTTACATGATGGCTTTAACATGTAATAGGTGCGAGCTCTTTGGTTTTCATTTCTGTCTAGTCCATTCCATTTCATTGCTTTTCTTCTGAAGAACATTCATCTTATTTCATTGGTGCATTCACCCAGTGTATTCCCATTTTTGCCCAGAGACAGCTGTTTTTCTTGCTCTTTTTTAAAATATTTTACATTTCCACTGTTTTTTTCTTGTGTGCCACGGCTCAGGCCCACAATTGCACTCGTTTACCTTTGCTAATGATTCTGAAATTAAGATCTTGTTATAATCTTATCTCAAGATTCCTGTCGGTAATTTTAATTTCACCGTTATAACTCTTACGTTAAGAACAATAAATCAATATATAAATCAATAATGCAAGTTATGTAAGGCAGTCGAAGGAGAACACACTATAAAAATCCAGTACACATTGCGCTCTATAGGCCATCCCGAGCGGCTATTTGGGATAGGTTTATTCAATTGGAGTCATTCACTGTCTAATCATATTGTTTACCATAGGTAAGGTCATCCATGCTATATAGAAATTTAACTCCAATGCATACGAAACAGTAGGCAATGGTTGATAAAAGAACCTGAAGACAGATCTTTTTGTTAAGCTCATCAACACCCAGTGTACGCACTTTCTCACAGCAGTAGCAGTTGATTTCTTACATTGTATTTTACGAAGACTCCAAACTGTTATATCTATCCTGCTCTAATCTGAAGCACATGTGATCGATGGTGGACAAAAGCAGGCTAATGTCTAACGACGATGACCTTCAATTTCTAAATCTTTTACAAAATAGTTTCAATATTTGGGTTATATTCAGCCAAAGAAATTGGCAATTGATTCATCAATTGCCGATTGTGGTTGAATTACAACTCCCATCACCCGCAGTTACTAGATGTCCTTCTCACTGGCTGAACTGCATGAGACTTTTAGTTTGACAGCGGCAGAAAGGAGACACTCCACAAAACCTGATCATTCCTCCCAAGCATACCAAACAGTATTTTGGTGATAACATAATGGTTATCATTTACTATGATGAGTATATCGTGACAATGAGGAATAATGAGAAACATTACAACGTTCGTTTAGTGACCATTTGTAACACAGAAATGGCCTTATTTATGTGAAATGTAGGGTTCTGCATTCACTTTGAGTTTCAGACATAAAACGCCAGAAGAGGACATCTAGCAAAATATCTTGAAATCGTTTATTTAAATACACATAAGGAGCAGGCATTTTCTACAATTTTGATATTAGCCTAGATCTCAGAAGTTTATCGAGGAGAACTGCATTAAAGTTAGACCTTCTGAAGCGCTACAAAAGAAGTATAATAGTATGATAATTCTAGTTATTTTACAGTTTAATGAGTACATTTGAAAAGAACTTGACCATCTCTGCCACAAGCACCATCCAGCAGCTAAAAATCTATTATCTTTTTTAGCTTCAATTCAATATCATTTTTTTATTTAAAGGAGAACTGTAACCCTAGCAGCTTTCATCGTAACATAACAAGTTAATCTGTTCGAACTACCTGTAGCTTGTTCTTTTTGTTAATTTTTGTGTAGGGATTTTGAAGGTGTATAAAACACTTGTATAAAACATTAGTACTTAAGGCTAAGCAAATCTGCCAATTTATTCTTATCTTTCTATAAAGGATTAATCGCTTAAGAACAAGTGAAACTTTTAATAAGCTTATTCAGATTCTTTGGAAACAACCTATTATTGTATGGTTTTGTGTAAAATGACAAGGATGTGTTTCCAGGAAAAAAGTAAGGGACAAAAAGTTATTTTTTATACAAAGATGTTGAATCCAGCAGAGTATGGGGAAGAGAACTTTCAAAATCTAACCACAATATTGTCAACCTGTGGCAATTCTAACATTATCTAAACAATTTGGTCTCCTGCAGTCCTCTTTATTTGCATTATTCCTTCTTACCAAGGCTGCCTGAGCCAGTCATCAGCAATCAGTAACTTATAAGAGAGAGAGAACACAGCAGGGAGGAATGATCACACAGATCACGAAGTAAAGATACCTTTCCCCAATGCACATGGAAAGCAGGTTTTAGGCACAAAAGTCTCGTTTTTAACCTGTAAACATTATCACATGGGTTATCTAGCATGCGGAATATGTAAAATGTTAGATTTTATACAGATCTACTTTTAACTACTAAAAAAAACCCTATTCGTTAAAGTCAAAACAAAAATAGAAAATCCCTTGATGCACGCGTTATGTAGCAGTTGCATGCTGGTTCCGTGATATTTATGCGTGCTTGGCCCCCACCAGTGCAATGTCTTCACGAACCAAACTCCAACACAGAATAATTTATATATAGTAGTTTCTCCATGTAATTTAAGCCTACTTGATGTGCAATATAATTAATGACTTAAAACCCTAGGCTTTTTGATTTTTGGTTTGTCTAGAAATGTCAATGTAAATTAGTTATACTATCGTACTTCCTACACACTTTGATTTTCATTAAAGACCATTAGGATATTAGAATAACAAGAACTGTATTTTCAATATACATTCAAAAAACACGTTCTGTACGTCAATGTTATTGCTAAACAAGTTTTTTTAATAGCCACCTTTGAAAAGCAAAGTTTTATTCATCCAAATCCTTGTATGTAAAGCTGAAAATGGCGTTGATTTAAAATGTTTTAATACAAGTAACAGTATCTTCTTTGGGGATTAAAACTAAAAATTAAACATCTCGAAAACCCACAAGAAAAAAGAATGTCTAGTACATAAACATAGGTAATTACGGTAAGGTTATTTGAACCTTATCTTTGCCTCATTGTTTCTGATTCTATTTTGAATGATGTGCTGTTATGAAGCAGCACATGAATAACATCTATGTTGTAATGTGACCAAGAATAATCAATCTCTGTTTAAACAAAGAAGCAATTTTAACTCCTTATTACTTAATGTTGCAAAACATAAATATAGATCCTTTGGGACAACTTAACCCCTTAAGGACAATGGGCAGCCCCTAAACCCATTGAAAACAATGCATTTTGAGCCCGTACATGTACGGGCTTTGTCATTAAGGGGTTAATTATGAAGCCTGTCTGGTTAAGTTTCCAGGGCAGTTGATGTTCTACGAAGATGAAATAAGATAAAAGTGCAGCTTCCACGTGTTATGAAGCCGAGTGCTCCAAGGTGGCACTTCATGTAAGGTAAAAAGACAATCCTTGCTTCCTTCCTCACATCTCTCAGCCTCTGGTTCCATCCCACCATGTCCCCAGCTCTGCGTCTACCTCAACTAACGTGTCCTGCTTTGCTCACCCAAACTGTTAGGGGGAGAGAGAGGACCCCAAGATCACGAGGACAGCCATAGTTATAACCCGTCTGAGATATAAATCTCTTATCTCTTAACTTCTCTTATTTCACACAATGTGGTCCAAAACAGTAGTATAAAACATACATACATAAACATGTGTTCTTTTATCTGTATACAATATGAAAATAATATAGAAAATTTATGGTGACTTAATATAGAAGAATTAATTCAAATGGTCACAAAGACCACAAAGTGAACCATATTTAATGGTTATTTGGTAAACATATAACTGCCGTATACTACAGGGTAGTAGTTTACGAATGCTTGTCAGCAACACGTGAAATGTACTGTATACGAGTGGATTGTGATTAATTGTTTGTTACACACAGACATGTCATTTTTAATGACATGCACTCTTGAAACCTCACCAGTAAATTTTAAAAAAATCTAGTTTATTTATCACCATCCCTTTAAGACATTTCCTTGATTCCTCTAAGTCTTAGTTATTTCTGTGTTTGGAGGAACCCAAAGCAAGATTGTGAAGCATGGAGGTGACCTCAGGACATAGGTGTGTTATTAAAGCTTTGCCACATAAGGGCCAGTTTTATTTCTGCAAAATTGCCCCTAACTTAAAGTTATTACACTTTGTAAAGGCAAAGTTAAGTAAGACATCAGCAATGGGCAGTTTGAGAAGCCAGAATTAATGATAGATGATAAATGTGATAGATCTACTTTGAGAATGACATGAATTACAGATTGGCTACAGAGATTTGTTCTATACATATTTTATTCATTCTACAAAATCTCTATCAACTGACTTCTGAAAGCATTTCAACATTGTCTTTGATGCCTCCCTCGATTTACTTAAAAGATCATTATCTGGCAGAAAACCAAAAAGAAATGCATCACCCACTGCCAGCAAACTCAGCTTTTATGACAGAAAGGTGTTTCTTGGGATGGGCAACACAAAAAAGTGTTTAATCTCCTATCTTAACAGTCTAAAGTGTCATACAAGCAAAAGAAGAAGACACAGCCTTTATCCGTTTACATACCAAAGCAATGCATTTACCCTATTTAGGCAATGCGTAGCCATTTTAAATGTATGGCATAAAGAGAATAGTACATTATGACAAAAATCAGTTGTACATTAGATTTGATCACTTTTTGAATTGAAAAGTCACACTTGACCAGTATTTGTTGAATATTGACATTTTATACTAATATTTTGGTGACTTTGCTGCATTTCCTTAGGTTGCTTGTTCCATTTGTTTTAAATGCTCTAGGTTAAGCCACTTAACTTTTACACTTTTTTAGCCCAGATAACTTGTTCTATGTTGTTTTCAAATAGTTCATAACTCGCATTACCAGTGCACCTTTTTCACATTTCCATGAATAAATTATATTTATTCTTCCACACAATGGCAAATGATCTACATTAAGCATGCACACAGAGTGTTCGCATAATAGAAGTACTTCTCTACTATGTAGATATGAGTCTAATTAGCACTATATGTTGTAGAAGTGTCACCTTTATAACAAGTCTATAACAGCTATAGTCCTTGCTAGTTGAAATGACATGAGAGGAAATGTATATTTCATGAAAAAAATAATTATGTCCTTCTGCAGGAACAGACAACCCTTGCCACAAAGCACATATGAGCTAAAAGGCATCATCCCAGAGGTTAGGCGAACAAAATTTTCTGTACACAACAGTCCCTCATGTCTCTTGCACAGATGCTTATCTTTGTTTTTGACAATATAGAATAAAAAACCTTTGAACTTTATATGTGCTATAAAACACACTAGCCTATTAGTTGTGAGGTTCCTAGCCTTTAGCGGCATAACCAAGTTGGTTTGTAACTCTGAACCAAGCTAAAATTATAGCAAACTGTGAATCCACTGTTCCCTCTGTGCTGTGATTGTGGCCGGCTTTTTTCCCACTTGTACAAGGCACCCAGCATCTACCGGCTGTTTCTCGGATATGCCTCCATACTACTACCCAAACCCAGTGCTGGTATGAAATGCGGCTGATTAGCTATTTCATGTCGACAACATGTCCTTTAATGTTAATATGCAGAATAAACACTGTAAAAACATTTCCATGCTACATTAGCTCACCCACAATATCCCTGAAAGATACTATTGTGATCTGTGCCTCAGGCTATGTTGTCATTGTGAACTGTGTATCAGCTATAAAAACACTCATCTCACTTGCATGAATAACACTACAATGCATGGCTATGGACAAGCTTTAGGTCATCTCTGTCTATATTACAAGCTTTGTGTCTGTAGTACTTGTTTCCAGTTCCATCCAGTTCCACGGTGTGTTATGTCATAGTTTTGTTACAATGAGGCTAAAACTTTGATGCATTTTCAGTTGCTGATTGCCATGATTAAAGTGAGATCCCTTCTGTAGGAAACTGCCTCTCTGGTCCTCGAGTTGTGGTAGACACCAACTCCCATTGGAACATTAGAATAAGAACTGCAGAGTCAAAACTTGATTGTCACTTCTCCGGAACACGTTGTATACTTCGCCAAATAACCACAACATTCAGTGCCGTCAAAAGTTGTAACCCAGAAAAAGCCAGGCTAGGAATTACAGCTTGCTGTGTTTTATAGAACTGTAAGGTTTACTACCTAGTTAACTGAAATGAACCCTGTGTGAGTCACTCCTTATCTAGGAACAAGATAACCCAGATAACATGACACCCCAAGAACATCTCCTTGCCATTCCTTGGGAGCTAATAAGCCATTTTCAATAGGTGTAAGAGAAAATGTCAGCGCACAGCTGCTAGAGCATTGTCACACTGCATCTCAATTTGGCCAACGGGGACCCACAAAGACACCACCTCCCCCAGCAAAGGGAAAAAAGGCAACACCTCAGCTGTCTAAAATCCATTGGCTTGCAAGGCAGTTCGATTCCATTAATCCATACCTTTATTAACCTGCTCAGTGCCAGCTATAATGCTTTACTGCTGTTTGGAATACTCCTTATTTGGGAACAGGGACTGCAATGCACTAGAAAGCATCTACTTGCGAATGTATGAATCGACACGGGAAGCATGCTTATAAATGTCATTTAAATATCCTTACCACAGGATAACCATAAAAATGCTCATCTTTGTCATATCTCTGCTGCTCACAACTCCAGGCAACCACTTCCCAGAGCAGAACAGGCAAGTGCAGGATTTCTTTGTTGTTAAAGACAGAACCTGCTGTTTAACATAAAGAAACAGGTTCCATGGATGAAATGCTAGAATACAAAGGATATTAACGACAAAATGAGAGTCTAGCCACTGCAATACTGTTGCTGGATATGCATGTTATTATATTTAAATCATATCATACATCAATGCAGCCAAATTAACACGGATCCAACAACGCAAGATGAGAAAGAAATGTCAGTTTATCCACTCCTGCAAAAATCTGTATTTCATAGCACAACGCATAGAATTCTGTGTTGTCAAGCATTGACAGCATCTCCAACACTGACCGAAATAGCCTTTACTTCCAGCTAAATAAATAGCTCCATAGGACACGGTTCTTAGCTCAGGTTTGGACTTCCATCTGTACATTACGGTTAGAATATAGTGAAGATTATCCCCCTGTGCAGCCCAGAACAATGCACATGCTGCAGGCAGGTTAAGCAGACATGAAGACTCATACCTTTTCGTGGTCCTCAGCCAGACCTTCATCCTGAAACCTTCAAGCCACCTGTACCGATCCAGCCAAATCCTGATTGGAGACCAATGTTATTCTCCCTGATTTTTTCTCTTTAAATAACGCCTCAGATGGGCTGAGATACGTGCTTTTTGTCAGCACAGATGCCTAGATTTTTCCGCACAAGCCAGACACAGCTACACCAAACTGCAGCTGAGCTCCTTTTTTTCCTCCTCCCTTTAAAAGATGAAGCCAGTGCTACCCTCAGTCTCTCCCTGCCTGTTCTTGCTGTCTCTCCCTGTCTCCCCTCCCCCTCCAATCCAAACTCAGTGCGGCTCAGTCAGGGTCATTTACATTTCTCAGCAGGATGACCCTTCTTCTATCTCCCCTCTGTTTTGCCTTTACATATCGGGAAGGAGGGGGTTACTGGGCGCTATAGTAGGTAAGACGCAGGTGACCTTCTCCTATGAGAGGCAAAATAAAATATGGGTAATTACAGCGGAAGCAAAATGCAAATGGCAATTTAGATGGAAGTAAAATATGGGTCTGCGGAAATGATTGGGCTTTGTCACGCTGTTTAAATTCCCTTCTAACAAATAAAAGTAGGCTTCATTATAGATGGATGCAATTTGCTTCAGAAAAAATATCCTCTTCCTGGGGGAATCTGTTTCTCATGGCATTTGAGTTATATGGTGATGAGGATTGGAGTATGAGTGAGGCTGCTTAGAAACCAAATTACCCTGCCGAGTGTCAGTTGGCGAGTTCCAATTTAAAAAACAAGGGTGAATTTAAAGCATGTGTCTGCTCTAAACACTAATCATTGAATATGTTTGTTTTACATTGTATATGTTTGTTATATGTTGTACTGGAGTTTCCCCTTATGCAGCACTAGAGAACATATATTATACAGTAGAAGTCTATAGAGTAGAACTATGGGTCTTGTGCTTTTAGACCTGGAAGCACCAGGAACCCGACTGTGTTTCTGGAGACTATACGTCTTTCCAGGGGTTTATTCAATAAAGAGAATTTGAGAGAGAGCTGCACTTTACACTTTACATTACAAAAGGCTAACGCCAATGGGTTTCATCTCCAATAATAGCTTGGGTGACCCTGTATAAAGTATATCAACATTAGTAAGACTTCTTGAAATTCACCTCAATCTGAAAACACTGTAGCTTTTTTGGACTACATTTACCAACATGCTTAGCAAACAAAGGGTCACACCAGCTTTAGTCACAGTGGCTGGATGCCAGCGTGTGATGTATTTCAGGTGGATTATGGTGTACAGTGGCGGAACCCTTTCAGGAGTCTTTGCTGCACAGTAGAGATAAGCTTATCGAGTCTGACCCCCACAGGCACTTAACTTTAATAAGCCACTTCATTGCATATCATTAGCACTGACACATAACATACTCAAGTAACAAGTGTAAACGCAGGGCACAGAAGATGGATGCAATAACACTTGCCAACTTAATTATACATATTTTTTAATAAAACTTGTTGCATTTAGTACATTTTACAAGTTTGTTTCCAATGAAAATGCTTAATCAGGGCCTTAATCAGTCAAATCTGTAAGAAGTTAATTGATGACTATCTTTCCTTCAAGCTCTCACAATCCATTCTCGACAGCCTTGGGCCATTCATGCCACTGGCACCCTAGCCTGTCTCCAGTATGTATGTGAATAGCCTTCTGCCTGAACGTGTAACGCAAGCTCCACTCAATGAGCACAACCATCCTGGCAGAACCTCAGAGAAGTAGGTGTGACACCATTTCTCTCCACATATTTTTATTATGGACTTAATTCACATATTTCAAAGAACTGCAAGTCAAGTTATTGACAAGATAGATAAAGGGTGAATTCCACTCTTATTGAGCTTTGAATATCAAGGTATGATATTGAAGAACATCTGAACCAAAATCATTCATTTCAGTTGACACACTTGACATATGTGTAACAGACCCTAATAAATATCTTTTATGAAGACCTGGCAAAATCAAAAAGAGTGCTCTTCAGCAATTTCAACGCATGGATCTTCGTAATAACATTTCTTAGAGTGGACACAGGTCGTTAGCCAGAGAAAAGTCATAACACTATAGACCTGACACAAAGACAGGGCAGACGCTACCTATAGGCAAGGTAGGCACCGGCCTAGAGGGTAGATCCACCTAGTGGCTGCTGTGCCTCCACACAGAGGAGAGAAAGAGCCTAGAAACCCTTCTGCCGACTAAACGAGTGATGCAGCACTCAGCTACCGTGACATATACACAGTAGCCGTGGGTTTTTTTATATACAAAATCCACAAGATTTGCACTCAGCTTTAATTAATCAATAATAACTACTTGTCCGGGTGCTGCCGATAAATGCATACAAAGTCCAGAAATGGAGAATTGCAATCACAGGTCTTCAAGTAATACTCTATTCAACAAACAAGCAGCACAATAGGAAAATTCAAATCAATGCTCCAGACTACATAATGCTTCTTTGTCAAGACGATAAAGGACCATGATGTGGTCCAAAACGTTGATCTGATTTTTCTTATCAAGTAACAATGCAGTAGTAAGTGGCAGATAACTATAGGCTATTTTTGCTATTGAACCTTTTTGTGACTCTGTATTCTGTATCAACTGGCTAAATATTTTCTGGTGCAATATAAAGAGTAGTTTAATTGAATATTGCCAGTCTTTATTCAAATACACTGTGTAGAGGATGAACCCAAACAAGATGATAGACTAACATGGATGTATGGCAATGGGCTTTATTCACTAAACTGGGAGTTTGCAGGGTGTCTCTGCCACACTGTAGATTAAAAGGTCCAACCTCAGCAATCTTATCATGCAAGAACGACTGAGATTGCCGTGTATAATGCTGCATAATGCAAGAGAGGCTCTATGGGTGCTTTGTAACGCAAAATGAAGTCAGATTATTAAAAAGAGATATATTTCCGCAAGACAGGTTGGAAATATAAACAATATATATTCCAAAAATCTGAAACACATCAATCTAATACAAGGTTTAAAACATTGCATTCTGGGAACAATTTGTTTAAATCAGTGTAGTGTAATGTAAAAGCAATATGCCTCAGCTATTTCTTTGTTGCAAATGACTGAACTTCATAGCTGCAAAGTTACTGTTTGAACATTTTCAAGCATCTGAGCACATTAATAATCCAAATTGTTCTCTGATCCATCATTAAAGTAATTCGTATCTTCTTTGGCACCACTGTTGTTCACCTTCTCCTCCTTTATTTGAAACATCCTGATTATTTCAGGGTCTCTAGCCATCATTCCCTACTTGATATATTCATCTTATGTTTACACGAGAAATGTAAAGGAGGAGACAAGAATGTAATACAATGAAATATATAAAAAATATATAATTTTAATAATTAAAACATATTAAAATCATAATATATAACAAAAATATCCACTAATCTAAACTCAATTGAAAAATGAACAGTAACACCGATAGAGGACAAGTTCCTAATGCATTTAACTGCGCCAGTAAGATATTTTCCGCTAGATCTCTGCAATATTCAATGTACTGAGGTATCCTAGTATTTAACCTGCTTTTTCCCTGTAAACAGTGCCTGCGTTTTCTTTTGTGACTACCTCTGATGATACACGTCAAATATTTACTTGACAACATCCATCATGTCATAGATAAATAGCCAGAAGGGGTCTTTGATGAAAGCATCACAAAATGTATGCTAAGGCCAAGAATAAATGTATGTGTATATATTAAAATATATTTTTCTGAAATATTTATTTTTGCAATGTTGACAGATAAATTATGAAATTGATGTCTAAGCCAGATATAGCACCATTTCATTCTGTGTAAAAGATTGTGACGATGTGTAGTTGCACAAACAGATCACATGCTTAGCTGGCACCTGTACAGAAAATATATTTAAACAAAACTTACTTATTATTACCGTATTTGCTCGATTATAAGACGACCCCCCAAAATCAAAATATTAATTTAGGAAAAAAAACAAAAAGCCTGAATATAAGACGATCCTATAG
>VKOC01000005.1:20825559-20893297 GCA_009364415.1 Spea multiplicata | reverse complement strand
TTTTTTTTTTTTTTTTTTTTTTTTTTTTTTTTTTTTTTTTACGATGCGACTGCTTCCAATGTCTCGTTTTTCCAAGTGGCTTCCTGACGATTCCTTGGCCTCAGGTGTTAGTATGGTTTTATTGTTGTGTTTATGTGCTGCCATTAAACACATCTACTGTCATATATGATGGCCCAACATAACCAGTGTCGAAAAAAACCCCACAGCTTGGTTATTTTAGTAGTTAATGAGAAGTAAAAGTTAAATGACAGGAATACATTTACATGATAACGCTAGTACATGATGCATCATGGGCCTGCTTTGTTCCGTCTGACCAATCTATAAAACAATGACAATAATGTAATTGTTTGCTTATTGGATATGTTAATATATAATACGGTGCACTTTAATAATAGTTTTGCCGCATGAAAATTGCACACTTTTGTCTTGGCATCAGCTTATACCTAGTGTCCCAAATAACATTGCTTTTGCGTTGAATAGGAGTTGGCAAGTGAGTTTATCAAAGAATGTACCACGGTCATGTTGCTGCAAGAACAGTTATGTATAATGCATAGTTAAACCAATGATATATTACATTTCACACTAATTAAACTATGGATTATCCAGGGCTTGCTCCCCGGCTTGCCAGGGTTTGCCCTTCCCAATGCATAATGAAGCCAGCAAGTTGAAACAACAAATTCCCTTCAAAGCCATGCGTTGGTTACTAAACCTCCCTGTCTTTCCTTAGGGATCAGACAATGACGATGTACCAGTGTTCAGTTTATGTCTAATTAGGTACTGGAGTAATCTAGAATTATAAAGATATTTTTTTACCAGAATCCTTTTTCTCCTCAAATGTTTTGTTTTAGTTGCTTTCTTACGAGAGACTTCATTCTCTTCTTCCATGCACCAGTCTGATGACTAATCGCCCCACAAATGCTCATTTCTGTCTACTGCTCTTCTGGTTGAATGTTCGAGCTGTATCTGAGCAGCGGAAAATAGCTACTTGCCGTGTCCCTGTCCTCTAGATAATTTCACATTGTTCTCTGTGCAAGCTAAATTCTAGATAATTTAATGTGCTATATTGTTCAATGTTCTCTGCCTTTGGTTCCTGTGCTGGTATAGCAGTAGATGTGCAATTTGCCTTATAAAATCCTTCAGAAGTTCCTGATATATTTAAATAACATATTTTATTCCACCTGCATAGGAATTCTTGGTACTGCTACAAATGCAGCAAGTAGCCTGCCGGGAAGGTCAGGTGTAGTTTCTATGCGCTGTTGATTCATTTAATGTATTTCTTTTGCTGACTGGTCTAGTTTAGCTTTTCCTGGTCTGTACTGTATCTTCAAGAGAATGTGTTACATGATATGTGCCTATGGTGTGAAACTGCAAGTATGCGTCTATAAAATCAAGATACAACAAAACACCTAATTCAGTTAATGCACTAATGCCGTATGGATAAAGATTTAGTGTTTTTAAGACTCTGTTGCTCAAATACCTCTAAACTCGTTCACCTATCACGCAATGAACCTTTCTAGATCCGGGTAGATTTAGAAAGGGTTTCATTTTAACATATGGTTTCAGTTCCAAAAATGTTGGAAAATTTGTGTTACGGTCATACCTGGGAACTCTTAGGGTTTGCACGAGCCTCTTGATTTTGCTTAAATGTCAGGATGAAGGGGCAGCGGTCTGGAGCTGACTCTTTTACGTTCTACATTGCTGTGGTCATATATGACTACTTGTTTTTGTGCTTTTGCTACCAGTATGCGACGGCTGTGTTTCATAGATCTGGTCATTGTGCATTGGGTTTTGATGTCTTAACCTAAATGCCAAATTTATTTAAATTAGCACTCCAGCCCTATTTCCATGTGAAATGCTTTTTGGAGTACAATTTTACTGCATGCAGATCTGTGGGCACTTCTTTAGTTATTGGAGTACTTCTGCTTTATTTATGTCTTCTTCCAGCTACCTTTGCTGAAATTTGAGAGCATACCAAGCATGTGCAAAAAGCATTCCATATTAGAAGTCCCGTTCAAGTAAATTGTAGCAGTCATTCACATGTATGCTATCTGGTGATTGACTACTTTCAGGACTGTAGTGGTCACTTTTTTAACTCCACCATGCCATGTGGCTTCCTCCAACAACAAAGGAGTTTTGAGTTCCTAGTTATCCAATTTTAAAAAAAAATAAAGTACTGCCTGAGGGAATAATTTACAATTCTAATAGTAATCCACCTGTACTATAAGCGTAATAACAATAACGGTCTGCCTTTTCACCCTGCCAGCTCCAGTCTTTGCTCTTTTTTGTGCTCACTTTCCACCCACCCATATATTTTCCTCCCCTGTCTTATTCTTTTGACTGCATACTCCCCACCCCACTCTATTTGTTTTGTTCTCTCCAGTGAATGTGCTTTTATGGATACTTTTTTTTGTATTGTTATATGCAGTTGTTATATGGACATTCTGTTTCTAACAGGACCTAATATAGTCTTCTTTCTTCTTTAACAGGGACGCTAGTCGGTAAACTGACCAAAGACGTGATTGACGTTGCCAGATATAGGTTCATCTTGGAATGCTGCTACCGAAGAACTGTTCTTACATTAACCATGTAACAAAGACAAGTGCTCTCCTGCATGATGTCTGAATAACATTTACGAGGCATTTGAAAATGAGTGAGTGTAATCAACAAGACGACAATCTCATCCCGTGTAGAATCCCACTAGCAAAGAGAGAGTCTTTTACTAACATGCAGTTAGAGGACTTATTTGCTAGAAAATGCAAGGCCATAAATGGCACTATGGGTCCCCCTACTGCCCTAAATGTCGGTGTAAAGGCTGATTCAAGCGGGCAGAATGGCACACCAGCAATGCCTAAGATGGGTGTACGAGCACGAGTTTCTGAATGGCCACCTAAAAAAGATAACTCTAAGGAGATGTGTAACAAAGTAAGCTGGGACAGTAGAGCTCAAAGTAGTTATGAGTGCATTGGATCTGCAACTACAGGTGGCCAAAGTGACCAAAATGATATGATGGAGAAATCTCTTGACTTGGAATTTTCAGGGGCCAAATACTCAGTTGGTGATATTTTTTGCCAATCTCCTCAAAGGGGACTTTATCCTATACGACAACGAAGCAACAGTGATGTGACTATTAGCGATATTGATGCTGATGATGTGCTTGACCAAAATGCTGTAAATCCAAACACCGGAGCTGCTCTTCATCGAGAGTATGGGAGTACATCATCTATAGACAGGCAAGGTTTATCTGGAGAGAATTTTTTTGCAATGCTCAGAGGGTACAGAGTTGAAAACATGGAGCACAAGAACCTGGCACCATTTACATTTTCTGATGTTTTTCATTGTGATCCTACAGTCTCTCCTAGCTTGCAAGCGGCTGCCCAGATTTCTAGAGGACAGTTTGTTAGAATTTCTGGATTTGATTATATGGATGGTGCCTTATTAATTGGAAGAGACAGAGACAAGCTGATGAAAAAGCGACTGAGAACTGATACCTTTGAGTCGCCTTTGTTTAGGAAGTTGAGGACTGTAAAAAGTGAGCATGATGCATTAAAATTTTCCTTTGACCTTGACGAGAGTAGATTTGAAAAGGGTACTCATCTTTCGACCTGTGAAAAATGTTTTGCCCATTATGACGTTCAGAGTATGTTGTTTAATGTCAATGAAGCTATGGCAACACGGACCAATGTGGCAAAACGTAAAAATATAACTACAGGGGCATCAGCTGCATCACAGTCTCCAACATCTGGGGGACAGCCTGGGAACTGTGAATCCCCTCTGGGAAGTAAAGAGGACTTGGACCCTAAAGACAACAGTGAAACTGATGAAGGAGATGGCAAAAGTAATGACATTGTTTTGAGTTGCCCATATTTCCGAAATGAGATTGGAGGTGAAGGAGACCGAAGGGTTGCACTTTCAAGAGCAAACTCCTCCTCATCTACTCAAATTAGTGAAAGTAGTTCTTTTGAATCTTCTCTAAGTTCTCATTGTACTAATGCTGGCGTCTCTGTTCTGGAGGTGCCGAGAGAAAACCAAGCTGTTCACAGGGAAAAGGTCAAGCGTTACATCATAGAGCACATAGACCTGGGAGCATATTATTATCGGAAGCACTTTTATGGAAAAGGTAGGTTTGTGTGTGGTTTGTTGTTTTTTTGTTTTGTTTGTTTTTTAACTGTTTAAGGTCAGGCAAATCATATTGAAATACAAAGTTTTGTCTAATTATTTGGGTTTTATGTGTGATGTTTTTATTTGTTTAATCAATATGATTATTTAATGATAGGGGGTTCCAATGGGTATCTATGAGCTACAGAGAGCTTGAACTACCCTGCCCTGCTAGAAGAGTTTTCTTTTTTTTACTAGAGTGAACTATAGTTCCCTGCATTATGAACCTAGAGAGACTGTATATCTGATGTCTGGTTGGGGTGTATATTCTCATGCAACAAATAAATAACTACAATAATGAGAACAAACATGAATACAAGTAAATGCAATGTTTAAAATAAACCACAATTTTTTTCAAATACATTTTCTAGCAGCTCTCAGAATCTATTGTGGATGGCCTCGGCATTAAGTGAGTTGTGAATGAGTAGATGGAGTATAGTGTTTGGGGTTATGAACACAAAATGAGATTTAAAAAAAAAAAAAAGGATGAATACAACACAATTTTCCTTTAGTCTACATCACTTAAAAAGATGATGCAAATACAAAAATTAACTATATACAGTATGTTTCTACAACTCTGCGCCCAATTCACAACTGTGTATTATATACAAAGGTATGTTGGGAACATTTGATGGTGCATATTATTTCCTTTATTGCAGAAGCTTATTTTTCTATCCATGTAAATATTACAGATGTTTAAAACTAATACAGATAAAAAGACACAGCTAAATCAACTTAATTCATGTCTGCCTTTGTGGGTTCTATTTATATATACATATACTGAATAATTTGTCAATACCACCATATGAAGCTTTCCCAAAGGCACAAAGACGCTTCTTTGCGTGTAACCTAAGTACCACATGCCACCTCCGTTTATGCAGTGATAGAATTAGTCAAGTTAGTCAAGTGCAGCCAGTACGGAAGAGCAGCATCTCCGAAAGTTTATTTTATGATTCAGGACCCTTGACGCTTGTCTCATGTAACATGTAAAACTATATTAGCAGAATGTCAAACTCAATATAGTTTAGAATGCTCATGCTAACATGCTCATGGGTAATGGGGTTTGCATTTTTAATTAAATCAAGACAAACTGCTGATTTAAGTTGAGTTCGTTTTTTGTGAAACATCACATAGAAGTTTATTTAAATATCTAAAAGTTATAGGTTTCAATTTTATTGCTCCATTTTATAACCAATAGTAGTTATTCATTTTGTCTATTCAGTACACAACAGCTAAATGTATCATACTTAGATCATAATTTCCAAGTGTCCTACATCTCTTCCTGATTACCTCTCTTTTGTAGGTGGTTTGAATGGTCACGGTGTTCTGCAGCCCCAAAAGTCACAATAATTCACAAAGAAACAGCAGAAAATATGTTTAGAAAATAAGTTATTATTCACAGGTCCAGGTCAGCGAGCAGAACTATGTTTAGTCTCACCCACTAGGGCCGACTGAGGATACCCTACTTACGACATTTAGTGTGCCCTGTCCCTTCAAGAAGCTGCTCACTCAGAAAAGGGAGACCTCTGAGTAGCCTACAGAGAAAAGTTCCCATTTATGATTGTTCATCATGTTAACGCTTCCTTAAATTATATATGTCTATCAATAACTTATGAAGTTGCATTAAAAAGCCATGCTGAAGCCCTGTCCCTTGTCCACTCCATAACCACACTCTGAAGTATAAGTGTCCCTCTTTGCCTATGCTAGATGATTTGAACGATTCCAAAGGCAAGGAGAGTCAGGGGGCAACGCCGCTATATAATTTGAACTCTTTTATATGCAACTTTTATTTAATCTGAGCATCTCAATTAGTGATTTTTTTTGTCACTTTGGAATGGAATAAAAATGGTTGCCATCAATATTTGAAGAGTTTTGTTTTCAAATAAACGACACTGACAAACCTATGAATAATGGATTTTTAAAAAAAACTAAAAAAGTCATCAATGTCACTGTAGACTTCAGAACCATGTATACTTGGTATGCTAATTTCTTTTCACTGATGCCCAGCCTTTATAATTTTTGTCTAGCAATTGCAACTGTTGTCTGGGGAAAATACTCTTGGGCAGAAGGCAGCTGACCACTGTCATCTGGTTGCTCACAGATGCGAAGAAGCAAATGCATTGTGATTTATTCTCATTAGCATGCCCCCAACCACACAGTTTACAGTTACTTTTTTTTCTTTCTAACCAATTGATGGATTATTTTTGAAGTGTCTAAAATTTGCATCATGGCAATAACCATGTTTTTCCTCTTTTGGTGGTGTCAGTAATGAAATAAACACGCAGTTTAATACAGATTATTTAATATAATATTTTTTAAAAAAATATCCCCACCTGCACCTCACAAATTCAAGTGGTTTAGTTTACCATTAAGCTTAAAGGGAAAATAAATTCACAATATGTCCTGTCTTAGGCCCACTATTTGAGGTCTGATTATAAGATGACCCCGATTATAAGACGAGGGGTATTTTTCAGAGCATTTGCTCTAAAAAAAAAAAAACAAAAAAAAACACAACCCAAAAAACCTTGTCTTATAATCAAGCCTGAAGATTACTGCATATAACCTACAAGTCTTGCAGTGACTTTAGGGTAAATGTGCAGCGCCCATCACAAGAATAGAAAGCAAAAAAGAATATCCTTGAGATTTGGCAAGTGCAATGAAAATAACAATAAGTAAATGTGAAGACTGCCTCAAGGCATTTTAAATTTATATCAAACAATAACCCAATATGCAGCAACAGCTAAAAAGTGCCAGTTTTTTGTGCGCCCGACACAGCAGCAACATCCAAATAGATATGAATGGCTCCGAGCAAAAATGTTTAATGTAACTGTACAATTCACCCATCAGTGCATGACAACACTTAGATCCATATCATGTTCCATTGCAGCCTGTGAAGTATAATTGCAGCTTTCTTTTCAAGTACAGTCATTCTGTGAGTGGAACGAAAATCAGGAAGTTGGGAAACCACTTACAATCAAAGAGAAGTATTCTCGGGTGCATTTAGAAGGCTTCTTACTTGAGAAACAAGGGTGAAAATACTTGGGAAACATGTCTCCACGCCATTAAAGTTTAAATAACTAAGAAAATCGAGAGACGGTCTTGATGAAATCCGCGCAGCACAGCTTCACAAGATTTTTTTTACTTTTATTTTCTTTACCTTTCTTTAATGTATAGTCACTTGGTATACTAAACAATAATTTATTTTTTATTATTTTTTTTTTTGTTTTATCTACTGAAAATGAATTGTTACTATTTTGTTTTATGTTTTCTTTTTGTAAAATGCTGTTTTTTGGGTTTCTTTCATGTTAAATAAGAGCCAGCCTTTTTGTTTCTGGTAGATGTTGTCACTAACACATTTTAAGAAGACAAGCCCATCTTTAATAATAAGGCCGTGCATTTTTTTCATCATGTTTATCTTTAGCTCTCTTTGAGTGGGCTGCACCAGAAACCTGGCTGGTGGGTTCGTTTTTATTTCTAAGACTGCTTGACTTTTATCTGATCTACTTTGTGACCTTGTGCGCTGAATCAGTAAATCAATAAACACATTCATTCAAGAATTTTTTTAAATTAATTCACTACCAGAACAAGAAAACAGCTGTTACAGACTGGAGTACAGGGCAGCTCAATCTCTTAAAGGGACATACCAGACATCATATGCGCTTTAATTAATGTACCATGGCCGAGTGTGCCAATTGCACATTTTTTTGGTTGGATATTGATGTTCAGATTAGTAAGAAATGATAAAATTTGTCAATTTGATGCAGACATTTATAACTGTGACCAAGGTGCATGAGGAGCTACGATGCTGATGGTGTTAAGGGCCAGTGGTCCATTTTGTCAAGTACAAACTGAGTGCAATTGAGAATTGGGGCCGTAAGTCAACTGTTCTTAGGCCAGCCTCTTCCTAAATGGAACCAGCTGTTCAGAATCACTACTGTCAGGGTCCTGAACTACCTTTCTGAACTGTATTGTTCTCTGTACTTATCTTGGGGGCTCATTACATTTCTGTTGCTTCATCTTGCTGACTTCTTAAGAAGGAGGAAGTAGGGAACCTTTGTGGGGAATTAGGTAAGACTGATGTTTTTCATATTTCCCCTTTTCAGCATTCTGGAGTTAACGGAGTATAACTAGTTAAAGGGGAACTCTAGCCATTTCAACTAATATCAGATTAAGAAAAGCAAAAACAAAAACTAGCACAACATTTTGGAAAACTCTACTAGTTTTTGCATAATAGAACATTTTTGTGTCTCTACATATTTGCCATTCCAGCCATGTCATCTTAACACAATCTACAAGACAAACACCCTGACTCCTTATCCTTCTGCCTGTGGTAAACAATGCAGTTAGTTCATTGTTATTTACCCCCACTGGACATTGTAACGAAAGAAAGTCTACGGCGGCAAATACTTAATTAGCATTTCCATAATCAGCTTGGTGTGGAGTTTGAGCAGGGAAAGTCATCCAAAATATAGTTTTTGAGAGATAATAAAAAAGTCCTTAGAATTTTCACAGTTATGGGACACGCCATAGATTGCCCTTTCTAAACATTCTAAAAGGTGGGAGGAATGTCAAGTATCAGTGGATAATCGTTACTTATATATATATATATATATAATATTCGTTAGTTTTAAATATAAAAATATCTTTAAATATTTTATTTTTTTATATTTATTTATAAAAAATTATATAAATATTTAAATATTTTTTTAAAAAAATTCTTAATACAATAATTTGTTATTAAACCATCCTTTAAGAAAACATGAGAAGTTTGTTTTGGCACTTGATGCATTAAGCACGTTCGTTTTTTTTTTTTTACTAGGTTTAGCATTACTTGTCCCTGTTCTATAATTTTTGCTATAATAAAATCTTTCACCTCAAATCAACTTTTCTTCCCCACGTTGCGTCAATGCTGTTACACCAACACCCATGTATTACTAGGTGGTTTGCCCATGGAATGGTCATTTTCATCTGCATTTCTGATTCTGATTCATGCATAGGGCTTTTAAATCTACCTGAAGTTCCACGAAAAGGAAGTTTGCTGGTACAGCCAACAGCCAGGACATAGACTGTTGGTAGCTATAATATGTAATGAAAGGACGTTTGAACAACACTTGACAACTTGGAGCAGCATATTCCAGGCAGACTGCAGCCTCCTTAGAGAGCATCTATGATTTAAATGGAACCGGATAACCTGAGTTTGCCATCCAAGTAATTTGTTGTGACAGGTGTCAACCAGAAATTTTTGTAAACCTAGCTTTGCCATCTTTCCAGGACTGGTTCTTTGAATAGTTCTTTGAATCTGCAGATATGTCATACCCATGATCTGTAATTCTTCTTATATAGATGGTTTCCACTTAAACTCTTCGCTTATGAAGAGCTCAACTCATAACATATTGTTGGCATGTTATATCTTGATTGTATATAAAGACATACTTGTTTAAAAGTGACATGATCACAGTTCTGTATTTACTGGAAATATAATGCAGCAGATTAAAACGCTGATGGTGTAGGATTTGTTGTAACACACATTAGTCAACAGATTCCGTAGGGCTCTATGGTTTAGGGCATTTTAGCCTCACTTGTCTCCATTACATAAGCAATGTCAAACCGAACTATGTTTTCACAATTCCAGACTTGACATTGACATTTTAAATCGCTCCGGGAGAATGAGCATACTTGATATTTATGGATCTAAGAGCTTAAATTGAAGAGAGCCAATTTAGCTGTGCGTAGTCACAATCCAGACAGTGTTTTACAATCCAAGCGTTCTGCCTTGGTATTGCACAATGGGCCCACCTGTCTGACATACAGAGGTCACATTGTCTAGAGATTTAATCAAATTTGTAAGTTCTTCACTGCAGAAATAACAAAACCAGAAGACTGACCCGGTGACTCCGTTCTATGTTAATTGAATGATTTGCATGCCTATGCGATTAATAACGGTTGTGGCCGTGCGGCCCATCAATCAGTTGTATAATGTCAGCTGTGTAGGCTTTGATCCTCTATGGCCTTATTTTATACGCAATAAATTCTTCCCAGTGAAATGAATAATTCTGACCTCTATTATTAGAAATCCAAATTAGTTTTTAGAAGGGTATAATAACTTGAATTATTTAATGAGGATACAGTTTTAGCACTGTCATATTTGCTTAATTACTGTGTGCAATGCTTTCCTTCGCAGAGCACCAGAATTACTTTGGGATTGATGATAACCTGGGACCAGTTGCTGTCAGCATTCGCAGGGAAAAGGTGGACGATGTAAGGGAAAAAGAAGGATCTTCATTTAACTATCGAATAGCTTTTAGAACCAGCGAGGTAAAAAATATTTTTTTAAAACTTTCATATTTTAGATATATATAATATAATATGCACACACATGTACATATACTGTATATAGATATAAAAATCAAGATGCCAGTCAATTCTTCCGTGTCAACCCAACGGCAGCAAAATACACATGGATCCGGCTGTGCGAACTGGTACAGAAAACCCACAGCTCTTCCAGAAAACGCCCTCAATCCAATTGAAAAAAGTAAAGGCTCCATGATTAAAACAAATATATATATATATGTTTTTTATTTAAATAAAGTTTGGATACATGTTACGAATCAGTGGGAGAAAACGTTAAACGCTTTAAGCACTTGCTCATAAAGGGGCTGCCAAATATTGTGCGGCTGGCAGATGAGTGGCTGCTAGATAGTGAGAGAAATTGGTAAGAAGTATGTATTCATAACACATTTTATTTAATATGGGTATAGCATTTTTAGGGAAGTAAGAGAAACAGTTTATTGTCCTTAGTTTACCCAATTTCTTGTTTACCGTATATTTCATCGGTGATTAAAAAAAAATAAAAATAGAGTAAATATTAGTGGAATATTTCACTAGTGTACTGAATGTTGCAGAAAATAGTGTTGATATAGTAGAAGACTAAAAGACAATTCATTATAAAATAAATGTGTTAATCTACTTTAAAATTTGAAAAATAACAATAATGTTGTTGAATTTTTTAATGTGAAACTATTTACATACGCTGCATACAATTTCAGATTTTATTTGCATATTGCATTGTGTGATACTGGATATCAATTGTCTTCCACAGCTTACAACGCTAAGAGGAGCAGTTTTAGAGGATTCTATACCATCGACAGCTCGTCATGGCTCTGCACGAGGACTTCCTCACAAAGAGATCCTGGAATATGTGATACCAGAGCTGAATATTCAATGTTTACGGCAAGCCATTAACGCGCCGAAAGTTTCGGAGCAGTTGCTTAAACTAGATGAGCAAGGGGTATGAGATATGTCATGATTATCTTTTCCTAATACAGATAGGTTGTTCACATCTGCTTGGCTTATTTGTCAGGTTTTGTTCTTTGTGATTTTTTTCCCACTCATCGATAAAAACTATATGTATATATATATATATAATATATGGTTTGTATGTATATGTACCGTATTTGTTTACTGTTAATGCAATGTGTCATAAGTCAAATAACTGTGGTTTTTCACGGGTATAAACAGTATACAGTCGATTTAAAAGGCAAGCAACAAGAACAAAAATACAGTGAAAGTGAGCCAAACATGTAGACCAATGTTTTATTATTTTTATAACTATAAGACCACTAATTAGATTCTGTCTTAGACCCCTTAGGCCTAGGGTGGCAGGTCCAGGGTGAGATATGAGAGTTAATATCATATCCCACTACTCTGCAGGAGGACCCACTTGTCATGGTAGGTCTTAGGGACAGCACCGTTTAGATATCAGTTCCCATTTGACGTTGTGGTTCTCTTAGGCACTGTCATTTCTCTACCAAGAATTTTAGCAAACTGTTCGACTATGTTTTATTTATATTGTTTACTAATCTTGTGAACAAATGTGTTTTAGACGTGTGCTATTGGGCTCAGCTGTAGGTCCTTACAACTAACATCCCCTGTGGGTGTTTCATACCCAAGTCTGACATTACATGCAGCTGTGATTTTTAGATACTGAGTAAGGAAATCATCAGAGTAAAACCGAAGGAGACATTTTATTTATGATTTCTGTGAAATGTTCAGCCAGTAATGATTATGTGAAATCATAAATCAACTATTTATCTTGATCAAATTTAAGAATCGGTATGAGATGCCAGAAGCTCAAAGGGGCGCACACACCAGTTTAACAATTCAAAGGAGGAGAAAATATAACAACAAGTTTATTAAAAGCTTAAGGTTTAAATGCATATTTAAAGAGACTCAAGAGATGTCTAGGGTTCACAAATTCCCTCTGGTCACGTTGCACCACTCCATGATTTAAAAAAAAAAAAAAAAGTTAAACCAAATGACAAAAATAATTGTTTAAATAGTTTTAAAAAAAGACAAAAAACATTGAACCTTTCATTTTTAACAAAACACTTTGCTGCTCGTGAAGGTATTTAAAATGAATACAAAGGGAACTGAATACATTCTTCAGAACTTACAATGGGAGTGTTTGGAAATGAGTGAGCCAAAGCTCCGGACTGTAGTGAAGGCGTTGCATTGCCTAAAAGTAAGTTTGGTTATTTACAGGTACTACATACAAAGTACTCACAGACTAATATGCATTCTTTGTTCAGGGTGCTTCCTGGGACACCAGACCCTAAAAAAGTGTTTCAAAGACTGTATTGGTTTCCTAAACGTAAAAACTCATGAGCATGTTGGGTAGACAAATGCCCCAAAATATGTTTATACTTACCAAATGCCGAAGCATATACAGGTACATATCTCAGACGTGTTCTTATGAATCCGTGTCTGGGTGCCTAGTATTCAGTGTCTTTGCCATTACTGTCAAGGACTGAAATTTGCTGCATCTTATTTTAAGTTTTCCTTTTTTTTTAGCTGAGTTTTCAACACAAGATTGGCATACTATATTGCAAAGCAGGCCAAAGCACAGAAGAAGAAATGTATAATAATGAAACAGCAGGGCCTGCTTTTGAAGAATTCCTTGACCTTTTGGGTCAGAGAGTGCGCTTAAAGGGATTTACTAAATACAGAGCTCAATTAGATAATAAAAGTAAGTGGAACAGTGTTTTTTCAGTAAAGGACATCTGAAATTTGTAACCCTGTGAACCAGAACAATAATTCATATTTGACCTACACTTACCCTCTGTATTGCTTTCTTGCTTATAATAGCTATTTTTCATGGATCGATACAATTTCTTGGTGTGTTAAGAGTCTCTTAAATATATGAACGTATGTTTTGTTCATGTAATCCAGCGTAACTGGTATGTGAAACAATATATCCTATTTATCCAAGCAAATCATTTTTTTTTGTTTTTTGTTAACAGCGGATTCAACAGGAACACATTCCCTGTACACAACATATAAAGATTATGAACTCATGTTTCATGTTTCAACTATGCTTCCGTACATGCCAAACAACAGGCAGCAGGTTTGTTTCCTAGATATACACAGTGTATATATGCTATAATGTCTTTCATAACACAATCATAGCATGATTACAGTATTCCTAAATGCCAAAACAGACTGGGTCATATAAATAAGAGTTGTACTTAAATTTCTTATTTGGTGTAATATTGTGAAGCTGAGGATTAAAAGCCTGTGAACCAGGGGCGTAACTAGAAACCTCAGGGCCCCGCTGTGAGAATCTGTTAAGGCCCCCCCCAACCCATCTACCCCCTCACTACCCCCCTTCTCACTATGTACCCTCTTCCTCCCTAACCCCCCTTCTCACTATCTACCCACTCCCTCCCTACCCCCTTTTGTAGGTCACTTACCGTCCACTCCTGTGGTGGGGGCGCGAGGCCTCTGTCTTCACCGCTGAGCGCTGGCACCCGAGACAAACGCCTCACGCTCCCAACACTGCACAACACTGGGCAGCGCTGAGGCAGGTGGCGGCGGTGGGAAGCAGAGGAGTCCTGGAGTTCTGTCAGTCAGGGGGGCCCAGGAGGTGCCGAGCGGTCGTTTTTAGCAACCGCTCGGCACCCCTTGGGCCCCCCTGACTGGCAGAACTCCAGGGCCCGGTCGCAGTCGCGACCCCGGTAGTTCCGCCACTGCTGTGAACCGTGCACAACTCTGTGCTCTCTAATATGGTTGGCAAATAAACCTTCACGCATCTCATACATCATTCTTTACTCTAAAGGTTTAATCACAAAAAAGACTTTTAAGAAGCATTTACTGTTTCGATGGCAACAGCATGCATTACCTGAAAAAATATTATTGAAGCTGAATATTACACCATTAAAGAATCATTTCGAGGAAGAGGTCGGACATTCAACTAAAATGTTTCCATTTTGGCATTTAGTATTATAAATATCTGGAACGGCATTTTTAAGTGGCTGATTTGTATGTTGGTGCTTGTGAGATTAAGATACTAATTTCTGCTTTAAATTCCTCCCTACAGCTACTTAGGAAAAGGCATATAGGTAATGACATCGTGACAATAGTCTTCCAGGAGCCAGGGGCTCTATCGTTTACCCCCAAAACAATCCGATCTCATTTTCAGCACGTGTTCGTAATTGTTAAAGTTCACAATCCATGCACAGAAAGCGTATGCTACAGGTGAGTGAATATTTTATTCTACTGGTATTATGGTTTTATTGTCCCAGTTTACCATAACATGCTTCCGTAATTCTGAAGAACTGAAATCGGCAAGAAACGTCTTGCAACGGCAATGCTCACATCTGAGGCAGCACAATTGGTATACTGCCAGGTTAGAAATAAAGCGATCATTCCATTTTGTCATAACATTGCTGCTAAAGGGTAGGACAAAAAGTCGGTACGATTCCAATGAGCCTCCAGCTGGAACATCACCTTACAAGGAGCTATCACCAACGCTGCCTCCTAACGAGCCTGCCAGAATATAAAAAATGCTCTTTGTAATCTATTTTGTATTTAGTTTAATAAACATGTAGCAATTATTCATGATTACAGTTGTGTTTCTTAAAGGGGCATTTCCACCATTTTTTTTATTAATGATATCAGTTTAGAAATAATTTTTCTACAATATTAGTTGACATTATTATTTATTTTAAATATATTGGGTTTTTTGGATAATGTTTTAATACAGTAAAGGCCTTTAAGCAAGCATGGGATAGGCATAAGGCTAAGATAGATATGAGATAAGGCCAGGGACTAAGGGAAGTATTCAGAGGTTGGGCAGACTGGATGGGCCAGATGGTTCGTACCTGCTGTCATACCAAAGACATATAAGACTCAAATGCATACCAAAAAATGAGGCCTGTTCCTGTGACTGAGGCATATATATATATATATATATATATATATATATATATATATAGTCCCCCTACAGCACTGTATGTTGACACTCAAGTATAAGGCACACGGCTGTCTTCAGTCAGTACACCATTTTTATTAACGTTTTATTTTTATACCACCAACAATTAACACAGAGCTTCTTACAGTACATACACTCAAAGGGTATAACAAAACGAGAATATGCATAACATGATCAAAGAACCAAGCGTCCCTACAGCATGTATGTCTACGTGTCGTTTTTTTTTTTTGTATTAGGGATGTCGTCTGTATGTCAAAATGTCTTCTACTTATTTTGTCTTGCCCTCAGAACCTCAGCAGGTTCCCATGTCTGTCATGCATATTTTTTGTGTAGTTTTCCAGACGTGTTTACCCACTGCTTTGTATGTCTTAAAGGTAAAAAAAAATACCTTAAAACTAAATTGTGCTATGCTAATAATTTCTTATCTTCCTGCGATCCACATTTTTAGTTGCGTGCTACTGGCGCTTCAGCAAAATTTTTCATTGCTGATCAGCGGGGACGACTGTACATAGTTTGCCTGCAGTCTTTTCCTGTCACCATTCTTTTTGAAGTAAGCGCTGAAACCTTCTGATTAAAGATACAAGATTACCATATATTAAGAGCTGAATACATCAAAAAGATAGGTGACAGAAATGTGGCGAATTCAACTTTGAGTTGAATGCTTCTAAATGCTATACACCATCAATTTCATCTCAGAAGTTTTTCACAGATTAAATCAAATGTACATGCATCTAAATTGTTTAAAATGTCTTGTCATCGTATACTTCTGTGTTTATGGTCAGTAGAATTCTAGTATTTATTCAGAGCCAATTCCAGATAAATCTGTGAGATAACTGCTTCCAATCTGTATTTTAATTATTATAAATCTCTGTTGAGTTTCCAAGTGAATGGTCCTCCAGGATTCCCTAAAAGCAATAAAAATCTTTAATCAAAATAAAATATATGTATATTTTCATATTTAAAATAAGGCTGGTCTGGTAAAATAAAATGCATTTTATTACAGTGTACTAAAAATATTAGTGAAGTATGCATCCATGTGCTTAATGCTCTTCTTTAAAAGTTTTTTTTTATGATTTCATTTAGTGTTGGTGTTTCAAGGTCAAAAGATGTTCCGCCTTTTGGACCACCTATACCCAAAGGAGTGACATTCCCAAAGTCGGCTGTTTTTCGGGATTTTCTTTTGGCCAAAGTGATTAACGCAGAGAATGCGGCACACAAGTCTGAAAAATTTAGAGCCATGGCCACCAGGACGCGACAAGAATATTTAAAGGATTTGGCAGAAAACTTTGTGACAACAGCCACTGTGGATAGTTCAGTAAAATTTAGTTTCATTACTCTTGGGGCAAAGAGGAAAGAGAGGGTAAAACCTAAGAAGGACGCTCACTTTTTTAGCACTGGAGCTATTGTATGGAATGTCATAGCTCGGGATTTTGGCCTTTCTGCCGATATTGAATGTCTTCTTGGAATATCCAATGAATTTTTCATCCTTGTTGAGAAGGAATCCAAAAATGTGGTCTTTAACTGCTCCTGCAGGGATGTAATTGGCTGGACATCTGGATTAATGACTATCAAAATATTCTATGAGAGAGGGGAATGTGTTGTTCTCTCTTCCATGGATAATTGTGCTGAGGACATCAGAGACATTGTTCAGAGATTAGAAGTAAGTACTTTGCGCTTCAGTTGTTTTGCCATTTAAATATTTAATTATTGAGAAAAAAAGAGGTATTTCTTTTTTTAGTAAAAGGGTCAAGTGGATTTAAGTGTTTTTTTTTTTAAATTAGTTTTTACACACTTTTTTTTCATTTCAAAAGGAACCTGTCTGAATATACAGTATGATATATAGGTATTAAAATCCCAGACCTACAGTTTGCAGTTTAGTATATAACCGGCATAACTGGGATTTGGCAGGGAGCAGGGGGCACAAAGTAGGCAGAATATTGGCAGTGGAAAAAAATACACAAAGGAAAGCAGCGCCCTATGCGGAAATTCCAGGTCAAACCCCAGTATGTTAACTAGGTAAGATATCCCTATTGCTGACATTTCATTTTTCACTTCGGTTGATTAGGCTGTCTTGCCTTAAACAAATATATGGTTTTCATAACCAAATAATTTGTGTTTTTGTCCTAAGCTTTGTATAAAGCATGGTATTTTTTAAGCTCTTGAAAGGAGTTCACTCCAGTAGATAACATCAGTAAGTGATACTGACGTGCACAGCCTTTTCACTTTGCTCTGGTCCCTTGAGGTGCATTACTTAAAGGTATTACTTAAACCATATCCAATAGACCATTTTACTAGTAGATACTGTTATATGAATGGTTACTTGATATCTGAAGGCTGAAGGGTTATTTAATTGTTTGGTTAAGCAAATTAGTAGTTCTTTTTATTATTTCTTTTGTGTAGTCTTCTATATTGTTGACTGGCTTGCAAGTCACACAACTGTCAGCTGTAGATGAGAATACACATGCTGTATCTGTAGCAACTAGAAAATATCAGTGTAATTACTATTGCCAAGGTATTTTTCACATGACTGACTACAGCTGTTTATTTGGGGACATGTGCTAATGTGTTCTATGCCCTTACGTGGGAATTCAATTCAATGCCAGAGTGTTTCTGCATGGTTAAAAAGCGCATAATAAAACTATAATACTAACTTGGTTAATTTCACATTACCCTTGATGGCAGATATCCTGGGAAATTGCCAAGAAATTCTTTACTATTAGAGTAGCCTTTTAAAACTTGTGGGAAAAGCCCATTTTAGTGCATTTGGAGCTTTTTGTATTTCCAAGTACACAACTCGGTGTTTTAGAATAGAATGCTGATATACATTTTTTTAAGTGCACTCCCTTGTATGTTAAATCGTTTTAGATTTTCTTTTTCTCCCTGAAGGATTATTCACATAAAATCACAAACTCCAGAGAAGTTTCCATAGTAGGGCTGCAACTAACGATTACTTTCATAATCGATTAGTTGGCCTTCTTCTTTTAAATCGACAAATTTGCATATTTAAAAAAACTGCTAATTTATCATTTATTTAAAATAATTTAATGAACAAACTGGGTGTTAAACAGCAGAATAAAAAATGTAAAATTATTTACATTAACATGTGCACACTACACTTTTATCTCTATCACAATGGCATTTTTCTAATCGCCTTCTTTTTTTATACTTATTGATTTTAAAAGCTACATTTTAAAGGTACAAGAACCCAAACAATATTTCTCAAACTAGGTTTTAATACCTAAAACGTTTTTATTTCCTTTTATTTGCCAACCTGACCCCAGGCTTGCCACTCTGCCCCACCTGATATGCCGGAGCACCAGAAGGTCATGTCACACCGGTGCTCCATCATATAACCCCTGGCTGGCAGCAGAGGTTGTCTACGCACATTGCATATTTTTCACAGCATCTCATCTTATATTGGAGCAAATCCATTCAACTAATTGACAATTATTTTCGTTATCATTTTTTATCGATTAGTTGTTGCAGCCCTATTCCATAGTATGTGTATGTCTACCAGTTGTACAGTGCTGTGGAATATGATGGTGCTATATAAAACAGCAGTAATAATAACATATAGCAGACAAGTAATTTTTGTTTTAATGAGTCGTATGCCAAGACGCATTTTACCTTCAGGTGTTATGTTAACTATAGCCCATCTCCTTTAAGGGCCAAGGCCTTCCAGATCAATGCATTTTTATCACCTTTGCTATCTTTGTTTAATCGTGATTTCTTTCTCGCTTGTTTACCCACACAAATTATATAGTTTTTTTATTTGCCCTTTTTGGAATGGGGTCAGGGCTACCCTCTGACACCATATTGATTCATATATATTTTATTGCACTGACATTTAAAACGGGTAGGAGAAAATTGAATAAAGTATTACCTTTTAATGCCAAATATTTGTTCTGTATGATCCCACGATGAGTGTATTTTCATACCTCCCATGTGTCCCAATTCCCTTTGTCCCTTTTTTTAATTATCTCAAAATATTTGGCATTATTGTAACTTAAGTCTGTAAAAAAAAAAAAGCTAATATACTCACTGGCGTAACTACAGGGGTCACAGCGGCCGCAGCGGCTGCAGCTGCAATGGGGTCTGTGCCTGTAGGGGGCATAGAAAGGGCCCTTCCAACCTTGACCACACTAATCCAGGTCGGAAGGGCCCTTTCTAAACTATTCTGAACCGTCACGAGGAGAAAGGAACGTGACCCCAGTGTGTGAGCAGCTACAGAGGAAGCTGTAGGAGTGGTGAGAAGTAAGCGGGGGAGGGCAGGATCTGCGATGTATATGTGTGGATATATATAATATAGTTATGCCCCTGGATTAACTCAAACAGAAAAAAAATGTATGAAAATTGTATAAATTAAAGCAATATTCTAAATGCCTTACTTTCTTACATAAATAACTTTCTAGTTGGCCCTAACCATACTTTTAAATGAACGATCCACTTGGTAAAGGCATTGAGTATTATTCCTTCATGTACCTTTTACTCACACACGAAACATTCAATACAAATGTGATGCAAAAGCACAGCATAAATGGCTCAAAAAACATCTATAATTTTGTCTGCGTTATAAACTGAAGTTAGCTTTCTGAAATCAAGGAGGACCGGTATTTTTTGTAATGATCTTTAAATGTTCCTTTTATTCTTTACTTTGTGTTTAGATTGTGACCAGAGGGTGTGAAACCACAGAAATGACCTTGAGGAGGAATGGTCTGGGACAGCTTGGATTTCATGTGAATTTTGAGGGGATTGTGGCTGACGTAGAGCCTTTCGGCTTTGCTTGGAAGGCAGGACTGAGGCAAGGAAGTCGATTAGTTGAAATATGTAAAGTGGCGGTGGCAACATTGACCCATGAACAAATGATTGACCTTCTTCGCACTTCAGTATCTGTAAAAGTGGTGATTATTCAACCACACGATGATGGTTCACCTCGAAGGTAAATTTTAAAGGCTAGTTTAGCTAGTATACGGTTTTCATACCTTTTTAAATTGCCTTAATTGTGTAATTTCTGACTACCTGGATAGCTAGTGTTGTATGGTAGTTATATTTATTGTAAATTTGCTAAAAGAAACTTAAGAGTGAGAATGCAATCTTGTTGTAATACACAAGTTAACAAATGTACCATACATTGATGATAATATAGCTTTTGTCATTAATTCACAAACCAGTCACAACATGGATTTTTTTTTTATGATCTGTAATTTGGTAAGCTCATATTGAATGCAAAGTCTCATGCATATTACAATATACTATTATCATTTATTAATATAGTGCCAAAAATGTACTTTGTTGTCCTGACAACTCTGCTAATTTCATAAAGTGGATACATTGCATGAGACAAATTTATAAACCTATATAGTTTGGTGTAGTTTATAAAAAAAACAAAAAAAAACTTCCTGTCCGTACCCAATGACTTTTTGTCCATACTCCATCTTTTGCCCATGTTTATCTATACATGAATGAATAATAATATTGCTTAAATGGCAACAAATAGAGTACTAGCAGGTACTTGGCAGTACCTTCTGAAAAATATTGGATGACTGCCGTTGTGTCATTTAGTAGCATTTTGTCAGCTAATCATCTAGTAAACCTAAGGCTTTTTCTAGGGGTTTTTCTGAATAGTAAACCATCAGCACTTCACTAGGTCAGTAAAACAGAATTTGCACAATTAACGTCTGATGTGACAAATTCTCAGACTATGCAATTTTCTGCTGATAATAATGAAGTACATCTATCATGATGTCGCCAGACCTAGACGATAGAATGACAGACACAAAGGCATATACACTAAAGTAAATAGAGAAAGTAATCTATGGCAGACTTTTCTTGACAGAAGTAGACATTGAGACTCCAGACACCAAAGTCACCAATATATTTGCATTACAATTTTCAAAGAACTGGTTTTACATCCTTAATCTACGGCGGGAGTCGACAAATTAGAGGCCAGCTTTTTTTTCTTTCTTCCACAACCATGTTCTTATTTTCATATAATTCCCAACCTGGTGCCCGAGGTTGTCGAGCCTTGCCGTACACTAACATACACTTACCACATACACTTACACACTCTTAACACCATACAGTAACAGACACACACTAACATCTTATGCTCACAAACACTACAGTGATACACATGCTAATGTTCTACACTCAAGTATATACATGGTAACACCATATACTAATAACAAACACTAACACTATATGCTGACACACTCAAGGTAATACCAAACTGTAACATAAACAATATACACGCCAACAGCCCACTCTTATACGCATAAACACAAGCACACTAGCTAACACTATACATATATAAAAATACTCACTCTAACACTATGGACACATACACACTGATACTACTCACACACCGACTCCAGCACTATACATATACACACTCTAACACTATAGAATACACATACACAGCTCTTACTCTCATCTGCCACACTGCTGATTATCTTCTGCCATCATGAATCCGGCATACTACACTTTACTGCAGGTACGCAGTGATGCTAGTGAAGTGAGGCACCCATCTGGGTCATACAGCGTGCTTTGTGGCCCCGCTGGGAACCTCACGGCACCTGCTACGCCGGATTCAAGTTGGCAGCCCTAGTGACCTGGCGCCCTGGGTTTGTGGAGCCCTGATCTACAGTCTGATATAGCAGCAAAAATAACGCACAAAATAGTAAGGGCCACAACCTATGTTCAATGTTATGGTGTGTGAGTGTATATAATATTATATATATACAATATATATAAACACTCAAAGAAGAATTTGGTTGCTGCACGTTAATGTAATAAATATTATGAATGTGTTGCTACTTTTCATACGGTTTATGGTCTCTGTAATGTCTTCTGCAAATGCTTGTATAAATATATGCACAGTTTTGCATGCAGTAAACTACAATGGAATCCAAAATGCATTACATATGAAACTAAGTAGAAAACCAATGCTGTGCATACTATTAACATATTTTATTATTCTGTCTATTCAGGGGTTATTCGGAGCTTTGCAGAATGCCTATGGTGGAATATAAACTTGACAGCGAAGGAACTCCATGTGAATACAAAACCCCATTCAGGCGCAATACCTCGTGGCACCGTGTGCAGGCTCCCGTAGGGCAGCTTATTTCATGTGCTTCGCCAACCTTAGGAGCATCTGACAGGCTACCATGCCAGCAATTCCTCCAACAGTCCCAAGCTGCCATCCCTCGCAGCACTTCCTTTGACAGGAAGATATCAGACGGTGCCAGGTAAGGTTTCCTCTCAATCTCGAATTGATGGAAGCCTCCTCAGTGGGAATTAAGGGTGATGTTTTTCATCTCCCGTTCCTTTCAGTGTTTGCTAGTGGTTGTGTGAACATAAGTAAATATTTGTCAACCGTAGACAATCATCTAAGCTAGTTGCGTCTCATTTATGGTGTTTATGTTATCTAGATGCTTTCATTTTGTTGCGTTGCCGTGAAATGATCGTAATTGGATTTGGTATTTTCTTTTTATTGAAATAAATTGCATTTTTGATCACTAAGAATATGTATACTGCCTTACATGGCAATTGAAGGATTGACTTGTGTCAGAATAAATTGCTTCCTCCTTGATATGTTTACACCTTTCCAGACAACTGAGAAAAACACCTGCTGTTTTACACTGGCGCTTTCTGTCTGAGCAGACAACCTGTTGGCTTATTTTAACATTTTCCTTAGCAGTGTATTTATGTATAAGCATCGCAATATGGTACGATATGTTTTATATCTGTGTGTCTTGTAAAAAAGAAAAAAAAAAAGGTTTATTAGGTATATGGTTATTGGCACACTTTTTCCCCAGAGGAAAGAATATACAGTATGTCCACATCCAAGTCCCCAAATTGCTGAAGTGATCATCCAACTAGCCCTCCAGTAGCTAGTTAAAGTAATCCCCCATTCCCATCTCATATCTCATATCTCATCTGAGATATGGTTTAACTTGCTGCATTAACTATGCATTTGGAGGGGACGGCCCCAGTGCGTCTCCATGTAAGAACAGCCATGAATGCCCATAATTAATACTTAGATGCAATTTTTTTATTTTACTGCTGCTGTGTATAGTGTCTTATTCTGCATAACTGGGGTATTTTAGGTATATTAGGTATTAGAGCTCCATGGTAAACGTATTCCTGCCACGTGTCCTTAAAACATAGCATAGAGGATGGCAGTGGAGGTGAGTAGTGGGTGGCTGCCCTGGGGCAAGGGTTAGGGCAGAGGAGAGCCAAGATACACCACTGACTCTGTTGTGAATATAGCTTTTTAGGATTTCGTATTAACAATCTTAGAACAACTATGAGTAGCAACGGACTGGTTAATCAGAGAATTTTCCTTGTGCCCTTTAGGTTAATCTTACATTAGATACGTATCTGTCTTTGGCTCGCTTCTCTTCCTCACAAATTTTTTTTTCTAAATCTGTCAGGGCTTGAAAGGAATAAATTAACAGGAAAGTAGGATCATGCAAATCAGGTGGAAAAAAAAAAAAGATGAGCATTTGAGAGATGCACATCAGAATGACACATATATCACAATCAGGACACATATATCACAATCAGGAGACATTGCCCACTTTTTCCAGGGCAAATATACATGTTGCATTTTGTGGGATGAATAGACTTACAAAAGGCAATTAGTTATTTGCCTGGAAAGCAACATTTGAACCGTATATGTGTCCTGGAATCGTTTTCACTGAACCATTTAAATATTTAAGTGCTCAACAGTATATCCAAATTTGTGTGGGAGCAACACTTAAGGCAAACGGTTCAAATATCAATATGCGTTTAGCATGCATATCTCATATAAACAGCCCAGCATGTGTTAAATTTCCATTTAAATCACTACGTGCCTAACAAGATCAAGTTTCTAGCTGACAGTAGACCAAGCTGTTGCCACAGCAGAAGCTCATTATGACCAGTATTAACCATGTTTTTTTTGTTTATATAGATGTCTGTTTACCCCTGTGTTACATCTATGTATGTTTGGTTTTTCAGCTAATACATAAACTGGTATCTAAATATAAATATCTATGTATAATTACATTTATGCCAAATATTTGAATGAAAGTGCGATTGGATACGCGTTCATCCCTGGGGAAGTGACCGTGTATGTGGTGCAGGGCCAGACTGGGAATGAAAAGCAGCCCTGGAAACATTTGGACACCAGCCACATATGTTTTATCTCATGGTCGAGCTCTTGTACCCACACACATTTTTATCATATTATTTGTATTAAAATCCCAGAAACCAAAAATGTTAAAAGGCTCAAATTTGTTAAGGAGATTAGACATAATGGAATCAAAACATTAGCTACTGCAAAAACTTTTAGATGATAAAGTTCCAGTTCTGCTAGTGTGTATTTAAAAGATTCTCCCATAAGGGGAGAGGACAGGGAATTGTCCCCTCTAGGGCACAATAAAATCTGGGTTTTCCCAACCGCCATCCAAGTCTGTGGTAACATCTGCTTATTGAGATAGAATAAATAACACAAAAAATGTACTTTTCCTCTCACTGATTTCTGGACCTAGAAAGTTTTCTCCTCTGAAGTGACTACAAATTCCGGAGGGCGTTTTATCTCTGGATAAGTAAAAATTACGTAGTTAATTTAATTCCTACAGAAATAAGAACCAGGAAATAGATGACCAAATACACACCAGGACAGGCTCTGCCATAACGACACACCAGTCACACACACCAGGACAGGCTCTGTCACAGCAACACACCAAACACATACACCAAGACAGGCTCTGCAACACCGACACACTACACACACTACAACACACCATGGACATTGCTCTGGCCTCACTTGACCACCCAAACACACACCAGGACAGACTCTGCCTCACTGACACCCAAACACACACCAGGGACAGGCGTTTCTGCTATTATCTCACTGATACCCAACACACACCGGGACAGGCTCTGTCACATCCGACACACCAAACAACATTACACCAAGACAGGCTCTTGCCAACACCGAATCACACCTAACACACACACCAGGACAGGCTCTGTCACACCGACACACCAAACGCATACACCAAGACAGGCTCTGCAACACCGACACACTAAACACACACACCAGGACAGGCTCTGCCACACAGACACCCAAATACACAAGCCACAACAAAGCATAAAAAATTTATTTTCTACACTGCTTTGTCATTAACCATTTTATATTTTTGCCCCTTGTTTAATAGTGCCCAACCAGGCCCCCTTTTTGTAATGATTTTGTTCCCACTACAGCCTTGTGTATCGCCCCCATGTGCATTTTTGCCCCATACCCTTTTGTATTGATGTATGTGATGCCCCCCATCTAGAACCCTCTTAGTATTGATTTATGTGATGCCTACCAGCCAACCCCCTCCCTTGTGTATTGCCCCCAGCCAGCCTCCCCTTTAGTATTGATGTAGTGATGTCCAATCAACCTCTTGTCTATTGATGCCATCCACCCACCCCCGTTTCTGTTTATATTGATTTTGTAATGTCAAAACCCAGCCACCCCCTTTAGTATTATTTAATTTGTTATATTATCCCAAGGCAATCCCCCTCCCTTGTATATAGGTTTCCTCTTGTTCTTTTCTCCCCCCCCCCCTCTCCTCCGACGTGAAGATCCTCTGCTTGATACAAGGAACTGTTCTGTGAGCCCGCTCCCTTCAGTGTCACGTCTTCAAAGGGGACAAAGGGGGACAAAGAGCCTCACTGCAGCACTGCCACTGGGCGGCACAGTGTATGCGCGACGGGCACTCTAAATGTTGGTCTGCCGGTCCACACTCGGGCACTCTGAATGTTGGTCTCCCGGTGGGCCAGTCCAGCCCTGATGTGGTGTGGTGGTCAGTAAGCATGTGTATCCCCAAACTCGGTAAACAAAAGTAGTGAATTGGCTCCATGTGTTTGTCAAATTGTCACCTTTTATTGTCTGTGCAGGATGTTTTCAATAGTGTGTGAAACTTTTTAGACATGTCTTATGTATTCTCAGAATTTTTTATGGCAGTGTAAAAATATATTCTGCTAGTGTGCACTAGTACCACACACACCCCTGAATTGTATAGTAGAATTTGGGGGGGGGGGGGGGCTGCAGTCAAGAATCCACAGCTGCAAATTTGGGTTAAGTCAGGGAGCTAAACCACAAATCAGACATTTTAACCATGTTTAAAAACACCAGTTAAGATTTATGACGGGTCACTGAACTTAGCCCATTGTTTCAAACCAATGTTCCTGTTAAATCAAACTGGGAAAATTGACTATGATTGCAGCCAGACACCATTCTTCATGCAGCCCGAAATGCTATATCTGCACCGAAAGAAGGGATATTTAAAACTAATACCCACAGGCAGGACGAGAGAGCAACAGATACAAATCACACATCAACTCTACACGGTTTGTTACTTGCATTGCATGAAAACAAAGTTAATAAAAGCAGACAACCCACTGACCTTAGCCTTATCTCTGGGGTTCAGGATAATGTACTGTAACAATATATTCAATGACACAATTTTTGGGAATTTTTTTTTAAAATGTACTTTTATTTACACCTTTCCCTGAACGTCATGTTACTATTTGTTATTGGCTCACCATCTATCTATTTATATGAGATTTTCTTTTACCCAACCATTTATATCCTATACTCATAAAAAAACATTTTAGCTGTGTAATTCCACTTCAGTGATTTCTAAGTTTCCTATATCATTTTCAGACAGGTACACAATATTGCGTGAAAAGCTCCCAGTTCCACTAATGCCTCCTATACCATTACGCATACAATATCATTGTTTAATCTAAATACGTATAGAAAGGCCAGGACTGACTGTTGAGCATCACTAGACATATGCCCTGTAGGCTTGTGTCTGACAGCATTTCCAACCTACCTTTTGCACTCATTTGATTTATGAAGTGCTGGTCTAGCGTCAAGTCAAGTATTGCTTTTAAATGTTCGCAGTCCTTTTTTACGCCAGTACAATCATTGATTGTGGAGAAGTATAGAAGATTACATAATTGCTAGGATGACATTTAAGAGTGGGAGATAATAGATTAGCGTCCTCCTTTGCTCTACCTATTGGACTTCCCTTCCGTGGTCAACGTGTACACGACACAACATGACACAACACTGAGGAGATATGAAGAGAGGTGTAAAAACCAGTGTACCAAGGAAAAAAGTGACATTTAAGCAAAATTACCAATGAAGTGTAAACATCCTACATAGCGTTTTTGTAATTTTTTTTCTTTTACACTTGTGTGCCTAAAACAGTTTCACACCTTCTCCCACTTCTCTCGGGCCATGCCACATCGGATTTTCTGCTTAACATGCCTCCTTCTTGCTTTTGAACAATACGTAATCGTTCTTTGGTTGCATTCTATGCACTTAAAAAGTCATCTCCCCAAATAGGTATTGATATTGTTATTTTATTTATTTATTGAAGTCAAATGTGTCTGATTAAATCATTGTCTGTGTTGCACACAAAAAAAACTGAATTCTGATAATAAAACAAAAACAAAATGGCCATCAGTGTGTAATAGACTCCATTCATCTGCATGTGCAGTCTTCCACAGCATACATCTCTTAAGCCGCAGATAATACAGTTCTAGCTTTGTTTAATAACGTTGCTTACGTTGATATCCCCAAAAAACGTGATTTGCTTACTGTTTTCAAGGAGAAAATCTAAGACCTGTCAGCTCAATCCCAGTCCCCACCTGGTATATTACAGGCTCTCGAGATTAATAGTCATTTTAATTATCTCTTTTATAAATACTCCAATTCCTCCTTTTGAAAGTTTGGGTGTTACATCTACATAGAAATTAGCCCTCTCTCCAGTTGCTATAGTTACCCAAATCTTCCGTATGTTTTCCTTACTACTTAATATTATAGTTGCTTTGTTTGTATCGTGTCCTTCACACAATGAGCAACATCTCTGCCGTTCTTTCCTCCCCTGCTTTGAATGCGATATACCCAGTTATGATAGTCTCTCACATATGTAATTATGTATACCAATAATATCTCATTATAGTTCTATTGAAAGAAATTCAAATACTTTTATCTTCCTAAATACCTGAGAAATTCCAGCTATCGATCTGAATTTACAATTTAAAAAAGCTATTTAAGTTTATTTAATATTACAATTTACTAGATATTTCCTATCAACTACTACTTTATTTTTAGATTGTTACATGGTGTATTGATTGATTATTGCCTTTGGTTAGTTGTCAAGTGGCTGCCTGCTTTATCTGCACTAGATAATGGCTAATGAAACATCTAAGCATTGCTTGCATTCTTCTAGTCAGTTCAATGAAATGCATTGATCATGTCACATTATTTAATTGAGGAATTTTATGCCCCCCCCCCTTCAATAGACCAGTTTTTACCCTGATTAATGTGTTAAGCAGCCAATCTGAATGCTCAACTCTTGTTGATACATAGCAAAGGTAAACTTTCATAGGGAGAATACACTAAACATGGTACAGGTTGGTACCACTACAGTTCAAATGTTTGGGGTCACTTAGATGTTTTCATGAAAAACGGCAATTGCCAAGTGGTTTCAAACGATCAATTAACCTTTTAAACTTAAACTTTGCAAACACAACGTGCCATTGGGACACAGTGATGTTTGCTGATAAAGTGCCTCTGTACACCTATGAAGATGTTCCATTAAAAATCAGCCGTTTGCAGCTACAATAGTCGTGTAAAACAATAACAGTGTCTACATTCTTTTCTGACGCATTTCATGTTTTAATTTCGAAGTGACCCCAAACTTTTGAATAGTAGTTATAGTATTGGTATTGTAGTTCACCTTAAAATGTGCAGAATGCGTTATTCTAGTGAACAGCCAAATTTAATTTGTAGAACGGGAGAATGATCTAAAACTTAGTCCCATCTGTGTGCATCGACTAAATTGTTGTATGGATTTTTAGTTGAGTAGTTAATAAGAATACATAATTACTAATTTGCCTGCTAATTCTTCTCTGTTTACACATGCACCAAAAGAATGAAGAAATTCTATTTAGACTCGTTTGTCATAGAATGTAATATGCGGCGTGCTAAAAAAAAATAAATACAAAAACGTAACTCTATTATGATGACAAAGTGAAATTACATGTATTATGAAGCCATTACACTGTATATAGTAGGGATGCATCCATGATTTTAGTAAATGTTGTATCTGTTTTCACACCTTTCTTGTGTGTATGAGCACTTTGCAGAGAAATTACATTTCATATTAACTTTCCTTCTTATCAAAGCAATGACACTTTTTTTTTCCTATACTGATCATTTTTTGTCTAGCTGGAAAGATTTTTCTATAATGTAGCACCTAATTTTTTTTAGCACCATTCAATTCTAAAAATGTTTAGTTAATAGCAAATTGTTGTTGTAATTTTATCTTATCTTATCATTTGAATATTTGCTATTGTAATTTGGCATAAAAAATAGTTTAAAAAAATGATTTGTTGAACTCTACAACTTCCTCTGCACTATTAATGATTCTATTTCACATTACAGAAGTTCTCCAAGCAACCAATCTTCCTCCAGTGATCCAGGGCCAAACAGCAGTGTTCAATGGAGACCACATATGGGATTTGAGGGGTAATGTTAAGCACTCTCTCCTGGTCTCATATTATCTTGATCTATCTATAACGCAGGACTTATAACACAACATACACATCCAGCAAAATTAAACATAAGTAATGGCTGATCTTAAAGAGTTGAAAATATAATACAGAATATATTTGCTCCTTGGCATGTTGCACTTATATAAATGATGCTTGATGCTTCACATCGTTTCAGTTAGTTATTCGGCTAACAGGTCCACCATGACTATTGAAATTTAGTAAGTATTGTGTAGTGGTTTTAGATATGTAAACGCCGTAGTTTAGATAGCTACTTAGGTGCTGCTTTTGGCACATCAAGAATCATTTTCAAACGTGTGCAGTGATATGAAGATGACATTTGAATTAGACAGGTACGCTTCACATTTTGAAAACTGGATCCTTGTTTTGTCTCGAAACATCAACATTGACGCAGTTGTAATTCTGGCTGCACTAAGTTTGCAACTGATGCTGCTTTCTCCACTTTAACGCAGAAACTGGTTGACACAATTGGTCAGCATAGTGTCATGGTGGCCGGATGAGATGTAGTAACCTGAATAGTTTTATAAATGTTATTTTACAAGTTCTCAGTTCAGGCTACTTGATTGCATGGTCTAGCTTACCGCAAAACAGCATTTTTTGCGTTCACATTAATCCTCGAAGCAGAATACTATATACTATTCCAATACCGTATATACACAGGTACTACTTTTTTTAATACCACATTTTCTCTCATGTTTATCCAATAGATGCCCATCTCCCTTGCTGCATGAAAATCAAGGCTTGGAATGTGAAGCAATTCGAGATACTGAAGAAAATATAGAAGCCATGAAACATTCAGGTAAAAAAATAATATATATATATATATGACTATCGAACTATGTCTAAAATACACTAAAAATATGATGTTTCTTTTAGGTGTATTGTATGTATCATATTTCTTATTTTCTCTGTGTGTATGATATAATGTGTGTGTAAAATACAGCATAGGACCTTTACTCCCAGTAGCTGCTGGAAACCATTCATAAAATTTGATCTACTAACCATTGAACTAAAACAAAAATGTTTACCTCTGTTGCAAACACCTTCAATGGCAAAGTTTTATTTTGATCTTTTATTCTTACAGGGACTCCTTAATTACTCCCTACAGGTCCGATTTATGTAAAGATTTGGGAATTATTACCCCATTATCTGAAACTGGGTTCTGGTTTGAAATAAGCATCTCTCGGTGCAGAAGCAATGAAAGAAGACTTCTCGCACTTCTGTTGCTTAAGCCAGTTGGCTAAGAAACAGCTGATGAAGCCAAACGCTATTTTTAAATTGTAATGGATCTATAAAATTAGCCGGAATTACATGTGGCTGTGAACGATGGGAGTGTATAAATACTAAACCTGATAAGCAAGTTGCGAATTCTTATCCGTCTGATTATAAATATCGCTACAATGGTATGTATTTTAAAAGTTACAATGTGTCATTCTTGTGTTACCAGAAGCACAGTGGCATGTATCATCAGCCAAGATACGGAGTTCATATAAGGAGAGAGCTTTGCAAAAAGAAAGCAGCATGAAGATCTCTCCAAACAAGCATTCGCATGTAAGTCCAGAAAGAGTAATACTTTGAGTAAGACCAGCATTTGCTCCTTCACTCCAATATTTAATCTTTATAGTTTGTGCCCCCCCCCCCCGGTAATAATAAGGCTGTGACTCTATTTAACGAGCACTAGGAGGTACACCTCCAACATTGTTATACATAGCCGCTACTCTTTTCTCTTCTGGATAAGATTTTGGTTTTCCTATTTCTTCTCTTCATGAATATCATATAATATGGAATATGTGGTTATCTTTCAGTTGAAACTATATGGGGGTAAACTGATTGCCTCCAGTGTGTGTGTATATATGGGTCAAATGTATTAATCTTTTCATCTGTTTAACATCCTATTTGTTCACGTTTCAGATTGCAGATAAAAGCTGTTCTAGTCATTCTAGCAGCAACACTCTTTCAAGTAATGCATCGAGTAATAGTGATGAGAAGCCATTTGGCTCTGGAGACATTATAGATCCTGAATTACTCGGACTAACCTACATAAAAGGAGCATCAACAGACAGTGGTATTGATACAGCACCTTGCAGCATACCTTCTCAAGGCATAGATCAAAGTCATCTCATAGGCAGGAGATCTGTAACCCACAGTAGAACAGAACAAATGTTGCAATGGAACAACTCTTCCGATGTCTCGATGTCTGGTGATGGGCACGCAAACATATACTCTGTACATAACTATTCTTCAAGCAATGCTGCCGAGGGGAGTATTGGAAATCTTAGTGAGCTATCCTCACATTCCAGGTAAATTCTATTTCTATAGATCATTTTTAATTTATTACTTATATGCTCATTTAAATACCATTTATCGTCATATTTATGGTTTTACTTAGTGGAGGTTCAGTCATATTGCTTGAAATGGAGTCATTCCTGTATCACTTGCTTAGCACACTTTGGCCTCTTCACATGGAGGATCGAACATAAAGACATGTACTCTGCAAGCACCTCGCTATTTAAAAGAAAAGAAAAAACTTAATAAAACAAGTCTGATTAAAACGTGTTTTCAGTTAACATATTGTCTTCTTTAGCTATTGCTTAATATTGAATGTTTCCTTGATCACTGCTATGAAAGCATTCTTATTTGATCACAGAAATAAGGCCACGCTTGCCTGAAATGCCTAAATTGCCATAGAAAGCAATATGGAAAGCATGTTTATTTGCCGTACAGCTTTCATATAAACATATATGTGAGATACCAAAGACCTTGTGGTAGAAATTAGCCATGACACGTGGAATATTATTGTTGATACCTGGGAGATTGAATTGAATGTATTTTTTCATTAAATTGCTGAAAGAATATATAGTCCATTTCACTTGTGTTTTCTTTCTCAAGCGAACCCATGTCTCGGTGTCTGCCTAAACATTAAATAGCCATGGCATTAAAGAAAGCCACTATTAATTAACACCTAGGTTCCTCGCAGTTCCTTGGTGTTGAAATGATTATAGAAGCATTGGCGTTAATTATCACGTAAACATGTGTGAGCAGCTCAAAATACCTACTGTTCTTTGGTGTTGATAGGGATACACTAACTAGTAAGTTGTTAGATTTCTCTATTTTTATGTATTGCTCTACCATTTTTAGACATTTTTGAGATTAAGAATAGTCCCACACTAGCAGTGTCTTTGGGCAAGTAATCTGATTCACAATCAAACACATACTCACTTTTGCCAGTTTTTGTAAAGTACATAATTTTCCAGCACAGATCTGGATTTATGAAAAATGCTCATGTTTTCGTAGAATGTTTCCTTTTTGTGAAAAAGTAAAGCCTAGGCTATAGAGATTGAAAAGCTTTATTTTTGGGTTGCCGCTTCTGTGCATACAGTGGGTCACATCATTCTGGAAGCCCTTTAGGACGTTCCTCGAAACCAAGTGGGAATTTGGACTCTTCCAAGGCTTACATTGTTCCTCATGGACAACAAACATCTGGATCTGTGGCAAAATCTTTCCAGAGACAAGGCGCTGTAAGCAAATATGTCATTGGATGGAAGAAGTCTGAAGATAGCCCTCCTCCTGAAGAGAGCGAAAATGCAGAGTGTCACGGGTGAGAGTGTTTGGAAATGGGTTCATATAGGGCTTCAGCAAATCTGTAACAGGGGTTTCTTAAAAATGTGCGTATTAAACAATGACTGTGACCAGGGCTGGCCCAAGGCAAAATGCGGTCGGGGGCAAAGTTTAAAATGCCGCCCCCCCCCCTTATCTACCCTTCCTCTCCTCCGTCCCCGCCGCCCCCATTATCTACCCTTACCCCCCCTTGTACTTACCTTTCAGCAGTCCTGCGGCGAGTCTCCCTGTTCGGTCTCGGTGCCGGCTTGTAATGCTGAGCTTGTAATGCCGGAAATGAGGTAATCTTCCGGTGCTCAGCATTACAAGCCGGTGCTGAGACCGAACAGGGAGACTCGCCGCAGAGGAGAGAGAGAGAGGAGCGCCGAGAGGGGAAAGACAGCTTGGTAAGAGAAAACCACTTGGCGCCCCTTTCTCTCTCTTTCGCTTTAAAACCAAAAAAAAGGGCTTGGGGCAGTTGCCCCACTCGGCTCCATTGTCGGGCCGGCCCTGACTGTGACACTTGAAATATTAACCTGTTAATATCTATCAAAACATTCTGTGGCTTGTTAGCTAGTGGTTCCAATTACACTCATTATGAAGGTCATGAAGGAATGAGGTCTTCTAAATTAAGATGCTATAAAGAAGCAGAAATTTCAGCTGTGATATACAATATTGGCAAGGAAAGCACTGACTGGGGCACTTCAATATAAACATACCCTAATAGAATATGAATGAGTCTGGTTAGGGCAACATTTTGTTTCTCTCAGACCCAGAAAGCCTTCAAGTGTTAGGGAGAGCAGTAAGCAGTGGCAAGAGCCCATCTTGTCTCTTTGTAACCTCTTTGTAACTGGTATACAAGTCTCAAAGCTCGGGGCAAACTACTAGTCATCAGCTGTGTGGACCGTAGCCTCTTTTTAAACATATCGAACTCTATCTCCCCAGGTCCATCCTAAAGTATGCTCCACTTTTTAATGTTATTTTGATTGTGTTTATTTTAATGGGTAACCACAGGTCTAAAAGTATATTTCTATTTAAAATAAAGTTACAATGGGGAATGATTAATTATGAATAATTTTGAAAAATGTGTTCTGTGGTACAGTTTAATATAGTAATATACTAACCGGTTTGGATGACATTATGTGCTGTAATGGTTTATGACAGCTTAACACCGTTTTTTGTCTTTTTGAGTTGTTCTGTCTAGGGGAAAATGACCTTTTATACAAGATTCTCAAAAAGAACTCATGCATGTTAGCATGAAAAGTCATACTACAACCTAGCCGTGAATCAAACATTTGTCATCTTGCTTTCAGAGTAGGCAGCCTAAGCAGCTGTATTATGTATCCCGGCATATTTGTGTAAAGGCTGTTAACGAAACATGTTTGGCACGTGTCAGATGCATTTACCATTGATTTTTGGCATATTGCCCTTTGTGACCATGATCATTTTCTTCTGTGATATGAAGCACGGTTTGGCATCCTTAGAACTCAGCTGTTTGGTTTATCACAGGGCTTCAGAATTTGACCACTGTTTTTATTATTTTTAGAGGCCATTTTAGCTAACAACGTGAAAATATAAAGAACAGAATAGTGATGAAAAGTAGTGTTTTTTACTACATCTGGCTGTGGATCACTCATTGTGACAAATGATTTTGTTTAGATCCCTGCAGTAGCTTAAATGTTACAATTTTTACGGTTACGGTTTTGTTTAAAATTCCCAATAAGAAAAATGAAAACATTAAAAATATGGTTATTATAAACTTTCAGGAACAATATTTTGGAGTGAACGGGTCTTGAAGTAACTCTAGGTTTGGGTGAATTTGCTATCCTCTGACATCATGAAAGGAGACATTTGAAGCTCTGTTATTATGTGAATTGCAACCTTCTTGCTGTTTAAGGAATCACAGAAGATAACTAATATGCACACACTTGTAAAGATAATTGTGTGTTCTATCATAACATTTTATAGGGTTATTGTAGTTGTGTGTTAGGTTTCATATTTTTAAATTATTTGGCATGTGAATTCAAGCAAAGCTAAAAGTATGAATACATGTTTTTTTGTTAGATTCTACAGTGATGGAGCCAAGTGTGCATCTAGTAATTTGCAGGATTCGGGGATGGATGCGGAAACTGAGAGCCAGCATGTCCTTTCAAAAGAAGACTTTCTAAAAATGATGATGCCTGACAGCCCAATTGGGGAAGAAGGAAGAAGAAAGGTTGGTAATATGCGTATTTTATGTTGAAAGATGTTATGACATGTAAGGCATTCTGTAGGGATACTTAGAATGAATGTAGTCCACTAGAATGAATGTTTTTTGATGCCCCCATGGCATTGTAGTTCTATTCAGAGAAATTGCAATGGGGTTTTGCCCAGCTGCACTTTGTGCCATAGTAGAGCTTACTGCATTAGAATAGGATGGGCAATGGAATACCCCTAGAACCCTTTATCATATTTATTATGAATATTTTTATAAAGATTTAATTTTTAGCAAATTCCTCAAATTTCTGTAAACCTTAAGTGAAGATTGTATTGAGACAACCCAAGAAGTAGTAAAACACTTCCTGCGTTCATGTGTGCATTTTTTTTCTTTTCCGAGCCCCATATGGGTTAAATCCTCTTACTTCTGGTGTAAAGATGTTCTTGTGACAATATGAAGGCAGGGCAACAGATGTAGCAGAAAAATAGAAGTCAGTGCAGTAGGATAATTTGCCATTACAAAGAATATGTAAAAGAAAAATTGCCGTATCATTGGGATTTGTGATAAATGAAATATTACAGTTTCTTTTTAAGAGACTTTTGTCACTCAAGTCAGGCAGGCATGTGGTCAGATCCTCCGCCGGGTATGTGTTGAGGGGTGAAAATTTTCAGACAAACTAACCAGAGCTTTTCGATAGAAAATGGAAAAAGCATTACAAGTGTTGAGCGAAAACGAGCCCAAAAAACTGGGAACCCCCACCATGGAGGAGAAAACTCAAAAGGCTTCAAAGGGCTCATGTCAAGCTTGTTGCCACGGCTGAAACCATTTCCTGACCTTGGCCATTTTGTCCAATTGTATAATGACATGATTTTTGGGGCTTAAAGCACTTCAGCATTGCATGGGGGAGGAAATATTTCTACACCTGTTCCTTTCCTCCTGAGATCAGATAACCTAAATACCCCCCTGCTTTAAACCAAGCTGCTGATCAGTTACCCATCTGATACCTAGAGGTACCATATATACTGTATGTGTGTATATGAATGTATATATATATATATATTATATATAATATATACGTGTGTGTGTGTGTGTGTAGTGGTATTCTTACAATGGCTGTTTACATACACAAGAATTGATAAATGAGAGAATGTATGTATAAAGAGGCCCGGGATACTACTAATTAGGATAGTGACTAATCAGCAGGTGGACAGATGTAAAATCAGTTTTGCACATTTTTTTTATTTAATGTAGATTTCTTAGTCATGACATATCAACAGATTTCACAGGCAATATTCTCAGCAAAGGCACCTCATAATGTGTACATCTGACAGGTGCAATGTAACTTGTTTATATAGTTTGGGTTTACGGAGGGAATGGATATTATTTTCCCTTTCTTTATAAATGTCATGAATATTGATGAAATGGAAATGAACATTATTTTTAAACAAAAAAATATGCAGAACCGCTTATAAAGTAGAAACAATAAAACAAAACACGCTAGAACTTTCTGTTTCAGAATATCACTTTGTGTGCTAGCTTTTTGTGCACAGTGTGGACACCGTGACGCAAAGACATGGCGCACGTACGGAGGAGCGAGATCATTTTTATAATGCCTGTTATAAAGAATGGTTTTAGGGCTACAACCACATTTTAAATGAACATTCTTCACTGTATTATATTATACCTATTTATGGGGTTTTGTTAGCTGGTTTTAAGGGAATTTTCTTTTATTTATATGTTATCTATTTCAGAATCTGCTCATATCGTAGTGCTATAGGTCACATTGAAGGACTATTGTTGGTGATATTGCATACATGTTATTGTATACATGTTTTTATCCAGGCTCTCACGCCTCCAAATATTTGATAAATATACATCTATGTTACTGTCTTTATTTAATGCAATATGGTCTATGTCTATCTTAGTTCTGCACCTTAGATATAATTTAGGAACATCGCCAAGTCGCTTACAAGCTGCATAGACTAATAATTAGACTTAATGGGAGCATAATGGTCTGCATAGGAAACTACACATGGTGTAAATAATGTGAATGGGCCATTTTAATTGAGGCAGTGAAGATTATGGTCTGTGTAGGCAATTACCCAGAGTGTAATTAATGTCAGTGGATACATTCAATTTAGCACCTTAGGAGTTGGCAATCAATAACGTGTTAACTTAAGTTGTCCGCCCTAACATACAAGGTTAGGACGGTGAGCATTTAATTGATATGATTGGCATTTTGAATAACCATTATAAGATGATCGGCCTTTTTTATTTCTTAGTGTAACAATATAGTTAATGTATGTTGTTTCAAGTACTTCTGGTTAATGAAGCAGGAAAAGTGTATTTGGTAAAGCTTGACAAACCTTAACCTTAGGCTGATTTATATTTTTTGTAGACCCGGGAAAACTAGGCTATGTATTGTAGCATTTAATTTACCCTTTGCTTCTTGCCTGCCTAATTTTCTAAATTTAGAAATCTGTCTAATCTTACTGGAAAAGCAATTAGCATTTAATTTTATTTGTATTGGTCCAAATACAAATGATCTGGTCCTACATTATCTCATGTATGTTTAATCATGTTTCATGTACGGTACTTTTAGCAATTTAAGAAAAAAAAGTGATGATGAAATTGCAGAATTTCTGTATTGGTGTACATGCATGATTTGGTTCTTTTTTCTGACTTCTAGAGCAAATTTATAACATTCCTTTTGCTTTCTAACTCTCCAGTTTTCCATTTTTGGGAACCTATCTCCTAGAAGATCACTTTGTCGGACGCTTTCTGACGAGAGTATATGTAGCAACCGTAGAGGATCCTCGTATGGTAGTTCTCGTAGTTCACTACTTGATCAAGCCTTGCCAAATGACATTTTATTCAGTACAACACCACCCTACCATAGCACACTTCCGCCACGTGCTCATTTGAATCCTGGAATGGGAAATCTAAAAAGTAAGGGTTTTTTTTTTTTGTTTAAATAATTGTAACATATTTTAACGCATATATTGATGTCCTATATAATAGAATGACAGCATCCATTCTGTAGATACCGAGAATTCATACACATTTAAAACATTTTTAAGATGTACAATTTTCAGTAAGACTGCGCAAAAAGGGTGAAATGGGTGAAACATCCCTACTAAGTGACCCTGTTTTGAGGGGGCAATGCCTGATGATGTCTCTATTTTCTTGGCTCTTATATTGTTAGTGGGCAAAACTATATATCACAGAAATTATTTTATGTGCTTATGTGTGTAAATAAATATGTAGTGATCAAAAGTCGTCATGATGTCACAACTTCATATAGAGCTTTTGGTTACTCACTGTCCTTTGACCACAGTCCCAAAGCAAAGATGTCCCTCTTTGGTCTTCTGAAATGTTCAGGAGGTATGGTTTAGTCCGCCAAAAAACGACAGGGAGTAGATTAGATACTGAAGGCATGTCTACGATAAATTAAGGTTTATGCAAAGATCAATAAACCATACCGATCCAGCAAGACGTAGTATTGACTGGCACAGTGCATAATTAAATCTCAAACAAAGCAGTTATTGTCATTTTCTTTTTTCTTTTCAGATGATTGTTGGTTCTCTGATGGGTCGCTGTCTGATAAGGCAAAGTTTCATGATCCAGGACTGATACCTCTTCCAGATACAGCAAGTGGATTAGACTGGTCTCATCTAGTTAATGCAGCTCGAGCCTTTGAAGGTACAATTGTCTTCTGATTGACCTAGCAGATTTAGACTACGTACTTTTTGCTATGCAAGGCGTCGATAAATACTAGGGTGGCAGATTTTTAAGATATTCTTCCTTAAGTGCATGCAAGCTGGTATAAGTGATTGCCCTACACATTTTCCTTATGTGCCCAAGCATGGACTGTCTTAAAACCTAGTCTAATTAAAATTGTGTAGTCTTGGGTTATAATTTTCATGTTGCTGAAAAACAGAATAGAATAAATAGTCACCATTTAGAATGAGGACAAAGACCAGCTTTCACTGAAAGGAAGTAATAATATGTTTGTTGGATCATATATGTAAAAATGTCATTTATTGACTGATGTTGTTATACACATTCCATTATATCGATTTGACACATTTTGGGCATTAGTTATAGTTCTAAATTTGGTTTTTGCACATTGGCTTAGAAAATACATATAAAGTTCTGTTTATAACTTCAATAAATTAGGTCAATGTCAGGTTATCACTAAACCCACCAAATTCCTTAACTCAGTTTATTACTAAAGGTACTTAAAATGTCTCCAAAATGTGTCAGGCTCATCATATCTCAGCCCTTACTGGATGTTGGAGTCCAGAGAGCAGGAGTGTAAGAACGCACACAGCGATAGACACAAACTTCACAAATGAGACAAAAGCTGAATGTTTAAATATAGGTATATTAAGCAAAGCAGATACATCTCACCAAAAGTAGGAGGCATATCATGTATATAGACTGCTGGGGAGTATGAAGGTAGAATAGTCTGGGTAAGATTCAAAAAGGGTTTGGGATGGGTAACAGGCAAAAGGGGAAAATCCAATAGGCAGTCAGGATCAAAAAGGTAACAGGCAAAAGTATAAAGAGACAGGTCAGGCATGAACTATAGCTCCAAAGTAACTTAATGAACTCACACCTCTGTTACCGAGAGGAGTTCAACTCCAGGCAGACCTCTTAATGGGGCGGCCATGCCTGGCAGTTTGCAGGGCTGGGGCTGAATCCTGACAAAAGATCTCTGCTGAGAGCACCATCATATTCTGTAGCACCTTTCAATGGGTAGAAAGGACATAACACATAGTAAATAACATAACAATATGACTTACAGAAACAGGTGAGGAGGGCCCTGCTCAAATGAGCTCACATCTCACCGTTCTTTTCTTTCCTCCAAGCTGTCCATGTTGATCTATCTTTTTAAATCTATTTATCTCTGAGAATGACAGCACCTAATATGAAGAGGATTAGTTACTAAAGGAAAATCTGAATATCTATAAATGGTATTAAAACCTATTGTGTGCCTTGTTTTAAATCCAACTTTACATTAAGAGGATAAAAATCAGAAATACATAATGTGACTTGTCAAACAGATATCAAAGAAGGCATGAGGGACAGGGATCTTTTTTTTTCCAGAAAACGTTACTGGGTCTTCATAATATATAACTAAGAGATCATAAAGGTCGGTAATGAAATAAGGCTATTTTGTATACACAGTGTCATGTTGGTCTGACACACATTAGGACAGAACTGCAGTATTTTGTTAATGATACCGCTAAATTCTTTTCTTCAGAACTATCCAATGCTTTGGTTCTGAAAGGTAAATGTATTGTGTTCTAAGCATCGTTGTATATTTGAGCATGCTTGCTAACCTGAGTTTATAATGTTCTATAATTTGTGTGCTCTAAAGTAGCCTACTGTTTACAATATTAATACAATTAATTTCATGTTTCTCTGCCCCGCTGGCAAAAGCTGATTTGTCAAATGATATTGTTGCGTACCCACTGCAAATTTCCATGTGTGTTTCTCCATGTGCTTAAGTAGAAATTCGAAAGCTTAGCATGTAATTAATCTGGAGCATAATGGGATAGCTTTATGACTGAGCATGGCCGGAAAATCTCCACTGGAAGAATACTATGATGTAACTATGCATCAGGTCATACATTAGTATGAAAAAGGCCAGTAGTCACATGGTTGAAATATATGTGCGTGTGTGTGTGTGTGTGTATGTATGTATGTATATATATATATATATATATATATATAATGTGTGTGTATATAAATATATATAAAATCATGTTTTGTGCATAGATAAAACACACTGATAATAGTAAGGGGCATCAGTTGCATACATAAAGAACACATGATCGCATCCATTAGCTTATCATTAATTCTTATCATTTCTATCTTTTCTCCTTAACTACTTCTTTCCTTTTTAATTCTGTATGCCCTTTTCCTTCCATTTCTACCCTTTAACTTTTCATTTATCTAGCCTTTAACCATTTCTCCTATTCTCTACCATTTTTTTCTCTGTGCTCCTTAACCTTGTTTCCCCTCCGTGTTGCCTAAGCCTTTTTTCCCCCCTCTATTTTCATTCTCCCTCCCACTTATAAACTCCCTATCCTCCCATGTATCCCTATCAATGATTTCTCTCTTATCCTTCCCTTCAAGTTCTCCCTTCGCTTAGTGTTTTATGACATCAGAAATGTTAGTATGTTCCTTACAATACTAACATGCACGTGGATAATATTTCACTAATAAATACTTGTGTATAAATCAAATTTGATATTTGTTTCTTTGTATTTGCTTAATTAAATCTGCATATATATATCAAAGCAATAATATTGGGAAAAAAATGTACTGTAGAATGTGTCAGTTTTCCAGGTTCTGATTTTAAGTTCTAAATAAGCATACATACTTTATAAACATGCTTTCTAAATATATACGATACCGTTATATTCTCTAACAATTTAGATTTAACATATCAATTTTACAGCAAAAAATTTTTGAGTTTTGTATTACCCTGAAAGCGTCGGTAACACAAAAGTATCTAAAAAAGCATGCATTTGTTTAAGAAAAAGAAGGGTTTTTTAGCACCTGGATTTCTAAGGGAAGCAGCTGATAATGATTTGTGAAATCTAGCAGAGCTGAATGCTATTGTATGTAATAATTTATGCCAGTAGATTTAAGGAGGCTTAAAGGCTTCTTAAAGTAATTGCTAGGATGGATTTCAAAGTGCTTCAATATTTTAGCTTAACAAAAAAAAATGACAATCTCCAAACAGGCATGGATCAGATATTTCTTGCCGTTCATGGGAAAACTCTAAATGTAATTCCAGGTTTTGACTCAGAGGAAGAGATTGAGCCTGTCTGTCATCACACGTGCTTTCTAGGTGATGGTCCTGGGTCTCACTTGTTGACCTTTCCATTCCTTTTCTTTAATACTTAATATGCATTGACTGCATGTTTTGCATGAATATGAAAATGTTGGTTAGTTATGTTCTGGGATGTTCCATTGGAAATTGGAATGCTCTGTTATGGCAATATGCTGGCAAACGTGTTTGGCTTGCATTTAGGCCTCAGAATGCAGGGGATTGTGAAGACTTGCTGTTTATTATCAGTATGTTGTCCTTGTGATTGTGGTAAATTGTCATTTGAGGGCACTTACAATTGTATCGCCTTGCTTTTTTGCAGCAATGGATCAAAATATGTAACGGCTTGTTTCTGTTTTTCAGTACCAGTTATGGCTGTTCTAATTGTGACTTTTCGTGTTCCAGATCAGAGAGTGGGGTCATTTTGCACTTTGAATGACATGCAACGTGAGCAGGAATTTAAAGAGTCCCAGGAACTACCTCTGTGCTCAGATTCTCTCGGTGGAAAAGGTTTTAGTGATCCCGTAGGGTATGTAACATTCAATGACTTTCATATTCAAAAATGTAGACAGAAACTAGCATTAATAATTCCCTTACGCTTTAACTAAATTAGCATTCATTTTCATATTGCCAAGAATCCTCCATAACGCCTCTGTTTCTTGATATACCTTGTAGTTAAAATTTAACTCATGCCTCCTGGTAATCTTGATTCTAAGGGTAATTCAGAGAACGCACTCAAGTGTGAAGACTGTTAAAAGTTTAGCACATGAAATAACTTTTTTCTTTCTATTGAAACATTGCCCTAAGCCTTTTCAGCTCCATTATGTTTTAGCCATTATTTTTTTCTGTATGATATGCATATACGGCTTAATTACTACATACGCAAGGTTTGCTTGTTTGGCATGCTTTTCCGTTATTTTACCTTCTTAGGTTTCTGTCACAAATTGTAGTCGCCTAACCGGGCTTTCAAGCCTTTTCAGTACTCATGGCTAAAGAGAAAGATGTAATTTGTCAAGGGTTATATGTGTATTATGAACCAACGTCTTTTCCATGTATCAATTTAAAAGTATAGCCTTGCACATTAATAACATTTAACTTTTTAGATAAATAGCGACAGTACATCAACATAAATTTGAATGAGCAAAATTAAAAACATTCTAAAACATTCAAAATCTTCTAAATGAATGACAATAATACTTTTTAGAACCTAAGTATTAAAAAGGGGCTATGCAGGTTCTTTTAAAATAATCACATTTGTATAAATCAAATCATTAGACAAAAAAATATGAATTTTCATGAAACACTTAAATCACCATGCAATATAAATAAAACGGACACTATTCAATATAGCCATCTGTATAGACAGTTACAGGGGCGGGCTGGCCCAGGGGGCAGTTGTCCCCCCAGGGCGCCCTGGATCTAAATAAAAAGGCCCGGCCGTCCTCGCACTAAAGTGGCCGTCTTCAATGCGGGACAAAAGCCTCCAGCAACTGTGATCAGTTGTACTGATTGTAATGGGGACAGATTAAAATATCTACAGTATGTGTAGGTGACAGCATACACGATCTTTTAAGGTAGACACACAAAATGTAAAAAAATATAACATATATTTTTGTTCCAAAATGTATTCACTTATGGTGCACTCCATTTTCAGAATGAAGGTCATGTCCGTTGTCCTGAGCAGCTGATCTGGTTTATGTCTGGAATATTTATTTATATAAATGTACGCTAGTATTTTTATTTATCGGACTGAACAGGTATGGTGCAGTATGGCGTCTCAGACCTGTAATGTATTCACGTAAGGATTGAACAGAAAATGATCCATGCATGCTGACAAGGTGATCTAAAAAAGGATAACCTACCAGCATGCAAGGATGCTTACTTTTGAAAAATGGCAGCTACACTAAGCTCCTATTCACTGATCGCTTACAGGCAAAAATCAGACTTCAGTCCTTGAGGGCTACAAACAGGCTTTCAACAAGTAACTCTTTTGGAGGGACAGTCATATTTGGGACTCAGATCCCTATGCCATGTAATTTTGTTCCACCAACTTAACTATGCAAGAAAGACCAACCATGGTCAATCATTAATGGAAGGTGTGCCATAATGCCCCCTGCATAATGTATAGCTAATATCTTTCTAACTTTTATGACCAGTTTAATTATGCATCATTCAGAATCAGCTCAGCTGTTCTTGCAGCACAATGTAAAGTCAGTTGGTAAATTAAAACAAACTCTATCTTACAAGAAGACTCTAGGATTGGTGATTATGCATCTTAGTAGATGTTGTAGGTGGATTGTGTAAAATGTTCTGCTTGAAATGTTAATCATTACCGCTATTAATGGCATTAGGTCAACAATATACACATGGCAAGTAGATCAGTTATCAGTTTAACTGAAATCACCTGTGTTTTTAATCCAAAATAATTTTTTTCTTTATTCAATTTATTTTCCGTTATCCAATAGCATATCATATAAAATCATCCTTATTAATAAATAAGGAACAAATACTGAATACAAAAAATGTACAAATTACATATATGTTGCCGTGTATCGGGAGGTAGAGCCAATGCCTAGAGGAGCCCCAGTCTGTCTAGATTTAAACCCTGCTGTTATATACTAGAAACCTGTTGGCTTATTCTACCCAATCTATCCACCAATTTATCATTTGCCCCAGGCTCTAAAATTCAACCAGCCTAGACCTGATTCCATTTTGCACTGCAACACAATTTTATTCTTCAATTGACTCCATTTAATAGGTCTATAGTAAATCTATACTTCTAGGCAGCCTAGGCCACTTCAGATGAAGCAGGGCAATCTCTGGTCGCTTCTCCAAATATAATCCACCCAGTGCTTGTAGCATGTCAGACACCATGTTCCAAAACACCTTTCATTCCTTGCATTCCCACCAGATATGCATATACTGCCCTATCTGTTTATTACATCTCCAGCACATGTTCGTGTATTTAGGGGGGAATTTTGCAAGTCTGGCTGGTACCAAGTACCAAAAATTAGCAATTTTGAACTGGTTCTCTATGATATTTACACGGTGGATTATACCTCTGTGTTGTTCCATTGAATTTTTCCACTCCTTATAGGTAAATCCAATAGCCTAGCCCATTTAACCAAAGTCCCGTCTACTCTGTCATTTACATTAATGTTTAATAAATCATACGCCTTGGTCATTATTTGTGGAGTCTTTTGGCCCCCTTTCATAGACACAGTGACCTGGGGATTTTCTCTATGAAGAAATTTGTTTAGGAAATGCTTTCACAAGATGTTCAAACAATTTAATTATACTACTTTTTAGAAGATCACTTTATCTTTTCAGTTCCAACAAGTCGCCAATACCACTGATCCAGGTCTTGGATATTTATCTCCAGTGCCTTCAGCTCTGCTATCTCATAATACAGTAGCTTGTTTTGTAATCCCATTTTTTTTCTTGATTTTATTCCAAGCTCTCATCAGATTTTGTAAAACAAAGTTCCTATCCCTAGATATCTGCCACTAATTCGCTTTACGGGACCAAAGCACTGACTTTATATGTTCCCCACGTATACTTTTTTCTATCTTAAACCATCATTCTTCTTCTACCTGTAAGATAGGATCAATTATTACTTTAACTGGAATCACCTGGGTTTTGAAACCAAAAGATTATTATTTCACATGACATGACATGACTTGTACTTTGTTTCACCAGCTTCACAAAAATTTAGCAAAAGATACACAGCCGACAATCCTTACAGAATCTGAAAACTGTTACCCTCCTGATTCTGGGGGGGGGGGGGGGGTTGGTAAAGCGGAAGTAAAGTCACAAGTTTAATCGATTGCGCAATTCTGCGTGGGCGGATACATTAACTTTTTGTCGCGTCTTGAGCGGGGTCTTGGCGTTAATATCTCGATTAGTGACACAAGCACTGAGGTGTGTAAACCTTTTGTGTGTTGGAATGAAATGCCTCAAAGCTTATTTCCGTTGCCGTGCCATACAGGTTTGTTAACGAGTTCCATCACATTTCTAAGCAAGAAAAATAAATTTTGGTTGTGAATACATCCAAAAAACCGTCACTCCTGGGCTTTAGCCAACTGTTCTGTGAAAAGCTGTATTAGGCAACATCTTTATTCATCTCCATTACTATAAGGTATGACTGCATATCCCAGTAGGTTTTGCCCATAGCTTGGACAGATGCATATTTGTATACAGTTGTCCATGCTTATTAACGCTAGACCAACGGGGAATAGGACCAAAAAAAATAGTGATTATAGTTTGGTTATAGTTTGTTGTGGCGCCATAATGGACTAGTCATCTGCACACGGTTTTCTTCTAATGTATAAATTGTAAAATCAGCTCAGTTTGATCTTTTTCTAGGGTGGTTGATCTCAGAATCACAATGTTCACTGCCACGGTTTAATATTGACATGCAGACTCTGTTAAGGGTTATTTGTGTTATACGCCACATTCTCATTCATTTCTTGCTGAGACATGCCTCCCAAAATTTCAGATGGCCAAAGCCGGACACTTGACGAACACATAAGGCATTTGAGAGGAGAAATAGTGTGTGATATCATTACCATTTCATGTTAAAACCAGTATTATGGTTCTGGTCACATTATTGTATTCAGATATCCCAATGTAGTTCAAAATAGCATCCCTGGGCGCTATAGCATGTAGCCAAAAAAAGAAAATCCTAAATCTCATGTATACGGGGATCCATGCACGGCAAAGGCAACTAATTTGTCATCATTAAGAAGAACATCATAATCAAAGGACAAACGAATGTTTCTTTTTGCTTATTCATGAATTTTAATTATTTTGAATTATTTTTTAAAAAATGTAATTTCATACAGTGAGAACCCCCCTTCAACGCTGACTGGGAAAGTAAACCAACTTGAAGTGATTCTCAGACAGCTACAAACAGACCTGCTTAAAGTAAGTATGGGAATTGTTCTTTCTTTATTTTCATGTGGTCTAGGCTGAATAGAAATATACAAACATCGTTATAGATTTAAAATATATTTCATTGGCAAACATGGTTAACATTACATGCCAATTTCTGGGCAATGTCCTGCCGAGCTGTTCCGCGTTTGCTATGGTGATTATGGAGATACTGATTCAATGCATTGCGAGGGAATAAGGTAAGTACATGATTCTGCACATAATCATGCCCCCCATGAATGTGTCCCATTTTGAGCCTCTTGGGCGTTGTGTAATTAAGGATTGAACAAAACCAGAATAACAAAGATATATTTTTTATATGTATATATATATATATATATATATATATATATATATATATATATATATATGTATACAAAATATGGAGATGTTCTATGTGTTACCTAGAGGCGATATGCACTGATTTTGTGACTCGGTACATGCCAATTATTACATTGAACATATGGCAAGTTTTATGCTATTACGTATAATGTTACCAGATATAAGTTAGGTCAATAGTACCAACATATTCCCTCAATACAAATAGAGGAGAACCAGAAGGGTAGTTGGGTCATATGATTGGGTCTTTATCTCCTATAAGACACGTTAAGGTAGATAATGTAGTTTCACGTATTCTAAGAGGCAACAATTTTTAAATATAATGAAAACTTATTATGCATGTTTTTTGGGTAAGTGGTGTCTTATTTGTAAAATGAAGAAGTAAAATTGGTACTAGATGAATTTTCAATAAATTGCCCATTAACTGTTCCAAATTCAACAGGCTAGTCTAAATGTAGCCTTCCCTTCCTATTTCTTCCGATTACCAGAGAGCAAAGATGAGAAGTGAAGGATGCTCTGGATTTTAAGGATATTTTTGTTGCAGAAATGGAAGATAAGTTAGAGAACTGTTTTTAAGTGTAGAAAATAGCGGCCAGTTATTTTTGTAATTTGAAAATATCCAATGTATTGCTTTTCGAAGGTCCAAAGAATAGTATTATAATTTCTGGACTTTGATTCAAATGGTGGCAATATTTCCTTTACCAGGTGATATAAATTTCAGTTTTCAGGCCACATCGGTTTAAATACATTTTCTCATGCCTCCTAATGTAATAATTTAATCTTTTTCCTGCCCCCTTAAGGAAAAAGAAGATAAGGCCATGCTCCAGGCTGAGGTCCATCACTTACGTCAGCATAATATAAGGCTTCAAGAAGAATCGCAAACGGCTTCGGCACAACTGCAGAAATTCACAGAGTGGTTTTTCAATTCGGTGGACAAGAAAGCTTAATACATTTTTGGTAACAAATTCTCTTGAAAGTAGGAAAGTTTTAACCCCTGGGTTGATTGCAGAGGGGACCAATGCATGAAACTGTATTACCACTTTGCCACTCATAGGGTTAAAGTGCAATATTTTAACTTAAATACATATAAAAAAATATATATTTGTTTCTGAGCCAGTTTTCATTGTGTCAGTATTCACTACTACTACTACTACTACTACTAATAACAATGTTTTTCCTATGACTTTTGGTGAATATTCCCTCGGTTTTCATAGAGCAGTGGATACTAAGTCAGCTTACAATTTGAATGTAGAACATGCTGTCTCCAGCAGCTTCAGACGTACGGCTTTTTTTTTTTGCTTACGTCTGTCGTTTAAAGGGTATACTTGAGTTACTGGTTTCCCCTGTGAAGATGGTAAATGAAAATATGATGTAAGTACAGTGTAAGAAAAGATATGTACACTTATCCAATCTCACATTAAATGGTGCTCTATTTTTTTGTATGTACAATAGTTAATTTTCATTGTTATAGCAATAAGAATTATTATATATTATTCTTAGACACAGACTTGTTTTGTGGCATTAGCGAATAATGTAGTCAACACCAGTTTGTTGCAATAGTATTAAAAGGTTATTTATTTCCAGGAAGAAACGGTGCCTGAGGATATAAATAGTGTTTTTAATTTTTTAAGATGTTCAGTACATGTAATCTAATGGTTTGGCGGCAGGCTGGCTCCACAGTTGATAGCACTGCATAGTAGATGTGCAATAAAAAAAAAAAAAAACGCTAGTAAAGTGTTTAACTTTATTATGGTGTTTGATGTTTGAAAGCTAATTCTTTGTATATTGGTATTTTTTTCTGTTAACAAAGATTTGATTGTATGTCACGTTAATTTTAAATTATTTAACCCTAATATTTAATTTTATAAAGATTGTGTTTTGTTAGCAATAAACGGTAACAAATGGCAGTGAGACATTGTATTTCTGCTTTGCTGGATTCATTTAGGGGAACTGGGATATTTGAATGCTGCTTGTATATCAAGAATTTGTATGCTTTTACATTTTGATTGCAATTTGAAGGAAAATCGTATGTTTGAATTCTTAATTATTGCAAAGAAATTGTACTTTCCACCTTAACCCTTGTATGAGGGTAAAATCAGTTTTAAAGTGTACTAAGCAAAAAAAAACGCATTAATTTTATGCATTAATTTGAAAATATTAACTTCACAAAAAAAAAAAAAACTTCCTAGACGTAAATATGAAAAGTATACAATTAACATGTTATAATTACATTTAGTCTACTTTCATGATAACATCCATCTACTGGATCCACGCAATGGCAAATTTGTGTTGCATGTCTGCGTTTCAAAAATAATGGGGTATTTTAAAATTGGACAATGGACGTGAGGACTTTACTTGACAATGTGCACCAAAAATATATTTGTGTGTAACCACTTCTTGTGTAAAACAAATGTGCAGAATGAAAATGGCGACTTGAATACCTTGTGCCAAGGTGACTGCTGGTAAATGGTGGGGCTGTTACCCAGGATCATCTAATACACTGGTAGATCAATCTTTGATTGCTTGGGTCATGTACACACCATCCACACATACCATGATTGGTAATTATATAGTGAGTAAATATTTCTTGCTGAGATATTTCATAATTTCTTCAGATATACAACATATGAGTTCTATTTCTGTTATTGGAGAGACTTAATTTGTATTAGTCAATGCAAGATGACAATGCTCAAATGTATTTTTCATTACATTTTCTGAACACTATTGCTCACTGCATACGTATAGTTAATTATTTTAATTAAACCTTGTTCTAAGAGTAGCATGTCTGATGAGCAATTGCTACACATGAAAAGGGTACCTTGAAGCAATTTTAAGTTTATTAGAAAACAAACTCTTCATAAGAGCAACATAGAAGGTTGAAGTGACCTTTAACAATGTTTGAAGGTGATGTAGCGGAAGGGACATTTTTTCCCTTGACCTTTATACAATCTAAAGTTGTCGTAGCACTCAATAAATAAGAATTGACAGGTCTGATGAAATCCTAACCTGACAAAAACCTATTGTGTGGAAAGAGATATGTAAACTCCGATATCTATTTGGAGTCAGTAAGGTTTAAGCGTACGATCATAATATCTTATTTATATGGCTGTTTTTGTTTAATCTATAGGACCCCTGCTTCCCTATGCTCAGTGTAAAGAACCCTGCAGTAGCCCCATACTGGCCACGAGACACACTGGGCTAATGTCTCTAAAATGTGCCTCATGCTTTTATTTTTAGCTACCTATGTAGCCAATCCAATGCTTTGGCATGTGGCTTCTTAATTCAAAAGTAAAAGAGGGTAGTATGCGGCCAAACATATGTAAGTTAAAGAGTCAATTTTGACTATCTTTCTCCTCTGTAGAGCTGCTTGGCTTGGGTACTTTCAACTCTGTATTGTTCCGCATGGGTAGATATTGCTATTGTTGAATCATTCGCCTTGCAGCTAAGGGATAATAGAAGAGGGTATTAGTGAAGCAAGCACAATTTCCTTCACTGGTCCCTGAGAAGAACAAAATACCCATGTATCATCTCTTAACCAAGTTTAGGGCAAAAACAAATACTACATTAGGAGTTTGTTACATCAACAGATATCGTTAAATTGACAATCTTTGTAATATAATGACTGTGAGGGGCACACAATTCAACACATTATACGCACACACACTCATCCTAGCACCACATATGCTTAAACATGCTGACACACACGCACACACACTAACCTACGATAACAAAGAATAAAAACACCCCATAAATTGAGGGGGCTCAAAGCAGCTGCTAAATCTACTTATAATGTGGCTCTACCTCTGCTGAAATGCATTAAAAAATGTAATCTTAGAAAAACCTGCTTTATTGCTTACTGTGAACATGTTTTAAGTATTTCAGTCAGGAGGTTTACATTGATTTCTATAGTGACTGCTCCAAATGTAATACTGACAGAATTGCGTTTAGTCTTTGTCTATTATTAAAAACGCTATCAAAGTGAAATATGATATTTCAGGTGTCTATATGGCATTAGAACGCTGGTATTAGTATTACATGGACAGCTATTAAAATAGTACTTCAAATACATCATTAAGCCTTGAGTGTTCCTAAGTAGGATGATGCTATTTGGTCGTGGAGCAGTAATGAAGAGTTAGCCTGAGCAGTAGCTGCAGCATGAACACTGGGGACACGAGTCTGTGTTCCATGAGATGCGTTATAGTCACAGAAGCCAGGAGAAGTGGGAGTGTGAACGAGGTAAAAATAGCACTGGTCTCCTGTCAACATTCCTATTTCAATTAAGCATCTCCTTCATTTGATCCTGCTGTGGATCAGGTGAATAACCAATTGCTGAGAAATGCAGAGGGAGGTTTAAAACTTAATTTAACATGTGCTGAATCTTTGATTGTGTCTAGGTCACGAAGCTAATTACATCTTCTATCTGCGGCGTGACTCCCTCCCTTTCATTTTGCTAGGCGGCAACTTCTGTTTATGTAGGCAGAATTCAGATCCCATGACTCTGTCCCATCATATTGACACTATTCACCTTGAAACTCTTCCATCATTTCTCCAAACCACCAAATCCCTTTCCTCACTCCCTTGTGATTCTCCCTCCTCCCTCTAATCAAAGACTCTCTCCTTTCTTGTCAGAAACATGAGATAAGTGCCCTTTCTCTCAGAAATGATGTATGTTTTCATATCTATACCCATGAGTGTATGAAGTTTTCTCCCCACATCACCACCACAATGTTACTCATCCTTAAAGGGGAAAACATTTTTAGGACTAGTATCAGATTAAAAATGGTTTTAAAAAAAAAACACTTCTAGGTTTTGCATCATACAATGTTTTCCGGTAGCTGCATATTAGTCATTTGTATTTGTTCTGTTATTTTTGTCCGATCTACTAGAGATGCACAGTGAGTTTTAATAATCCAACTGGACACTCTGGTTAATTATAGTCTATGGAGGAATAGACTTTATTAGCATTGTCATTAGCTCATTACTGTTTCAGCAGCAAAAGTCATCCAAAATATCACATCTGACAACAATGGTAGCCTCCAGGTCTGTAGATAAAAGTTATTTGAAGCAAAAAAAATTTCAAAACAGCACAGTATCTCATGCTCAAGGAATTTTTTTTCCATGGGTGGTTTGTTAACTTTAACGCAGCGAGTGTAATAGTGTATGCTTCACCGATTCATATCCTTCAGCAGTGTTCCCCACAAAACGCAACTTGTTCAATATAATGGAGGTTGCTGCCCACCTGCTAGAAGTCCATACCAGTCTACTGTACATGTGTACACGTATTAGAGACATTAGGAGGCTAAGGGTACTTACATCAAATGGTACATCTGCCAATAATCCATATCCTACTCATACCCTACCCCAATGGTTAAACTAAATAAATAAAAAAAAAAAACACAGAAAAAAAAATCTATTGTAAAGGGTCAAGGTTGTTAGTACCAGCACAGGTGAACGTGGAACACTGTGTACTGTAAAACCTTGATCTTATATGATCCTGAAAGCACACCAGTAGTAGGTACTGTTATTATTATACAATATTAGTTTGTCTGACCAATCTGGAAAACTAGCAAATGGCAGTTTTTAAATGTATTCATGCATGCTTTAAGGGATGTATGCCACAAGCAATCCAGAGTAAAATTATAATGCCATTATTTTCTTCTTCATTTTTATCTGGTAAGTTGTTAATAAAACAGGCATAACGAAGAGTTTTTATAGCCTTGATATCAATTCTAATTAAACAGATGCTGGTTCATAAAAAAAAAACTTAAGCAATCAGAATAAGGTCAGAAGCTCATCTGGAGAAGTACATAATTTAAGCAACCAATCAGTGGCAAGTCTTGTCGGACCGCAGAAGAGCAAGGCAGTGCTGCAACTGCTATCTCACATAAGGTCTACAAGAAAAATAAAACTTATGGAACAGACTGTGTTCAACTGGGTGTTTATAATAAACATGAGAAAATGGAGCCTTTTGTTAAAGTTGGTACTTTTTTGGAACCAACATAACAATAAGTAAATATTAAGTTACATAAGCTTTCGAGAACTCTGAGGTCTCTTCTCCAAATGGCAACTTTATAAATGAATGTGTCTCTATGGTGTTATGATGTCAGCATCAGGGGCAGATTTCCATCCAAGTTATCCCTAAGAAACACTAATCTAATGCCCTGAAACCTTGATCTGTACCATGACCAAGATAAAGTGGTGCAATAGGCAAGCGCCTATCCTGGTTTGCATGAAACTTGGTCTTTCATAGGGTATGTTTGGCTTCCATTTTGAATTGTCAGTGAATTTTATTCAATATAATTAACTCAACTGTAATGCTGGAATTTACTAACATTGAGTTTAAAAGCTGGGGTATCTTGCTTTTTGTACTGTCTTTGAATTCCCCGGTCAATTCTTTTACATTCTCTGCAGAATCTCATCATAATCTTATCTGCCAGCTGCAGAATGATCTACTTGTGTATGACCTACATTTATGTTGGAAATGTAAATTATCTACTCGTCTAACTGGTGTTTTTTTCTTCTTCGTTTTCAATTCAGTATACCAACATCTATTTTCAGGCATAAAGCAAAAATGTTAATATCTTTTACATACAGTAGTAAAATGTGAAGCAGTTATTAAACATTGTGGCCCTGTAACTCAATTAAGTCTGTGGAAGAAATACAAAGTATATTAAAATGAACGTGCATACTCAAAATCACATTAAAAACTTATATTAGAAATGTTAGTGCTTTTGATGCTTCTGGCATTTTTTGCTTTGATTGAAACAGCCATTTCTCATGTTTGGCTGTTCAATGAAAGCTCTCTGCATTTATTTCTATGAATATTGGGATTGGCAGAAAGAGCAGTTATATAACCCATATTCTGAGTACCAACCAAAAAAAAAAATCACTCATACCCTGAAGGTATTGATGGCAGTTAATATAAGGCTTTAGGAAAGTAAACATCCAGCAAAGAAAATCTTCAGTTTTATTTAGTAATTTATTTTTCATAACTCATGGTTCCTTTTGGCGAGCTTTTAACAGATAATACAACTCTTAAAATGATTTTAATGCATTTGTGCATCATTTGTATAATACATATGTGTCTTGAATTGTTAGTTTTTAACATCAAAATCAGATACTGAGAGGTTGTTGCCATTTCAAATGAAAATCTAAAGGTTTTTGTGTTTTGATGTGATTATGCATTCAGTGCTGTTACTGTTTTGTCTGAGAAAGCAGTGGAGCTTCCAGAGAAAGTATGAGTGAATTTCTGATCATGGTTCGGGCTCTATGTACATCTCTACGGTGTTACATTTCATTGTAATGTTTTATTCAGAAGATAGTATGGGATAATCTTTTAAAGGGGCTATTGTGTATTAACTATGCTTGTGCCATAGACACATGAGCAATGAAGAATGCTGCTCAGTCACTTAGCTCTCTGAAGCTTCCTGATGTGGGTTCTTCTATGGATGACCCTGAGTAGTTACAAGCAATAAGTCACTATGTATGAATGCACATGAATGCACAAGTCGTGAAGTGCACCTACAATTCCTCCTAGGATTTATAATCCAGTGGTACCTTGTCATCAACATTCTTGGTCCATGCATTAGCAGGGTTCAGTCAGCTCACTAGTAAACCTTGGACAAGGCCATCTTACATTGTCTATAGCATAAATGGTTTTCAGGTTCCAAGCTGACCAAAAGAAGAGTTTAAACCAAAGAAAGTTTTGGTAGTTCAAAGACCCATCGCTTTTAATAATCTTTTTAGAGGAGGGGTATTAAGTAGTTATAACACTTATTTTAGACTTAATTATTAAAATATACTGTGAAGTTTGTAATTTATTTTAGTATTATTTAGTATTGGGATTTCTTAAAACCAAGGCAAGATCGTTGGTCCCTATGGAATTACAGACATAATAAAAGTACACAAATTATACACAATAATGAGCAACTAAATAATATATAAAACTTTTAAACATAAAAAATTTCAAATTGAAATAAACTAGTGTGCATGTATATATACCGATCAGCCATAACATTATGACCACTGACAGGTGAAGTGAATAACACTGATAATCTTGTTATCATGGCACCTGTCAGTGGGTGGGATATATTAGGCAGCAAGTGAACATTTCATTCTCAAAGTTGATGTGTTAGAAGCAGGAAAAAGGGTCTGAACGGCTTTGACAAGGGCCAAAATGAGATGGCTAGACAATTGGTTCAGAGCATCTCCAAAACGGCAGCTCCTGTTGGGTTTTTTCTGGTCTGCAATAGTGAGTACCTATCAAAAGTGGTCTAAGGAAAGAAAAACTAATTGATGCACATGCAGGCAAAGGTTACTGTAGCTCAAATCGCTGAAAAGGTTAACACTGGTGCATTGCAATTTATTGTGTATGGGGCTGCAGACCAGTCAGGGTGCCCATGCTAACCCCTGCCCACTGCTGAAAGTGCCTACAATGGGCACCATTGTACAACTGGACCACGGAGCAATGGAAGAAGGTCCGAGGGCTGGGTGCTTGTGCGTTGCTTACATGTGAGATCACATGGCACCAGGATGCATCCATGAAGGCTCCAGCTCGCAACTTAAAGGATCTGCTGCTATGTCTTGGTGCCAGATACCACAGCACACCTTCAGAGGTCTAGTGGTGGAGTCCATGCCTTGACTGACAAAAGTAGGTTGGGTTACGTCTGAAATGCTCCCGTTGTTCTGTTGAAAGCTCATTCCCACTGTGCCATACTTTCTTTAACCAAAAATGTAATCATGCTTTTAAAATAATTTAGGAGCACTGCAGAACTGCGTTTTATGGCATGTTATAGCAATTATTTAAAGATGTATTTAAAAATTTGGTAATTTCCAGGTTGTATGGGGGCGAAATGCAGTCACTTCTTTTCTATGGCCACCTTTTTCTATTTCCTGTGTTACCTTCCATTATCTACTTATTCCTCTATCTGGTTTTACCAAATTCAGTTGATGTTTTGTATAGCAAGAGGTGTTGACCATTTATCTGCCATCCTTATCCTTATTTCAAAGGCATCTGAGGTAATCAGTAAGGCCCTGTTTCTATGCACATTTAGGGTGCTGCATTGTTGTCCTTAAGCCAGGGGTGCGCTAAGCAAAGGTGCACAGCACCCAACAACCAAGGCATGCGTCAGGGTTGTGTAACGTGTGTTACATAACACAGGAGTAAGGAGATAGCAGGAGATCTGCAGTGAAGAGAGGGCTCCATGTGAGGTGGGGGAGAGGGAGACAGGGAGGAAGAAGTGTGTGGTATTAGTGTATGTGGTGGTATTACATAGAAACGTATAATGTGTGGCAAGATAAGAAGCATTTGGCCCAATTGCCCAATTTTCTTTAGTCCCTGGCCTTTATATACCCCATGCATTTCACTGTATTAACCTCCACCACTTCTGCTGGTAGCTATTTTGTGCTTCCACTACCCTCTCAGTAAAGTAATATTTTCTCATCCCAGCGCTCAGCGTCAATTGTAGGCAATACCCCCAGGCGTTCCAGGCTTTTGAAAAATCTGCTGGGTGTTTGTGTGCATTTTAGTTGCGTACAAATGGTGTGCCAATATCCCTGGAAGCGACCCAGATTTTCTGTGTGGTGACCCGGAGAAGCTGTGCTTCACCCGGGGTCTTTGGGCAAAACCCAGAGAGTTCTCGGGTATGCAAAAAAAGGTTTGAAGTTCATGGATTCTTGCAAACTGTTTTTTTTAGATTGTAAACTGTGAAATATGCCTTACTTTAATTAATATTTCCAATTTGTCATCTGCAAATTGACCACTTTCATCCTCTGTTCTCTTAGCTTTAAAACACAAAAAACCCTGTAGTTGGCTAAACAGATTCTGCAGGTTTATTTCTATAAGGAATTCTCTGTACAGATTAGTCTTGTTTTGAAACAACCGAAGTAAGACATCATGTACCTGGTTTTCATGAAAGATTAACATTCTGCCACCCTGCTACAAGACAGTTATTGGATGATAGCATGTTGATACTGAAGAATCAGGAGCTGGTGGTGTCATCTGTACTAGATGTCACTATGACCAAGGATGGCAGCATCTTGCAGTTTCTAAGCCTCTGGGCAGAAAATAACATGAACCATTTTTATGAATCTGAACATAAATATTTGGCAGAAATATATTTTTTCTGTGTTAGCCGTGTGACATTTTGTATTTGTGTGTTTATGACAGTGGAGCATGCAAGAATGTTATATTAAGTTTTGTGGTCACCCAAGGTAATCATTTTCTATGGCTTCCAACAAATTTGTGATAACGTTCTTACCCAATATTTAAATGACCTACATATTCAATGTAGAACTACCCAGGCAAATGTTACTGGTCATTATAATTAAAGCTGGAATTCATCCTTGACCTGTCACATATAAAGTACAGTGATGCAGAATATCACGCCGCTATAGAAAACAACAATAATAACTGAAATCAGTTGGGTTTCTTGAAGGCCACATCAAAACTTTAGCTATGCATTAGACAGGGTCATAATCAGGCCTCCTTTCTGGAGAAACTTGGCCCTGTAAAATACATTATGAAGTTGGTTGGAACAACAACTTTTCTGCAAACTCCCCACAGGTGAATAATGTAAAAAATATTATTTTGCACCATCTAAAATTAATTCAGTAAGTTATGGTTAAAAGTTTGAGACTGAAATAATGCTTTTAGCCAATACTTGAAATGACAATTTATGATATTTAAAATGCTGAAAAAAAGGATCTGTTAGAATTGTATTTTAATGTGTCCTGCTGAGGATATGCATAACAAATAAGTCTGCCATCTGGCTCTATCACCTGGGAATGACCTTCCATTTCAAGACTTTGAAACAGGATGGCGTTTTACCCTTCCGATTCTTGCAATGTATTCAAAATCAAAGCAGAGTTAATGAATGAGAAATAGGAACAAAGTTTTTGATTTTATTTTATATTACTACTAGTAATAAAATGCATAACAAAACCAATATATAAAGTTTCTCTATAAGAAGATGCGTGTGTTTTACAGAATATATATAAAAAATCACATCGGAACTGATTCATGTGGAAATGTGGTGCAGATTTTATTATGACAAAACAATTTAAGGTCTTTGCTTGGTAAGCTGACATTTTGCATCAATGTATCTTTGCTTCCTATCTTAATTCCATCTGCTGAGCAGATGTGTGCTTATCTACATATAGTATATGTATACTCACAAAGAGACTTAAGTACCGGTATTTGGCTTAACTTACTTAATATTTGTTGTCTAGCGTATTTTAAACTTCCCTTTCAACAATTTTCAGTAAAAGAAAAAAAAAAAAAGAATATGGTTGAAATAAGGATAACTGAAGGTCATATATATAAAATTATTTCTAAGTCTAAAAAAAACCTATTTATAAAAGATTCTAGGTCTTTTTGTATTCAGAAATATGTTTAACCTTGGAGTTGTCAGGTTCCATCATGAATAAATGAGGCATGACAACACTCCAAGTGATCCTTGGAGAACAGGCCAATTTCTTCAATTTGCTATGTAAGGCAAAATGTTATTACAGTCATCTCATTTAGAGTTTGCTACACCTGCTTCTCTATAAGGCCAGTGTGGTTAGGTGACCATCTACTGGTTAGTTTTTAACATTACAGGCATTAATTAAACACCAGCATGTCATCGATATAATATACCGGCAGCTGTCACAGCTGCCAGTATGTAATTACATCAAGTGTAATCTAATTTAAGTTGATCGTTACATAGAGATATTAGACTATATCTATAATTTCACATAGGGTGCATTCTATAAACTGTGAGTATGTGAATATACAAAGTGTGCTATCCAATTCACTGCCACATATACAATGTATATACAGTATTTTTGTGTATCTATTTATATGTGTGCATATAAAATAGGCAATATTGTTGGAGCCACTGAATATACATTTTTGCCCATTAAAATAACATCAAATGGATCAGAAATACAGTGTAGATATTGTTAATATTGTAGCTGGAGGCTCTTTATCGGCAACCATTACTCCTGTGTTTTACTTGCACATTGTGTTAATCCAAGTTTAAGTTAGAAATGCTAATTGTTCATTAGAAAACCTTTTTGCGATTATATTAGCACAGCTTGAAATGTCCTTGTTTTCCATGACAACGGCTAAGGGACCCCAAACTTTTAAACGGTGGTGTATGTTATAAATGAATTTAAATGATAAACAGCTAGAACTTATAAACTTAAAGATATAACAATCAGTGTGTGTGTGTGAAAGGTGTTGAAACAGGGTTAAACTTTACGCTAATACCAGATATTCTAACTAAATGCAGGCTAAATGGTCTGTGATTTACCTTTTTCTCTATTAGCTAGCACTAGTTAGTGTAGAAACTCCATATTTGTAAGGTCAGACGGCTACCATGACCCAGAGCGCCCAAACTGTAGCAAGACAGGGAAACTAAAGACATGCAGCTCCGCCGCCCGGATGGGGCCTGACGATATTTTATATATTTATCTCGCTAGATTGAGATTTAATGCCAGCAGTTAGATAGAATATCTCATAGCAGTGTAATATAAACCCCTTTTCAGTACCTTCAATACAAACTTAGTTTTATCTTTTTGTGTATTTTCCATTTTATTGATTTCAGTTTATCATTTGGACTTATTGGGTTACACCCATTTTTGTTGTGTCTAAGTAGATGTAGGTAGTAACAAAGGAAAGAGATGGTGGGAAAAAAGGAGAGAAATTGCAGTAATGGATAATGAGAAAGGGGAAGTAAATGAGAAGAAGGAAGAGAAAGGAAAGAGATATTGAGAAAGTATAGATAAATAGAAACAGGAGAGATGGGATAAGAAAATAATGAGAAAGGGGGGTCAAAGAGGAGAGACAAAGAGAAAATAGATACATGAGATAGAGAAAGGGGAGATTGTCACGCACCTATACCCCGGAACTTGAAGAACCGCAACTTCACCCTGGGTGATACCGAATGGGAAGGCCCAAAGGGAACACCAAGGGCCGAAGGTATATTGAGCAGCCAGAGGACAGGGTATAGGCAAAATAATAAAGGCAGTCTCTGAGGAGTAGATGGCTGTAGCGTGGACAGTGAAGGTAGCAAAATCAAGCCAGGATTCGGTACACAGAGGAGTTACTCAGACAAGCCAGGATTTGGTACACGGAGTAGTAAATCAGACAAGCCAGGATTCGGTACACGGAGTAGTAAGTCAGACAAGCCAGGATTCGGTACACTAGAAGTAGACGAGCCAGGATTCGGTACACAGGAGTAGTAAAAGTCAGACGAGCCAGGATTCGGTAGCACGGAAGTAGTAATCAAAGTAGGAGCAGAAAAGCAAGCACGTCAGACTTCTAAGACCACACAAAGGGTAAAAGTGCTGCAGACCAGCAGGGCCTTTTAATTAGGAGCCACACCAAGCCACAACGCCCCGGGAACTGCACTGGAGGTTGCTCAGTGCAGCTACACCCCGCAGTCATCTCCCAGCCTGGGCCAACGCCCCACCCTCCTATGACGTCACACGGCAGGTTTGCTAGGAGACATGTTGCTAGAAGCAGCTACACTAGATTTGCTGCTATGCCGCAAATTCAAGGAACGGCACCCGGACAAGGCATCTCCGGGTAGGTAAGTTGTGACAGAGTGGTGTATGGGGGTATAATGAATTTCAGAGTGGCATATCTGGGGGAGGCAGAGTATAATGAATTTCAGGGTTGTGTAGGGCATTTATGGGGCGGAGTGGCATATAAGGTGCAAAGTGGCATATAGGGAGGTATAAGGCACAAATGGGGCGAGTGGCATATTGGAAGTTATAAGGCATATCTGGGGGCACAGTGGCATATCAGGGGGGCATAAGACATATCTGGGGGTATAAGGTAAATCAGGAGGCTCAGTTGCATATCACTGGCATATAAGGAGTATAAGGCATATCAGGGGGAACAGTGGAATCTCTGGCATATAGGAGGTATGTGCATAACTGGGGGCAGTTTCATAAATAAAATATAAACAAGGCTTTTTCTCATAGTTTTTATTAAATATGAAAAATAGTTAACATATGAATTAATATTTACTAATAACTTTTTTAGGTATTAAAACCTAGTTTGAGAAACACTGTGTTTGGGTTCTTGTAGCTTTTATTATTATGTCAGTAAAATAAGAAGGTGAATAGAGAAATGTCATTGTGATAAAGAGATGAAAAATAATCGGCCAACTAATCGATTATTAAAATAATCATTATTTGCAGCCCTAAAACAATTACATATACATCACTTACTTGACACGGAAGAGGCTGCCCTGCTGAAACAGCTGCCATCCTCCTTTGTGGTCCAACTATTCTTTCCACTGGTTGACTGCCCGAAGCAGTCAGTCAGTGACAGGAAAGTGCTCCCAGTTAATTCAGTACCAGCACTTTTCACACATGCAGAACATTCAGATGGGGTGGGAAAGGAGCACATGCAGAATCCCTCAATGCATTTGCAAAAGTGACCTTGATATTGTATGTATCTTGAGTGCATTCATCACAGGTTTAGTGATAACTCATTTTCTCTAGATGGTCTTCATGTCACTCATTAACCCCTTAAAGACAATTGGCAGTCCAAACAACCCATTGAAAACAATGTATTTTGAGCCCGTACATGTACTGGCTTTGTCATTAAGGGGTTAAAAACGCATGTACATAGTGGCGAAACTACAGGGGTCACAAGGGTCGCAACCTCTTGTTCCTGACTGCTTGTACCGGTTTAAAATTGTGTGTGTGTGACCCTAGTCAGAGTTGGTTAAGATGTATATTACCCCAAAGGTACTCTACCTCTTTAGATCTATTTCACTTTACTTTCCACTAAAAGCTTTACACGATGCATGTATGATTACCCACTTTATGGCAGAAGATAGGAAGGATAGAGAAGAACCTTTATGGCCAAGACTGGAAGAGTCAAGTGGAGAATATATTAATCTATATAACTTTTTTGTTTGGGTTAATAATTATAGGAAACTAAACCTTTTAAATGCTAACCCTATAATTAGAGGAGTTTTATATACTATTAAAGGCTTAAGAAATAATTTTGACGCAATGAAATTTCTCCCAGCATCTTCTCCAATCCAAGTAATTTATTTAAGTATAGATTATTTACAGATAAATAATTGGAAGAATTTTCTATCTTTCTGATATACCAAGTTCAGATGAATTAAATACTTCTACTCAGTTCCACAGGAACTTTACCCTTCCTCCACAGGAAATTTTTACATACCTTAGAATTAAGAATTTTTTCAGCACTAGAGAAATCATTCTATCGCACGACTTTTTTGGAAGCAAAGAATAGAGAAAAGCGAATAACTAAAGCAATTAATCTCATACAAAATTTACAGGAAGAATCAAAAGCTCCTTTCTTAGAAAAATGTGAAATGGAGCCAAATGTTTTGATCGATCCTAAGGACTGGATACAAACAATTAGGAAGAGTACACATTGCATAGGTGGTACATGGTGCAGACGAAATGCATAAAATAAATAAAACAAATTCACCCATTTGTTGGGGGTGGAACTGCGAGAGGTTAACAAATATAAAATACAAATGTAACTATTTGATAAACTCATTATTCTCTATAAATAATGTACTTTCACAACAGACTTTTTTGCTCTCCTTAGACCTACCAGAAATAGGTAATGAGCAACAAAACCTGTTTGCTCATATATGTTGAGCAGTTAAGATATGTATTTCAAGGGAATGGAAAAAGATAGAAGAAGTAGAGTGGTGTGAAGTGACAAACCAAATACATTTCCAATATGATATGGAAAAAGGATTCTATTATAGGAAAGGGAAGCCAGACCTTTTCAAAAAGATATGGGCTACTTGGAATCAAAATAATAGATGCTCCAATCTAGCCTCAAACTAAGGAGTTAAGATTCTATCACACTTAAGACAAAGGGACCAAGGGAGATTCCAAAGGAATGTATTACTTACCCTAAATCAAGATATTAAGGTAATAATAAAGATAAAGGGAATAAAGGCGATTTCAAATAAATAAACCTTCTGTACTACATCTCTTTAAAAAGCTCCTCCAAACCTAATTATGATTTTTCATAATTTGATTTACTCCTCGAGATTAAAATTACTCCCCTAATAGTATGAATGGTGTGGATAGTATGGAGATACTATACTTTATGTTATTGCTGAACACTATGATACGGATTGCTGTAATAATGACAACACAAGACGACCTTGATCCGTGGATATATGTTTATTTCTCTATACTGTGTAATGTAATAAGAAAATCAAACAATAATGAAAGATAAAAAAATTGTGTGTGTGAGCATGAATGTGTAATTGTGTATTTGTGTGTGTAACCATGGATGTGTAATTGTGTGTGTGAGCATGGATGTGTGAACATGTATGTGTAAGTGGAGTGGAGAAGTGTTAGTGAGTATGAGTAAGTGTATGTAATTTGTGTATGTGTGAGTGTATGTTGGAGTGGTGGGAAAGGGGCAAAGAAGGCACACACAAGTTGTGTGGGGTCAATTATAGCACATTGGCACATGTTTATTATAGTGCTTTATGAGGTTGAGGGACCCAGGGCAATTTTTGGGAACTTTAGTTTCAAGTTACGCCCCTGAATGTTTACATGTTTTACTGTTTATATAATGAATAATAATGTACACATTTGCTTTTCCATTCCCTATTATGTAATGTCACCACTGATAAACTGCTAAATTGACTGTTAAAAAGATTATATGTCTGTAACACCACTGTAGTGATGGTCAACAACATTAACCTTTACTGTTTAGGTTAATCATTATAACATGCTCTCATCTACTTATGTCACCCAATTAGTGACTTTGATCAGTAATGTAATGATGTAATAGCAACTGTTGGCACTGTCTACTACATACATTAAACTTCAATCTCAAATGACACATTATTGATAAGGTTTGCATTGCCTTAATGATCCAAGTTCATAAAGAATAACATGTGAAGTTTCATTACCGGCTGCTTAGAATGAGACTTGTTATAGTTTGGCGTAACACATTTAGCATATTTGCAACCTTCATATTAAAACACTGAGGTGACATTTGTAAGCAATAAGGTGATTTAAGATTTTTCCACCTCAGTTCACAAACATTATTTGTAAATAAATCCAGCTGGCTAACATAGTTGTGCAATATATATATATATATATATATATATATAATTATATATATATATATAGACCACTCTGTCCTGGGAAGGCTTTCTTGCCCAATCGTTCAGTAGAGCTAGTGTGAGGTCAGACACTGATGTCGGATAAGAAAACCTGTCTCGCAATTTCAGTTCCAGTTCATTCCAAAGGTGTTTGACGGGATTGAGGTTGGAAGCATAATATTGTCCAAAATGTCTTTGTGGGAAGAATTTGGGGAAGGCCTTTTTCTATTCCAGCATGGCTGTGCCCCAGTGCACAAAGCAAGGTCCATAAATGACATGGTCGAATGAGTTTGGTATGGGAGAACTTCACTGGCCTACACAAAGCCCTGACCTCAACTCCATTGCACACCTTTGGATTAACTGGATGAGAGATTGCAAGGTGTTCTTGTCCAACATCTGTGCGTGACCTCACTGTTCTACTTGATGGATGAACTAAAATTCCCACAGAAGTACTCTAAAATCTTGTGGAAATCCTTACTAGAAAAGTGGAAGCTCTTATAGCTGCAAATGAGGACCAGCTACATACTAATGTCTGTAATTATAATGCAATGTTGTAAAAGTCCCTGTTGGTGTATGGTCAGGTGTCCCAATACTTTTGTGCATATAGTGTATATTAAATGACACATTATATGCAAAATAAAAATTGGCATAAAAAACTTTTTCTTTCATATTTTGATTACTTGGTTTGGTGTGATTTAAAATCCTTATCACAATTCAACTGACTTTACTATGGTCTGAACCATGCCCGGAATAACGGCGGAACAGATGGAGCAATTGCTCCAGGGCACTGGTGTACTGACAGGCCATGCAGCATTTGGACCAGGGATAAAGTTACCACCCTCATCACCTAAGAATACTGGCTCAAAGTATTATCAATGTGTTCCATAAGAGATGAGATGAAGTGTGTGCTAGAGGATCCTTAGTGTAATACTTAGTAGTAGTGTAATACTGAAAAACTGTAACCATAAAGTATATTTTCAAACTTTATTTGGAGGTATTTGAGGATGGTGTTTTTTGATGAAAAGTAGTAAATGGAATAGACTGCAATGACTGAAACTAATAATTGTTATACTGAAGTAAAAATGCTGGACAGCTTATTTTTTAAAAGAAATACCTGAAATTCGCCCATGTATCACTTCTGCATGCTCTTAAGTTCTTTGTTGTCCCATACAGTTTTAAAAATACAGGTCTAATATATATATATACCTCTGGGTCAACTGAGTGCTTTATTTTTCCGAGATTGATAAATGCGTACCATCAATTGGGTAATTGAGGTTGTATGCCAAAAAAGCCCTATATAAATACTAGTTATGTTCAAAAACAAGAATTTTATTTAAAAAAGTTATGTAACTGCCCCTCCTTAATGCCGCTAATTGGCTGCTTTAAGCCCACTCACAGTGTTTACTATGCTTTTGCCAAACACATATCCTGTGCAAAAATAGCTGTTTGGTCAAGCGTTCTAGTGGTCTTTTATTGGCACAAACTGTTTGGGCTGCTATTTTCAAGAGAACAAAAATGCGATAAACACTATATTGCATGTTATTTTAATAAATGCCTCAAGCTGATTCAGTGAACAGTAGACATTGTTTTTTCATGGAAATTGCCTGTTTACGAATCCCCAAAAATGAGAGGGATCTCTAATGAATCTGCTAAAAACGAGTTGCAAAAGTGGCTAAATTTCATTAGGATTTGTCCATTCTTTGCCAAATGTAGCCACTGCCATTACAAGCTGTTTTGGAACCATTACGTGCCATGTTGCTGCTTGTTGATGAGTGGGATGGACTATGTATAGGACGGTACATATGATAATTATGATGTGAGAATATAATTAATGGTTATAGCTGTGATGGATGCGCCCAAGAACCTGAGTTTTTCCTTACTTTTTCTCTCTGGCCAATCAGAAAGGGAAGAGAAAAACATTAGTCTGCTGATGCCATTTTTTCTTGTCAATAGCAGCAGCTACAGACTGATGAGAGTTGGAGTATGAGACTGAGATTGATACTCATTGCTCATATACAATAGTGCAAAATGAAAAAATAAAGTAATAATAGTTTATTTTAGTGCACAAAATGTACTGGTGTGGAGACTGCATCACACATTTTTTAATTTATGTTAGGGCAAAACACAAAATATTTTTATATATATATATATATATATAGTATATATAATTATATATAATATAATTTATATATAGTATATATAGATAGATATATATTGTTCTTCATCTTCGTTGATAAATATATGGTGACAAGACTAGGCATTCTACTGGGCTTGTATACAGTATGTCTTTCAGTAAAATGTAAAACCTGTCCCTGAGTAGTTTAAGACAGTTTCCCACTTACACTACCAGCTAAACCTCTACTTGGGGAAAAGTTAATTTTTTATAATCTTTCTATGATATTGTATATTATTTTCCATCGGTTTTCATTTAAATATTGGTGACAAAACCAGGCATTATAATATCTATAATACCGTATATAATATAGGGGAAATTTAGTCCTGCTTCAAGGGGCTGCATGTGCCTATTATCTGTCAGTGCCTGCCTGTCCACGTCAAGTGCGCTACTGCTGCTGCTGCTGCTGGTCGTCTCTCACCCTATTAACTCTGGGAAATCAATAACAATCAGAACAGTCTAGTCTGCAAAATTTAAT
>VKOC01000005.1:20807113-20819499 GCA_009364415.1 Spea multiplicata | reverse complement strand
GCCCCCCATGTGCCCCCCCTAAATATGAAAGCTGGAGACGCCACTGCCTGTTGTTATATGCGTTTAGATTGTTTAATGCCTTTACAAGGCTTATCGATGTGCGACTAATCGGTTCCAAAATGGCTTGCAGCACTTTATTACTATAGCCCCTAAATTTAAAACCATAAATCCATAATTTCTACCAGTTGGTTTTCACAACGTGTCAGATCGGAGTTATTGCACATGACTCTAATAAATTGGAAATATGGTAATTAATTAATGTATCACTGTACATTAATGGAAACCAGAGGCATGGAAACTAGAGGTATTGCGGTCAGTCAGTTTCCGATATAGGGTATATCCCAGGGTGTTGTCACCTCATAAAAGTTCTATATCATGAAATTGAAAAGTGTGAAGAGTTAAGACTTGAAATCATAGTAAATCAAATGGAAGAATGTAATGTTTCCAAAGCTGACACCATGAGTAGTTGTTCATTCAAATTCCAGATGAAGAATACATCATCAACAAAATGGTAGTAAAATAAAATTTGGTTTCAATATGGATGTAAAATATATTCCTATTCATAAATAAACATAACTTTATATATGCTGGTGACATTGTGGTGCTGCAGATTTGGTAATAATAATCATGTTCAAACTTGAAAAATTTGGAAGTGAGAGTCAATTTAAGCAGTTTTAGAAAAACCTCGGTAGGAGGTCTGCAAGATCATTCAAATTTCCTTAATATGTTATGTAGGAGATAATAGTGTAAAGACTAGTGACATCCAACGTCACCAGCCACACATCTGTAGGCATACACCCTTGTCAGGAGTGTCATGTATGCAAGTAAACAAATTAATAGACACATCTTTCAAATTAAAATCAAGCCATTTGGCAATAGGTTCCAGGAGGCTGCCTCTTGCAGACAAAATCGAACGTCCTGGGGGTCTTGCTGTGTTTTTATGTATTATTGGTAACGTATATAAAAATGTCCCCATTATCGAGTGCTGTTGGAAGTTTAGTCGCAATTCTCACAGAAACTTATTTGGAAGGATTAGAATAAACCTTTTTATATACAGCTGTATCTGATAGCTGATTAAACATTTCATTTCTATACATAGTGTAATTGAGTATCACCAAGTCCCCACATTTATTCGCAGGGTGGATAATAATACAATAACTGGCTTCTGATTTGATTGATATCATTACACGGTTTGCAAATGTTTTAATAGTGACATTATTGGTGTGGGGATCAAATGTGGTCTTTAATTTCAGAGATGGAACCTGATTACCTTGATCACTATTATAAAAATGTCTTAACAAAAGATCCATTAAATTTATATTGGTCCACCGCCTAAAATATTAGGAGAGTTAGTTTGCACGAAACTCAAATCTTTAGTAAAAAGGATTCTTTCAGTCTATTAGATATATTTAAAATCGGCATTACATCGGTCAAGTTGAAGGCTTCCCTCTTAGAGTCTATCTTTCTGTCCCTGTTTTGTGCACGGTCCCCGTGTTTGTTGCATTGCCCTCTTATAATCACCCTTTGGGTGTGGGAATAATCATAAAGAAATTGGCAGCCAACGAGTGTTTCACATGTATGCAGGCTTAGGTTAGGTGTTACCTAAAGATCAGTGCAGCAAGGCAAACCTAGGAACAGGTATTGACATTTTGAGAAGATTTTGAAAAGTTCTTTTGGAACTTTAACCCTCTCTTGGCTCTTTCTCCAACCTTGACTTTCTCATAATGTATCATTTAGAGTCTTGATGGTTTTGGAGAGCCTGTTTATATGATTCTGCCTCTAAGGTGATCACCATAGAAAACAGCCACACCAGGTGACCATGTCCAGTTTCTTGTTATTCATGAATCCAAGTTCTACTTGCATGAACCAGTGAAGAAGCAGCCAACCGCACAGAATGAGAGAGATAGGGGAATAGAGAGAGAGAGAGAGAAAAAAGCTGAGGGAGAGGGTGTGTCTATAAATGTAAATGTGTATGTTGAGTGTGCTTGTAAACGCATGGTGTTAGCACTTGTGTTTCACTGTATGATGTTGAAACATGTGTATGTTAGCATGAATATGTGTGGGCATGTACATGTCTATTACTGTACAGTGTTAGAATGGGAGTGTTAATGTGCGGTGTTAGAGTAAGTGTGTGTATCACCAAGGGCACATGGAGCAGCAGAGAGGGAGAATAGTGTATAGTGTTTCAGTCTCTCCTGCCAATCCAGCCCTGTCTTGTCTAGTACCATCCAGTCATCAGTCATGCGTTGTGCAGTACAGACATCCTCCCTGACCTCCTTGTTTGGGTTGTGACAGAATGCAAGGCCACAATAGGAGCCTGCGAGGATAACCACAATGTTAGAGTGGCTGGTTGAGTGACAGCTGGAGATGTGCAAGTCTGTGAAGAATGCTTAAAACATGAATGTCACAATAAGCCCCTTAGAGTAAGGACATCTGGGGTTAGATTTGAGTTTGGGAGACTCCTGGCCTGCCTGCCCTGTTCGCTCCTATGTCTAAGTCATTCTATGCTCATTGTGGGGAACCCTGTCTGATCTACCTTAACCAGCAGGCTATGGGCACTCTATATGGCCAGAAATGCTCCATTCGCCTCACTGGGACCTAGCCTCAAATTCATGGAACTGTGCGATGGCTAGCGGTAATGACTGCCAACTGCATTGCTACAGACATCCGTTGTCCCACTACGTTAGTCTTTTGGGGTTACACATGCTCATGGTGGGCTTGGAGGCCGTTACGGAAAGGGAGCTTATTTGGAAATCCTTTTATCACCCATCTTTAGGACTGGGGTTTACCCAGCAGTGGCTATGGAACTCTGGCCCGGCTGTGGCCCGGACTATACCTGGGGATCTTTCTGACGCTGTTGCTCAGGATCACCCCGAAATAGTGGCTTTTGTCAGGGGGCATTGCTGGCCATAGAACAGTATGGCAGGTAGTCGATGGCATTATACTCCTGATTCACTTATGTTGTGTGTATAAATATCTGTGCTGTCGGTTCCAGTTGTATCTCAGTACGAGTTCTGTCATGTTATTAGCGTAAGTCTTGGTGCTGTCCTTGTCCGGACAGTAAAGCATTGTATTGCTATGCTATAGTGCCACCAAGGTTCCTGAGGAGCGGTATTTCCTGCTGTCTTCGACGCTAGCTCCACCCTGATGATTGAAGTCTTGTATTCTTGGAGACTATGGGGAAAAGGAGGCATCGTCTGGCGTGTTTACCCAATCGGGGTACGAGTCGTTCCCTTCTTAATGAAGTGTCTGTGGGGGGACTGGCCACATAATATAATTTGGCGGGTAAAAAAAGCTTAAAACCCTGTACCTAATATTGTCAAGATCCAGACTGGGGAACATAGCTGTGTTAAACCTAAATGGGAGAAACCCCTGTCAGTTCCTTGGTTTAGTGTATAGTAAATCCAAAACACTTGGAACCCATTAGCTTCTGAAGCCTTGTCTGATAATCAGCAAATTGCTGATGAGCAGTCTGATATGGAAAGCACATCTTTAGACCTTAGTGAGAAGCATTTAACTGACAGAGCTGAGGATGGTTTCCTTAAGTATGTTTGTGCTGTCAAGGCTACAACTCACTGAAGGAAGGCAGAAAGTGAACTACGGGAAATATCAAACTGCAGGAGACGCTCTAGGGGCCTCAGGTTTTGTCCTAGCATCTGATGGGACAGCCATAGGTAGAGAAAACCACACCCAATATGAGCAACATCTGACCAAAAGTTTGTTAAAGGTTATACTTCTACCTAATAATAATAATTGGGGGCAATTATAAAACACCATATATCATACCTTGGAGCTTTCTGGGTTTTGCCCGAAGACTCTGGGTGAGATGACATCACTGGAAGCTCCCTCATTTTACCCTAAGATAACCCAGTGTAAACTCCCTTATTGGAAGATTATGGGAGAGGAAGTCACTAAAAGCTCCACCATTTCATCCTAAAATAGTCTTGTGTGAGCGCCCCCCAAAATTGCAGACATTCTGGTAACATCCTCTCCACGATTGGAAGAACGGGGAGTGGACATCTTCGGAAGCAAGTTCACTAGGAGGTTATGTCTGCAGAGTGCTTATCTCTCCCATTTCTTTTTATCACATTTTGTTTTATCACATCTCACATTTTCTCTCCCTTTTGTCCCTATCTCTCCTATTTCTCCTCTTTCTCTTTATCTCTCCTTTCTATTTCTCTCCTTTTTCTTTATCTTTCCCATTTCTTTTATCTACCTTATGTTAAAGCCTTCTGTTGTGACTTTCATTGGCCCTCAGATCTGTTGCTGTTGGCTGTGCCTTTTATACCAAGCAGGACCCGGAACTCCTTACCTGGGTGCTCAACCACCTGAGAGGGAAAGGTTTCAGTCCCTTCTGTTATTCCTTCCTAATGCAGCTTTGCTACCTGCCTTGTTGTCTTTGCATTTCCAGTCAAGTGTCCTGTCCGAGGGCTTCCAGTCAAGTGCCTGCTATTTGGCCACAAAACACCACTTGCCAGCCTGGCCATGGGCTTCCAGCTTCTGCCCTGCCAGAGGGCTTCCAGCCTGTCCTGCCAGTCCAGCCTCAGAGTGGCTCCTGGCGATTTGTGCAAAGTCTCAGTCCTGTTTTTGTTCCAGCCCTGGCTTGGTTCTCAGCCTTATCTCAGTCATGTCACTACTATCTATTCCTGTCTGCACCATCCATTCATCAGTCATGCAAAGTGGAGCACAGACAGACTTCACAGTATCCCCTGCAGTAAGGCTCCTCCTTGACCTGCTCACACAGGTTGTTACAGTCTGTGTGTCACACACTGAATCCATACAGACGACTGTAATGACCCAGAGTGCCCAAAGATAGAATTGCAGGAGTCACTGTGCAAGAGCGGAGACACAGAAACAGATGCAGAGTAACCACACTTCCCTGTGTGTTGGGCCATCAGGATTGCGTGGCTGCATACCGGGACCCTGAAATAGCCACGTGAGGTATCCAGTACAGATAACAGGATATAAAGATATCTGGAGCTAAGAACAGAAAAGGCAGGACAGAGCAGAAGCAGGTTGCAGAATGAGGAATACAGGATACAGGGACAGGCTACACACATAAATACAGGACTAGTCTAGGACTATATGATAACAATTGGAGATTTAGTCACATCTTATGGCCATAGTATGCTTAGCCCACCTCTACGCCAAAGTACCCCAATATTCGGTGGGTCCTAATGCTAAACCCTGCCTATGGAAGTACTAATAAACTGAACATTGAAACTAAACACATATCAGAAAGACATACCTGTAGAATGCAGACTGAGAGAAAGACATAACGGGTGGGGCACACCTTATAAAGGAAACAGAGCTGAAGCAAAGAGCAGAGCTGGAATCAACGGGTGTGCGCCTCCCTTTCGAACCTGAGGTAGCTCTTTTACATATGTTTCCAGACTGTGTGGAATCTCCCTCCCGTAAACTTATTATTCATATTTTTTTGGCCATGAAATCCCTCATAGCTCGTAATTGGAAATCTCCTACCACACCTCACATGTCAGACATCCATGCAATTCTGGAGAGGGTCCATATCATGGAAAAATTTTCTTTTATTAATGAGTTACAGCTCCCTTTATACGACAAAATATGGTCCCCATGGCTTCAACACAAGTCAGAGCCTTGTTGGCGTTCTTAAAGTGTCATGTGCTGGGGTTTGTTGTGGAGAGTCGTGTCCAACCATCGATACTATGTACGATTTTTTTTTTTTTGTTGTTGTATATTGACGATATTGTATTCTGCTTTAGTGGCCGACGTGTGTGTTGGACCTCTTGCGCTCCGTGTTTGACATGTTTATTTACTGTGGGCACCCTACCCTCATAACTCCGGTCTACATCGCCTGCCACTGGGTCACTTTCATTTTCATTTTCTGTTTATCTTTAGATTGATGCCTTATGATATTCACATGGTTCTATTTCCTTTATCTGTGTGGGGTAGCGCCGTCTCCTCATTCATAGTATTGTACCATTTACATTTCTGTACTCGCACTATATGCTTGAATTGGTTGTTCTGTACCTTCGGACTTGTGTCGCGAGTACTATGTTGTAACTATTTCGCTTCCCATGCATTTTCGTATGCAACAACAAATTGTAAAACAATAAAAATTTTAAGTTCAAAAAAAGAACTGGAATCAAGGAATCAGAAGCTCAGTACAGAGCATAAGAAAATCCAGGAATGGATTACAACAAAGGAGAACTGTAGTGAGACTGGGAAATTCAGAGATATGCAGCTCTGCAACCTAGATGGGGCGTGACACTGTGGGAATTTGTGCCCATTTAGCCAAAAGAGCATTTGTGATGTCAGGCAATGGTGGATGAGAAGGCATGGCTGACAACCTGCAACAATTGTCTAAATTGTATGCTGTAGCACTAACATTGCCCTTCACTGGAGTCTAAGCCAAACTTTGAAAAGCAGCCCAGACTATTATCCCTCCATCCACCAAACTTCACAGTAGGCACTATGCATTATGGTATGTAGCATTCTCCGGGCATTTGCCTAAACCAGATTTGTCCATCATTCCAGTGCAGGTGATTCATTAATTAAGAAAACTAAAAGGTTTCCACAGCTCCAGAATCCATTCACTTTATACCACTCTGACCGACTTTGTGTATAGTGAGCTTTGACTTGTTAGCAGTTGGTCAGCCATGGAAACTGGCTGACCAGCTGGTGTTGATTCCAGAGGCAGTTTGGAACCAGAAAGGAGAGGCAATTTTTTTAGACGCTACAGCCTTAAGCACTTTAGTGTGCGTTTGTTCTACTGTTTCATGGCTGAGATGTTGTCGTTCCTAGATTCTCCAACTTCACACTAAGAGCAACTTACAGTGGATCAGGGAAAATAAACCAGAGCAGAAATATCACTATGTGACTCATGGCAAAAATGATACTCGTTAAAGTCATTGAGGTTTTCCGTATGACCCATTGTACTGTCTTTGTTTGTCTATTGTCATATGATATTTTTGGCCATATAGTGCATATCTCAAAAACCATGGGCATTGATATGGAGCACCCCATTGTGGCTATAACTCTTCTGTGAAGGCTTTCCACAAGATTTTGGAGTGTGCCTGGGGCAATATGTGCACATTTAGCCAAAAGAGTATTTGTGAGGTCAGACACTGATGTTGAACGACAATGCCTGTATTACAATCAGTGTTCCAATGAATCCCAAAGCTGTCCAGTGGGGTTGCGGTCAGGGCTCTGAGCAGGCCACTGACTTTCCTCCAGACGGTTGGCATTGTGCATAGTAATCTTCGACTTATGTAGAGCTACTCAGCCATGAAAACTAATTTCATGATGCTTCTGACGCACAGTGCTTTTGCTTGCAGAAGCAGTACTGTACTAATTGATGTTAGAGAGAGGACAGAAGATTTATAGACACAAATGCGCTTCAGTACCTGGCAGCCCCGTGCTGTGAGTGTGGTCTGCTGCTTAGCCGCAGAGCTGTTGTTACTCTTAGAGCAGGGCAGATCTAGCAGGTCAGAAATTTTATGAACTGACTTGTGGCAAATGTGGTATCCTCAGAGAGTGCCACTTTAGTCACTGAGCTTTTCCATACAAACAAACTGCCAATGTTTGTCTATGGATATGGCGTGCTTATGTCCTTGATGTTATACATCTGTTATAAATGGGTGTGGCAAAAGCACCTCAACTCAATAGTTAGGTAGGATGCCTACATACCTTTGTCATCATGCCAAGGTACACTATATTACCAAACATCTCATAACCACCAAATGTGACTAAACCTTCACCATTTTACCATCAATACATGGCCACGCCGAGGTGGGTGCATGGGGTGCACAGCACCCGAGTGCAGGGAGCTGTGATTATTAAGCAACCACTCAGAGCCCCGTTGTCTCCTCCACACCCTGGGAAGGAGAACACACAAGGCCTCTGTCTCTGTCGTGGTGCTGGCGCTTCATGCGGACCGCTGGAATAGGACGTCATATCCCAGCGCTCAGCAGTGAAGCCATACGCACTGCGACAGAGCAGCAAAACATAGGCCTCACTCGCCCACCACAGGACTTCAGAAAGGTAAGTGAATTAGAAAAGTAGGAGGGTGGGGTAGATAATCAGAATGGGGGAGAGGTAGATGGTGAGAGATGGGGGAGAGGTAGATAGTGAGAAGGGAGTAGTAAGAATATTTAAATAAATAAGAGATAAAGAGGAGGAGAAAGAAAGGTGACAGTTCCCATGTGTGCAACATGGGTGCTGAGGCAAGTCTTCAGAGTGCAACCTGGGTGCTGGAGCCAGTTCTGTGAGTGCAACCTGAGTGCTGAGGCAAGTCCTGTGGATACAATCTGAGTGCTGAGCAAGTCATGTGGATGCAATCTGGATGCCAGGGCTGACCTTTGGGGTGTGTGACCTGTGATCTATGCTTGCTATGTGGGTCAATAATTATTAATGTGCTTTTTTTACTTGATCACACTTTGGTAGTTTTCTGTTTGTTTTTTATTTTAACTTTGTTAACACCATTGAACATTCATTTGTTGATATGTGATGAATGTTCATATTCATATTCTTAATTGTGCGTTCTGATGGGCCAACTTTTTATAGTTTGTTTTTCTAAATTTAAACTGGCCTTTTATAATGTATTATTATTATACACATGTTTAACCTACAGCTATTTGGTGTAAAAACTAGAAAAGCTTGCACCAATGGCCCACATAAATCTAAAAAGTGATATTAATATACTGATGTTATACTGGGAATTATACTGCACCACCCTCAGTGTCTAGCTCAGTATATTGTGATGGGAGTTAGGGTGTATCACCATAAATGTCTGGCACAGTATATAGTGATGACAGATATGCTGTACCACCATCTGTGTCTATCTAGCTATATTGATAAGAGATACACTGTACTACTCTCAGTGTCTGGATCACTATATAATTATAGGAGTTATACAGTGGGGCTATGGTAATGGACATTTTTGTACACCACTGTCAGGCTCAGTATGCTGTACCACCGTCAAAATGTGAATAAACTACAAGGTATGGGGAAATTTGTTTTACCATTATTTTGTTAACTCTGCCGTTCTAATATCATGAATTTCCTTGTTATTTATTTATCTACGTTTCTCTAAACAACCTCTGTAAAGATATATTGCACATTTTGTTGTGTCTCAAAATGGCACTGACAAGTTGTTTGGGGCAAATACTGCACTGACAAGCTGTTTGGGTGCAAAGCTGGCACTGTGGGAAGGGAGTGACATGTTACATGGTGAAGTCAGGGGGGCCAAAAGTGGTGGAGTAGAAAATGGGTTTGTTAAGAGGCGTAATGTTTGTTAAGAGGAGAAGTTAGAAATATTGCCACACCCACCTGGAGGGCGCCAAAAAAAGTTTGCACCCAGGCATCAGTGAACCTAGGGTCGGCCCTGTAGCTAAATTAGCCTTGTCCAAAACAATGTATCATGCTTCTCTTGTGTGCTTCATTTTGTTCATTTCATTCTTTTGTACTGCCATATCTGGCTCTCATTTTGGATCTGCCTATCCACATTCTTTTGATGTATAGTTATAAAGGTATTTAATTAGTAGAGAGCACTTTACAAAAAATAGCCACAATAAGTAAATTATACTATATAGAATAGTATAAACAGTGTATCTTTGGAGCTTTTGAAGAACTTAATTTATATGTTTTCAATGGTTAATAGGCACAAATTTGGTGTTTTATTAGTATAATTTGTGTGTCAGAGCTAGTTTCATGCTTAAAAAAGTTGTGAATGCATGTTTTAAGAGCTAGTAAAAGGTGGTGTTTAGCACAGCTTCATCAGTGTAATTAGGTCAGTAGCCTTTTGAGTCCAAACTTATGAACAGGAGTTGAAACAGAAGACATAACAAATGGAAGCCCAGCATGACCAAATTGGTTGGTGGTTTTAAAGATTAGAGATTGTTCATTCATTCACAGGCCAAGCCCATGCCATGCTGTTTAATGACATCAGGAACACCTGTAAACTTTGGCTGGCCAAAGGGAGCAGATGCTAAGTTCACCAGAGATTTTGAATTACATATTAGTTAGTGTTTAAAAGAGAAAATGAAAAGTATTGCCCACTGTCTGTTGTTTCAGAGAGCTGCTCTCACATCTGTTGCACCATCTGTATTATGAATCTATTTACCTTTGTTAAAGAAATGTAAAGCTGAGTCTTTCAGCATTACTTTGACGATACAGAATAACAAAGGTTTTTGTTTTGGCAAGATTTTTGGCATGTCTTATATAATGAAACCAGCATCAGTGCTTTTGTGGGAAATGTGCACTTATAGGTAGCCTTAAATACCAGTGACCTGTGGCCACAATATACTCAATTACAGTTACGCTAAATGCATAACTGTTGTTTTAGCAGTACAGTTCCAATAGTACAGAAGCGGAGTTAAGTTTGTTAATGTGAAATAAGCTGGCATTTTTAATTAAAATGACCAGCATTCTAATTCTGGCTGTAATATAAAAATAAGGCTGTCAATGCATCCATTTTACAGTATTGTGCTAGGGGCATTATGTCAGAGATACAGCCTCAGATGTGGAGGAAAACTTTTATAATGTTGGTTCCTCCATTAGTGTTAATAGTGTTAATAAGCTGGTTCGGCATTTTTAACCTGCTGTATGGGACGAGAAACCAGACTGACACATAAAGTATTAATAAATAGAAAGCAAATAGGAAAATTTGTGATCCAAAGACAAAAACCAAGAAAAAAGCTGGGGGTCAGTAACCAAAGCGGGTAATCAGACAAGCCAGGTCAGGAGTGCAGAGATCAGTGATGTCAGGGTACCGATGCCAGGGCACAGGAGCCAGGAAGGAAGTCAGATGAAGCCAGGTAATATGCAGGAACACAGGAACATAGCACAAGGGCAGGGAGGAAATGGGCCTAGCTGTTTAAAAACCTGGAAGGGGTTGACTGATAGCAACCAGGTGACTAACTGTGGTAAAAAGAAATAAAGGCAGTTTGTTAGACATCAGCTGGAAATGCAGCTCATTAAATCATAAGCAGAGTAACCAGAATTTCCTGAGGTTGAAATTAATCAGGCAGTACTACAGTCTGGAAGCCATAGTTGATTAGTAAAGGGGATAATGGGTGGAGGTGTTGGTGCTAGTATTATGGGTGAATGGCTCGTTCTGCAGACTAGATGGTAAGCCATGGAAAATGAAAGCTCAATTCCCAACTGGCTGCAAAAGGCTCGCCAGAACCAGGACATGAATTGGCTACCCCTGTCCGAAACAATGACTTTAAGCAACGAATGTAGGTAAAAGGCCTCCTTCATGAAAATAGTGATTCATCTCGCATTATAACATGGTGATGTTATAATGGGAGATGAATTCTCTGTCTCTGTTGAGGCCAGTAATTAGGGTATTAAAACAGTATATTAGTTTGATCTCCCATATCTTTCTCTCCCTCTGGTTGCGGAACGATCCCATCAGTACTGACAGCTTCACACCCTGAATGCTGTGTCCAGGCTGACAGAAGTGTTCTCCAACAGGTGTATCTATTTTTTCTGTTTGATGGTATGTCTGTGGGAATTAAACCATTTGTGTAATGCTTGGCCTGTTTCCCCCATGTACATCGCTATTGGGCATTTAGCACACATGATAAGGTACACCACGTTAGATGATTTGCAAGTAAAGCAGCTATTGGTTTTGTGGTATAAGTGTGAGCCTGGTATCTGTATTTCATCTGTGGGAAGGATGTGTGCACAGGTCTCACATCTCTTTTGTTGGCAGGGAGAGGTACCATTTGCTGTTCGCCTGTGAAGGGTGCTCCTCACTATACATTGTTTGAGATTGGGAGGTTGTTTGAATGAGAGGAGTGGGGGATGTGGGAATATCGTCCGAAGTCTTTCATCAGTGTGCAAGATTTCTTGTAGTTCCTTTGAGATCTTGCGCAGGGCTTCCATTTGTGGATTATAGGTGACCACTAATGGTACTCGATCTCTTTTTTGTGGCTGCTGGTATCTCAGGAGGTTTTCTCTGGGGATATTGATGGCTTTCTGTATTTGAGAGTCTGTGATTTTTATACTGTACCCATGGTTTATGAATTCCTCCCTGAGATTCTGGAGGTGTTTATCTCTGTCCATAGGATCCAAACAGATGCGGTTATATCGAATGGCTTGACTGTATATGATTGAGTTTTTGATGTGTCTGGGGTGGAAGCTGTTGTGTTTCAGATAGGTTGGTCTATCTGTTGGTTTGCGGTAGAGTGAAGTCTGAATGGACTTGTTCTTTATGTAGATGGTAGTGTCCAGGAACTGGATGTTAGTGCGGGAGTAGCTCAGTTTCAGGTTTATAGTGGGATGAAAGGCATTATAGTCTTCATGAAATCTGAGCAATATTGGCATATTGTGGTGCCATTCGTGAAGGCACCACAATATTGGCATATTGTGGTGCCTTCAGGAATGGCACCACAATATGC
>VKOC01000005.1:20784776-20798231 GCA_009364415.1 Spea multiplicata | reverse complement strand
GCTGTCTTTTTTGCAGTTTCAGCTCGAAGTAATTTCAGGTATCTTGTACCGTGATGCACCTGGTCCCCAAGTAGTGATGGGAACCAACAGAATTGGGGCTACCCATTTTATTTTTAAAATCCCCCTACAGCAAAGAAGCAGAATCCCCAAAAGAGATGCAGGGTATGCTACAGCAGGGGGCAAAGAAAGGACACCACATTTTACTGTCCAGATTGCCCTGGAAAACCTGCACTCTGTGTCGGTGACTGCTTCAAGCTGTATCACACAGTTTCCCATTTTTAATTTTTTTTTGTTCCTGCTCCATTTTTGTATTTTTTTTTTTAATTTTTTGTTACATTTACTGTTTTTTTAGCTTTTATTTGCTCCACCATTTTTTAAGCGTTTTTATTTGCACTGTCAAGTGAACCCTGTGTCCATTCTGTGGCATGAGGGACCGCTTAAGGTGCTAGATCAAATCCCTTCTTGGAGATAGGCCAGGCTTTCTTGTAACCTGTCCCTACTGATAGTTGGGTACAAGCATTTTTCTTTACCCAGATGTAAAATTCCTACTGAATTTGAATTGCTCATGTTCCAAATGTGGCCCTTTTGCCCCCAAACAATCTGACAAACCCATGCATGTGGGGTATCAATGTACTCAGGAGATGTTGCTGGACACATATCGGGGTGTTGTGTGACAGCAACATATACCAGGAGCTGTAATTTCACACCTGAAGTACATGAAAAAGTGAAGTATGTGGAAAAAAACACCAAAAACAATTACTATCACAAACTTTGACAAGGGTTGGTGGTAGGATTAGTGCATGGAAAGGGTTAAACTATCAGCATCTAAAATACCCTGGGGTGTCTAGTTTTCAAAAATATATGGTTTGGTGGGGTAAATTTAATTTGCTGGCTTCAAAGATGCCCCAAATACCACATAGAGACAGAATTACCAGATTCAGAGAAAAATGGTTTTGAATTAGCAAAACGCTACTTGTACTTATTGCCAAATAACGTGTAGAAGAAAGCAAAAAAACATAAAAACATTGGGTATTTCTAAACTCGGGACAAATAGTAGAATCTATTTAGCAGGTTTTTTCAGTAGTTTTTTATGATGAATAAAAGATTTTTCAAATAAAAGTGAGAAAATGTGTTTTTTTTTTCAATTTTTCGTCATATTTTAATATTTTTATTATAGCAAATTACATTATATGAAAAAAGTTTTGGTGTCGGAAGAAAGCCCTTCTTGTCCTGAAAAAAACAATATATAACTTGTGTGGGTTTAGTAAATGGGTTAAGAGAAAATTACAGCTAAACACAAACACCGCAGAAACGATAAAACAGCCATTGTCACGAAGGGTACAAAAAGTAAAATCAGCCTTTGTCACGAAGGGGTTAATGGGCCTTTGCCCTTGTCAGAATTGGAAAGGATATCTACCCAAGGCCACTTGTGTGGATGTTCCAAGTAGGTGGAGGCTAAGCAGCAAAGGTAGAGGAGGAATGGCTGGGCTCTTGGACTGATATAGGGTGTTTTGCTTCATCCTGATTGGTTGTTTTTCTTGTTTTGCTGCTGGAGGTTAATCAGTAAACAAGGAAATGCAAACTATGAAGCCCCCTGTCTTGCTATAAAATTGGCAGTTCAGACCTTTTTAAACAGCTTGTATGGGTCAGTAAGGCAGCCACACTCTGGGCTGAGAGGATGCAAAATGCACTGCTTTACGTAAAAGCTGTAAAAAAATGTTTTTGTTGAGAAACAGCTTAGATGTCCGACACGGTAGTTAGAACTCCATGATGTATAATTTGAGCTTTAATTGAGAGCTAGGAATTGCTTTGCTTTATTTTCTTCTGTTTGGACAGCTGTTTTTTGTACCCTTTGTGACCGTGGCTGTTTTAACACTTCTGTGGGGCTCATCTTTAGCTGTAATTTTCTTTTCTCGTTTTTTTGTACCCACATAAATTATATATTTAATTTTTCAGAAGAAGGACCTTCTTTAGATACCATTATTTTGATCATATCACAATCAAAATTTATTATAAGAAAAATATAAAATATGGTGAAAAATAAAAAAAACACTTTGTCTTACTTTTATTTGAAAAAGCTTTCGCTCATCTACAAAAGCTGGTGAAAAAAAAACTTGCTAAGTAGATTCTATTGGTCCTGAGTTCAGAAATACCCAATATTTTATGTTTTTTGTAAGTTATAAGGCATGAAGTACAAGTAGTATATTGCTATTTCAAAACCATTTTTCCAAACTGGTCATGTGTTATTTGGGACATCTTTGAAGCCAGTCAGTTCAATTTACCCCCATCAAATATACATGTTTGAAAAGTAGGGACCCCTGGGTATTTCAAATGTGTTTCTTTTTAACTCTTTCCACTGACACATTTTACCACCAGCCTTTTTCAAAGTCTGGAGTAGTATTTTTTTCACACATAGTCTACTTAGGTATGAATTCACAACTTCTGGTAAATGTCATTGCCAAACACCCCAATACATGTTCAGCATCTCCTGAGCACAGTAATACCACCCATGCATAGGTTTGCATGGTTGTTTGGGGGCCACATTTGGAGGATGCACAATTTTCAGTTTTAAACTTTGGCATATGGTGATCTTTTGCCCATACACTTTGAACCTGGCCAATCAATTTACGAACCAAACCATATATTTTTTTGAAAACTAGACACGCCAGGCTATTTCAAATGCTGGTATTTTAATGATTTGCATTTGGGTGTTTCCTTGAGAGCGATGAATTGTGGGTACTCTAAAGTATTAAAGAAAACCAATGGAGGAGTTTATGAAGTCCTTACAGCTTGCACAAACAGAAAGTGCAAAGGTGTTAATGCAAGGCTTGCAGCAGCTCTCACAGACCCAGGACATGCGCCAACACACAAGCAGAGAATACAGCAATCCTGAATCTGCAAAAGTATTTTCGGAAAGTACGGCAGCCATGATACCACAAATGGCTGTGTCAATATAGAAAATTACAAGGGTGGAACAGTGACAAGCCACCAGCCTCCTGAAACAAGACATTAATCAGTTAAGTGGCAAAACTGTCCTGATCACGAGTCAAGCAACCAGAATCTGTCAAGGCACATCTGCTGCAGAAAGATGCCAGAGGATGACATGGAAGCATATCTTTTAGTCTTTGAGCATACAGCGGAAGTCGTCTCTCCTATTTGTGGCCTCATCCGGCCCTAACAGAGGTTTGAGCATTTCCAAGCACTCCATTGCTAAGTGTGTTGGCCATCACCCTGGCATATTGTACAGCCGATTAGTCTCCCCCTGCTGGGATCCGAGCCCACTCTACTCGGACAGTGTCCACCTCCTGGGCTGAACGGTGTCTCATCTCTCCTGAGCAGATCTGTAAGCATTAAAGGCGTCAAAAAGATGGCTAAGGAAGACTCTCTTTTTGGTAATAAGGTCCTTATGCTTCCTCTTAATGTTTTTCCCACTCTTCATCTTGGGTATATCTATCCGTAGTGTCACCTGAGATGGCAGGGCAACAGCAAGTTCTACATACAGAGAGCTTCTTTTCCCTTCCGATCCACAGTGACACGTTTGTTCCCACCCTTCCTTTGAATTACATTTTTGCATCATGTTTTGTTTCCTGTGTGGTCTTTGCTATTCACTGGGGCTATCTGGGAGGGGAGGGATTTTTAAGTGTTTTGAATCCTGCGCTATCTCAGGTACAGAGGAGGAGTCTATCCTTAGAGTCACCATAAATCGGCAGGGAAAAGAATCTCTCTGTAAGTAGAACATGTTTCTGTCCAGCAAAACCTGCCCTGTAAGTGCTATTATTGTGTAGTGGAAGTGTATAGGAGTAACAACAGCTCAGCCATGAATATTCAGAGCTACAAAACAAAGATGCGGAGAAAACGATCCAACTCTGCAGGGAACGAGACCACCAACACATGAACACAGTCTATGCAACACCATCAGAATCCGTTTTCATCACATCCGGTGGCAGTGGTGGGACGCTTCCTTGCTACCAGGACATCAAAACTGCCATTGGGATTAATCGTCTTGAGGACAGATGAGGACCAGTGCCAGGACATCGGCTATTAAAAAGGAGTTCCAGTGGAAGTATTTTATCTGTCGGCAGCTATGGAGAGAGACTCTCCAAAAGGAAGAAGCCTACCACTTAAGGGCCCTCCCAACTACTGAGGACAGGTACTGGCTCCAGCTAGACGCACGAATGCCATTCCTGGGAGAACAGCTCTGGGAGGAATGGGTGTCTGAGTTGTATGGGCTGGTCCAGAGATGATGTAGGATGACATATACAGGACATTACAATGGTATGCAGCCCAGGTGTGTCTATGGATGGAGGATACGGAGACCACACAGGGCTATGACTTTGGCGGCCCAGGATTTTTATGGGACAGTCTCCAGGAGTATCTAGACTTTGGCAGTACAGCGGAGTGGTAGATTGAGGATATCCGGGATTTCAGGGTGTTGGACCTCTCAGATGCACTCGGTCAGAGGTGATCTAGACTTTTTAGTTACACTGGACTGGAAACTGGAGAAGGGATATAAATAAAAAAAACTGTTCGACCATGCTCAACAGTATGCCCCAGAGGCTGTGCATGTGAGTGTATGAGAGTTAAAAAAAAGCATGCGACTCAAAAATAAGTTAACCAATGACTTATATATGATGTTAAAACGTGAGTTGGATCTTTTGATCCAACTTGCAATGTTCACCTTATAACCCAGTGGTTTGCAAGGTGATGAATCCCCTACTCACTACAGTAATGATTGCCCTCGCCCCACCTACTACATTGCAGTCCATCCAACCATCCCTTAGGTGGCTAGCAGTTGGCATCAAGATTTTAAAAAATCTGATGCAAAAAAACAAAACCCGGTGGTACTGGGTTGAAAAAAAAACTGCTGGCTGTGTGGGAACTTATTTGTATACTCCGTGCATCAGCAGCCCCCAGTGTTAAACACATGTATATGGGCCTCATTCAAGTCCATGGAGAGTTACAGAGCAGGGATAGAGAGACATAGGATGGGGTATTTTACCTTTTTTAAACCCCTCACCCCAATGGCAGAGGTAAAGGTTATTTTAACCTTCATCCCACTGGGATAGGGCATTATATGTCCCACAGCTTGGGGTGATATCAACCAATTTGAGATTTCATTACTTAAGAAAGTTATCTGGTAATATTAACTACTATACTTTCATACAGTTACTATAAAATCTTACCTGCTGTAGCACAGCTATTTTTTGCTAATTGCTTGTGAAATATGGCTGGCAATCCCCCACTAGACAAAGGACTAAGTTAATATTTTTATTGTAAAATTATTAATAAGACTACATAGTTAGAATTGGAAAAGCTTAAAAGTGAATATCAAAGAACCAGAATATTTTTTTAAATGAATTTTTTTTTACTGCTTATAATAATTTTTATTTTAGGAACAATTCCTATTGCTATATAAAACACAACTTTGTGTAACAAATCTCTCTGTAGAATACTTAATTTAAGGAACAATTTGGAGGTAAACAAGTTTTGGCTTTACTTAAAAAGCTGTTTTGTATTCTGATGTCTAACACAGCCTTAACTATGCTATTGCTTATGATTACAAACATAAAAGAATAAACTATTTTTAATAACAGTTGTGATTACAATATATATATATATAGTATATATTATATATATATATAAACTGTAATGTTGTATAAGAAAATAATTTGCAATAAATATTCATAGTTCAAACAGTTGGGGGTGGATATCCTCAAGGATGAGCAGGGATTTTTTTTTAATGGCACATTTACTAATTATAAATGCTGTTATCTCTGAGCAGCTAATGCCAAAACGAACATGTGCCTTGCACTGAGAAATCCCAGGATTGTCACAACTTGTGCCAGCTGTTGAGGTTATGACACCTGTGCCAGCATCGCCAGCTCTGCCCACTGTCATCTGTTCCAACTGCTCCATCTGCACTGTTTGTACCAATTCTTCCATTTCTGCATCTGTACCTTCTGCAGAAACAGTTCCAACAATGCCAGCTGTGTCATTGGTGCCAAATATGCCAGATGTTCTATTCATCCACCCTGGGCCAAATCAATGTAGTTTTGTGCTCATTAGTTTTAGCTGGTAGATTCTATTCACATTATTTCATATTTTATTAAGTAGAATTATGGTACAACTAATGCTAAAACTGTTTTTCTTGGTCTGTCTATTCATCTATTTCATTAAATATTGGTGTATATTCTCTGGTCATTCTGTTTTGATCATACAGTGACAGACAATTTGGTCCTAATGACAGGTCTTGGGGAGGTGGAGGAGTTTTGCCCAGTTCTGCTGACTTGCTGCTAAGACATAAACATAGAAATACAGTACTCATTAAACACAGGCTACTGTTGCTTTATAGAAATTTAACACATTGCCATAATTTTTGTAGAAAACATCAAAAACAATGCACTAAAGTTATTTGCAGAATCACTAACACAGAGGAAGATTTGGAGATTAATACCGAAAGTAAGCAGTAGGGAAATGTATATAGAGTATTACCGGTAAATATGATTTCACATGATGTATTTCTCTGTTTATTTTAATTCACAACATTAAACCTTAGAAAATTAAACATTGCCACTAGGAATTTTAATCATTACACACTTTACAATTTACAAGTATTGACAATTCCTTAAACCTTAAACACATTTCCCCAAATTTTAAACACATCTAAAAAAACAAGAACTCATGGCAATTTTAGGTATGTCGGCTACTATTTCAGAAACTGTCTAAATTTTTTCTTTACAGGAATTAAAGATTGCACCTCTGTTGTTCCTCATCTTTTAATATGATGCTGTCCCATTTTAAGACATAATCTAGGTGTAGAAGGTATTAAGTATGTTCCAGAGGGGGACTTATTAATAATAATAATAATTGTTTATATTGGAAGGGATCCAGCTTTAAAAAATACTATTCCTAGCTCAAGGGCTGTGCTTAGCATCCGTTCCTTGATACAGTTGCACCTTTGGTAGGGGAACAAAGTGTCATGGCCGCCCCCTGTGTCCCAACATGTGCTGCCACACAGTATTCTGATAGTTCTGAACTTTCCCTTCATCCAGGCTCCTGTCACTCAACGATTCTTTAGTAAAGGTTACTAACCTTAAGGTCCATTGTATAGCAGTAAAGGTTACTAACCTTTAATGTTCATTGGGCATCAGAGTTGTTCTTCCCAAGAGCGCACAGTTTTTATGGCACACCGCCACTGTACTATAGCAGTGGAAACTCCAGTGATGAATTGTGCTGCAAGTCTTATTGACGAATCTGGGTTTTGTGGATGCCAGGAGAATGCTATGTACTGGAATGCATAGTGCCTAATGTAAAGTCTAGTGGAAAAGACATAATGGTCTGGGGCTGTTTTTTAGGTTTTGGGCTAGGGCCCTTACTTCCAGTGAAGGGCAATGCTTTTATGCAATGGTATATTGCCAACTTTGTAGCAGTTTGAGGAAGGCCTTTTCCTATTCCTATTTCCTATTCCTATGTGCCCTTGTGGAGGAACTCAAGTGGCCTGCACCAATCACCAATCACCAATCAATCATTCCATCTGTACCTGACCAACAAGTTGGCAAAGTCAGTTTATTTTGTCTGATGCTGCACATCGTTAAAAATTATATGACAGCACTCAGAAGAAGGATCATGGCACAGAAGGGGCAGCTGGTGGTACTGCCCTGGCTTAGACCTGATGCAGGGCTGAAAATTAATATACCACTGGGTTTGACTGATGATACAGTGCTGCAGGCCTGGCTGATTACACCTATAAAGCAAGAGCCACCGGATGAATACAAAACGAGATTAAACTCAGGGTCTTTAGGACCCCCCCTCATTAATTGATCCTTGTGTACTGGGAGACATGTAGTGGTCTAATGTGATGGTGGAACATAAGGCCCACAATGTGACTATTCCCCACTCAATGCTCTGTCACCAGGGGTGAAAATGAAGTGGTGTTCCCTTACCTTGCCATTGGCCCTAGAATTGTATATGTCCTGGGCTGGATCTAGGATTTCAATGGAAGTTGGGGTGGGGATTTGTGGCATCCAGTCTGACTACTGACTAATTGGCAGATATATGAGCGCAGATGGTGGTCTGCTGGATCGGTGGTGGTGGACTGCCCATCTAGCTGCTATATTTAGGCTGTCGGAGGCAGCATACACCAATCACCACAGAGATCAGTAGACCTAGCATAGCAACCTTATATACCATGCATGTTGTTCCTCTCCCCTGCTCCTGCTTCTTATTTAGTCAAAAAAACCCTCAATCACTGCCTTTAAGCAGCAGGAAACCTAATATGTTTGATTGTTTCCTTGGTAACCCATGTTCAAAAAGTGAAACTGACAGCTGACCAACACACATTTAAAAAAAACAAAACACAGCCATGTACATTTATTAAATTATTTTTTTAAAAAGGTTTTGCTGACTTTTTGTGGAGAAGAAATTGTGGAGAAGAAATTAGCATGAGGGTGAGGGGAGTTGCAACACTCAAAAGGCGTATTTCTATATCTGGTTGCTCTAGCAAAATAATATATATGCTTTTAAATCACCATACCTTAATGAGATTAAAAGCAAACATGTCTCTATTCAGATAAAAAAAATAAGCAAAGGACAGCCAACTAAATCAGATTATAGTGAGTAATGGCAGTAGTGTACTTACCTTTAGGGCAGCTGACCTAAGGCAGTGCCCCAAGTCCCCTAAACCAATAAGAGTGGCGTTATATGCCGGCACGCTGTATCTTAAAGGCGCACAGCTGAGAAAGGTGGGCTTTAGGGAGAGTAGCAAGTACAAGAAGTAGGGGTAGAGGTCAGAAATAGGCAGGGAATGTGGGTTGCAAACACCAGCAACTAGGAGAGGAAAGGCCTCTTCATCAAACCATGGCACAGTCTGCTCCCCTACAACTTGCGGATGAGGAGCAGAAGGACCACTGTAAACCTGAAGAAGCAGATCTGGCAAAACATTGAGGAGACAATAAATAGTATGATCACCAAGAAACATTTTGCTGATTGCAAGAGGATAGTCAGGAAGAATCATAGAAGAAGGAGCATAGTGCAAGAAACAGCTAAGCAACAGCATCACCTTCAACCCATGGGAGGAACTCGCTCCATTAAAGCTTAAGTTGGAACACACTGATGGTCATTCTAGGTGATCTTAACTCTTATAATTTCCTCTTTTATCTTCTTGTCCTTGTTACGTCTGTATTATATGACATGTGTTTGTATTTCCTTCCAAGACATTACTATAGTTGTTAAAGGCACATAACCTCCTTAACTAGATGTAGACATGTGCAAATTGTCCAAAAAACATTTTGGACACATTGTTTGGTTCCTCTTTGGCTCGTTACTTTTAAGTCAACAAACTATTTGGGTTCAAATGCGTTGCCTGGTGCCCACATTCACCCTCACACTCTCGTTCAATGTCTCCCGTGCTCTCTAAAGGGTTCCCTACCTTCTCTGCCGACTACTTCTGCTTCCGCATCTTGATTTTCTATGTTTAATCTTCTATATTTAATCTTCTATATTCGTCCGGATCTCTGTGGACATAACCTGGTGGGAACTAAAATGGCGGCGCTTCCGTTGTGTCCCTTCACCGATTATCCAACCGAAAGTGCCGCCATTTTGCCTTACTTGAACTCAGGTCAATATGACAGCGCTTCTGGTGATGTCATTTCCCTGATCCTCAAAAAACAAAACAGAAAATAATTTAAAAAACTTACACAGATCATCCACAACATTATGGCCACCTGCTTATATTGTGTATGTCCCCCTTTTGCTGCCAAAACAGCCCTTACCCGTTGAGGCACGGACTCCTCTAGACTGGTCTGAAGCAAAAGACTTCAACAGGAGTCCAGCCAACAGAATATGGTCACAGTGATTCTCCAAAGGTGAAAAAGTGATACTCCAAAAGAGACATAACCGGCTGCAGGATATCTGGTAACAGACCAGAGGAAAATAGCAGGCAGCAAGCAACAGGTAAATCAAGTCACGATCCAAGGGTCAGAGGCAGGCAGCATACAATGGAATGAGTGTAGAATATACATCTAATGCCAACACACTGAAGACCCGCATCCTGCTGCGTATCTGCGCCCCCCCTCTTCTGAGGCTGTGCAGGAGAAAGAAGACATGAGGTACGTGCCTTACAAAAGGTATGCTGTGGTATCAGGCACCAAGACATTAGCAGCAGACATTTTAAGTCCTGTAAGTTACGAGGTGGGGCCTCCATGAATGCATCCTGATGCCATGAGTTCTCCAGGTACCTGGCCATCCAAATGACGTAAAAGAAAACATGGTTTATCAGACCAGGCCACCTTCTTACATTGCTCTGTGGTTCAGTTCTTATGCTCACGTATCCATTGTAAGTGCTTTCGGCAGTGGACAAGGGTCAGCATGGGCATCGTGATTGGTCTGCGGCTACGTTGCCCCATATGCAACAAACTACAATGCGCTGTGTGCCTGTTTTCAAAACCAACATTAACTTTTTCAACTATTTGAGCTACAGTATCTCGTCTGTTGGATTTGGCCACATGGGCCACTATTCACGGTTCACCGCTTTTCCTTCCTTGGACCACTTTTGATACTGGTACTGACCACTGCACCCAGGACACCTCACAAGAGCTGTAGTTTTGGAGATCCTCTGACCCAATCATCTGGCTGTCGCAATATGGTCAAAGTCGCTCAGATCCTTATGCTTGCCCATTTTTCCTAAATCTAACACATCAACTTTGAGGAGGAAATGTTTACTTGTGCCCTAATATATTCTACCCACTTACAGGTGTCATGAAAACAAGGTTATCAGTGTTATTCACTTCACCTGTCAGTGGTCGGAAGCGCCCTTTCGAAACTACCTTTAACTGGCACGGGGAGACACTATCAGTTCCTGCGGTGAAACAGAGGCTGCTTGCACAGTGTGCATGTGGATATATGTGTTTGTGTGCATATATATATATATATAGATATATATATATACATACATATATACATACATATATACATATAGAAATGGATGTGTGTGTGAGCATGCATGTGTACTTGTTTAAGTGGGTTGAGATGGAGTGTGTGTTATTGAGTATGAGTAAGTGTGTCAGAGCATGTGTGTGTGTCAGCATGTGTGTGTGTGCGTGAGAGCATGCATGTGTGTGAGCGAGCATACGTGTGTGCATGTATGTGTGAGAGCATGCAAGTGCATGTGTGAGCATGCAAGTGTACTTGTGTAAGTGTGGTGAGATGGAGTGTATGTTAGCGTGTGTTATTTGTGTAAGTGTGTTTAAATATGTTGTATGTTGGAAGGGGGTAAAGAAGGCACAGACTAGCTGTTGAAGTTGGGTGGCCCGGGGAACTAGAAATCACCGGGCTTCTATATGCAATTAAATACAAGAATGTCATGTGACCCTGCGGTGAAACCGAGGCTGCTCACACAGTGTGCGTGGGGATATATGCGTTTGTATATATGCATGCATGTGTACTTGTGTGTGTGAGAGCATGCATGTGTACTTGTGTGTTTGTGAGCATGCATGTGTACTTGTGTGTGTGAGAGCATGCATGTGTACTTGTGTGTTTGTGAGCATGCATGTGTGTCAGCATGCATATGTACTTGTGTAAGTGGGGTGAGATGGAGTGTGTAAGTGAGTATGAGTAAATGTGTGTTATTTGTGTAAGTGTGCTTAAATATGTTATATGTTGGAAGGGGGGCAAAGAAGGCACAGACCAGTTGTGTGGAGGCGATGGCACATACTAGCTGTTGAAGTTGGGGGGCCCGGGGCTAGTTACGCCCCTGCACAAGGATATAGTAATTCTTACATATGTTATTTTCAAAACAATTAAGAAACTTAAATTGAAGTATTTTTGGGTATTTTGGTCAAGTTTACTAATTTAGTGACAATTATAGAAAATCATATGTGGCTTTTGTCATTTTTTCAGTTTGTTGATATATTATTCTTATGGAATGTTGGACTGTACATGTAGAAGTGGTATAAAAAAAGCCTTATCACTAAGCCCTTGGAAAAAATTGAACAAACATATTGTTAATACTTAAGCGTCATTACTCACTACCTAGGGAGTAAGCCCTTAAATAAGTTTCCTTTTATATATGTATTAGGCTCCGCCCCAAACATTGCCCTGTCTATTTGTTTTACCCTGTTGCTTAGGATACCACCACAAGTGTTGCTTTTTCCATCTGGTTTTTAAGCTAGTTAGTAGTACTATGCCTATTCTATGGGCCAGTTATCCAAACTTAGGGGTGCTTCCAGTGCGTAGTTTGTTTCTGACCTTGCCTTGCTGCTTCATTGTCAAACTCGGACTAGTCTAGTCGACCACACAAACTCAAAGGCTTAACCTGAGGGGGCCCTGGCTGTTGTTGAAGATTAGTATTGTTAGTTTTCGCATACCTCTTAATTGTGTATCTTGTCCATGTAAACACTTGCATCTCCACAATTTTAACTGTGCTGTACCAATTTTTGGAATTCTGTCTAACTTCCCCTACTTATTTTAACTTTTTTATTTTCACTAAAAACCAATCTGTTCAGCAAAGCATAGAATCTATCCCCTTAATACCCACAACCTGCATTCTGAAAGAAACCATCTGTCCCCCACATTCGAGATCTCTAGGCCTGACTTCTCCACATGACCTTTGCCTCAATCAAATCATCCTTAACCAAACAGTCCCTCGCCTTCTGTCTCTAATCTACCAATAGACTGTAATAGTAGGGTCCTCCTTTTCTCCACTACCAGTGTGCTTGTGTAATTGTTTATTTTTGCTCTCCCTTATCGTAATACTGCTATGCACTTTGTAAATGTAATGTAATTTGAAGTCCCACCAAATAGATTTTAAACAGAGCTTATGACATTGCAAGCACAGTTATGGAAACGTGTGTTGCGTCATTCTTTGTAACCTGGTTCCTAGGAAACATTCTGCAGAGGAACTGTACGTTACTCTAATCTGGAGTGACTACCCATATGTAGTTGGTTCTGGGTGTAAGGAAGGTGGCAACAACAGCCAGCCACACACAGCCAACTTAATCCTAGTTCACCTGATCACAAACCCATAATCCGCCCACTTTGGCATGACGTACCTGGTACGTCACCATACGTGAAAAGTTTAAGCTGCTTGCACCTTGCACTGGTTAAAAATGCAAAGCATCCTGGTAGCTGGAGGTAAGCTACCAGGAATGAAACACCGAAGGGGAATGGATTTGGCAGTACTGGCATCATGGGCCTTCAAGGGGAGGGCTCGCACTTTGTTACTCAGGGGGCAGGTAAAGCCAAGTGGCCTGATCAGCCCTTTGCAGTCCTCTGTAACTAAGATAATGTTTATGATGGCATGTACTGTAGATCATTGTCGGGCCTGTCAGGTGGATAAAATATACAATGTAGTATTTGATGTTAGCAATATTTGTGATCGTGTTGGGGGGGTTATCGTGTGAGCCTAGTTGCACAGGAACTGCAGAGACAGGCGATACCTTTACTCAGCAGGTTGCCCAT